>PVKS010000033.1:153794-265340 GCA_004027875.1 Aplodontia rufa | reverse complement strand
CTCACTCCTGTTTCCAGCCTTCTAGACCTTTGCCCAGGCTGCGCTCTTTCCCAGAATTCTCCACTCTTCTCTTGGCCATACCCAGGACCCTGTAAGCCTCAGCTCAGCAGTGACCTTGCCATGGGGAGCCTAAGCAGAGGGGACCCTTCCTGAGACAAGCAGCTTCTCACCCTGAATCCTAATCTCTCAAAAGGGGCTCCTCCAAGAACCCCTTGGTTCCCTGAATCCCAGGCACATGACCCAGGGTTGAGGCTCCTTGGAAAGCTTAAATCACGTGTCTATTCCTGAACCAATCACAACAGGCAAAGTGATGTGATGGAAGGTACTAATTGGCCAGATGGTGTGTCCATCTTTGGAGCTGAGGGGGTGTTCCCCAAAGGAAAATGAGGCTATTATTAGCAAGAGATGAGTGGATGGGTGAGTGGCTCAGTGGTAGAGTGCTTGCCTGGCATGATGGACGTCTCAGGTCCGATCCCAAGTATCACATACACAAGTAAAAGGAACTTTTATAATGAAGAAAAAAATATCTTTCTTGCTAGAAAGATCCTGTATGTCAGGGTGAAGATAAAACCAGGACCAGAAACAGAGTCTCACTGTATCTCATATATAGGTGGGAGGCCCGGAGCAATGGAACCAGGCCAGGCAGGCAGGAGAGGAGCACCTGTCCCAGCCCGGAAGTTCACATTTCCTGGGGATCCCACAGTCTATGCTGGGCCTAGTCTGTTTTCTGCCTCCAAGTAGGCAGAGCTGCTCTCTGTGTCCTTCTAGAAAAGGTGGAGGAAACAAGGAAGGACCATGATGGTGACCATCTGCAGAAATGACCACAGGTTCCACTGGACACAACAAAACCTTCCCACGTGGAGAAACTGATCCTGAACAACCATGAGATGCTGAGAAAGAGAGTATGTCACATCTTGGGACTTTTAAAACAGTATCAGATCCGTCTCCTGGTTACGATTAGAGGCTTCTTTATCTTTTTTACAGTTCTGCGCATTTTTCAGGTTTTCTACCATGAGTATTTTTGTGGTCAGGAAAAAATAAAACTTAAAGGAAAAATCTCTAAGCTGTGCATGTCAAATGTTCTAGAAGCCACCCTTTCATTGTCATGGTCCTTTTCCGTGTATTTCATTTTCTCACCATTTCTCTGTCCCTCTCCCTGGGGACCTGGCCGTCCCTCAGTCTGGACGCTCAGCCTCTGGCTGACTGGAAGCAGGTGTGTGAAACAGTCCTGCCCCCTAAAGCAAGGTTGGGAGGGGCCCAGGCTGTGTCTGGAAGGCCAGGCCAGGTTCCCACTGAGCCTGGCTGCTGAGGAAACAGGGCTCAGATGTGGGACAGCTGTGTCACCCCTCCCCGCTCCCTCACCTCCCGGGCTTCTTCAAACAAGATAAATGAACAACAAAGGCCTTGTGGCCGGCCAGCCCAGCTGAGACACGGGTGTCATCTGGGGGACATGCCGGCACAAACCTTTTATGTTGGCACATCACGTTGGTCAGAAGACCCATGGCTTCTTGCTGTCCTCAGCTTACCAAGCACTCGACAATGATTCGCAAATCACTTGCCCGATTGATTATGGCAAATGACTTAACCCTGGCGGAAAAGGATACCGCATATGCATTGCCTGATTAGGGATGCGGGCTGAGACTCCATCAAGGTATAGAGGTTCCAACCAGGATAGAAATCCTCCTCCAAGCCAGTAACACACGCACACGCACGCGCACACACACACACACGCACACAAGCTCCAGGTAGTACAAGGTGGAGTTACACTCACAGTCCTGCATCAAACTCAGAACCCTCATGGAGATTTGGACAGCTCCGCTGGAACGCAGCCCGGAACAGACCTGAAAGGCCAGGGCCATACACCGCTCTCTACGCTTACCTGGACATCTCCATAATTCCTCCCAGGAACCATTTCAGGGTTTTCTGTCTTGGTCCCTGAGCTCATTTGCGGAGGGACAAGCAGGTCCCCACTTTTCATGCTGTTTCATCTTCCATGGACAAAGAGGGAAGGGCTCAGATTCTAGCTTCATCTTCAGCCGGGCAAAGATTTAGGTCCCTTGGATTTTCCAGTTTGACCCAAGATGGGTAGAAATGAAAACCAGAGACACGTGGAGAGGCTGGGACAGAGCAGGCTTACTCAGGTGAAGAGAGGCAGGTGGGGAGGGTGGGGAGGACTCCATGGGTGACAAGGAGTTTCCTCTTTCTGAAAGATTTGTGCTTTTACTTAGAGGACAGATGAAAGGGTGGGTGTGACGATTTTATCACTCAGGCAGTACCCTAGATATTTGTTGTCATTGAATCCTGTCCCTCCAAAAAGATATGGTAAAGTCCTGACTCTCTCTCCCACAAGTTAAGATGAGGTAAGGGCTGGAGCGGTGGCTCGGCGGTCATGGCACTTGCCTGGCATGCGCAAGTACACGTGTTCAAACCCCAGCACCCATGCACACAACTAAGTGTCAGAGCAACGAAAGCCACGTGAAAAACTAAATAAAATTGATTCTGAGTTTCTCTCTCTCACACTGTCCCTCTCTCTTTAAAAACAAAATAAAGTAAGAGCTGGGGTAGAGCCCAGGGGTATAGTTCAATCCCCAGTACTGGGGGGGAGACAAAATGGTGGCAGGAGGGATTTGAACACAGTGACAGATGTATGAGGAGACACAGGGGAAAGGCCGTGTGGAGACGGGAATGAAGCTACCACCAGCCAAGGACCGTGAGCAACTGCAGGAGCTGGACGGGGCCAAGGAGATGCCTTCCCCGTGGGCTTCACAGGGAACATGGCCCCACAGACAGTGTGACCTTGGTTCAACTTCTATTTCTTTTTTGTTTGACTTTACAAAGGCGCTAAAGCGATACACGTTCGGTAGAAACTATATTTCGAGCATGTTATTTCACCTTTTCGGGGGTGAGCAATGTTCAGTAAAGGACTCAGCCTAGAGCCTCCGCTCCCAGCCTCAAGGGAAACAGAGGCTCCACAGAGCACCTGGTCAGTAAGTGGGGTGTAAGACATGCACACTGGATTCACCATGGAGTGGAGAGGCATCTGTCACACCAGAAAGGCACACTTGCTGCACACTGCAGAGTCCCGGATACCCAGATTCTCTCTCTCTCTCTCTCTTTTTTTTTTTAAAGAGATAAGGACAGTGAGAGAGAGAGTGAGACAGAGAGAATCAATTTTTATTGAGTTTTTCACATGGCTTTCGTTGCTCTGACACTAAGTTGTGTACATGGGTTGCTGGGGTTTGAACCCGTGTACGTGCACCGTGTACTTGCGCATGCCAGGCAAGCGCCATAACCACTGAACCACTGCTCCAACCCCTTCCTTTTGTTTTTTGTTTTTGTTTTTTTTTTTTAAAGGGAGAGTGAGAGAGAGAGAAAGACAGAATCAACTTTAATTTTTCATCTGGTCTTCATTGCTCTGACACTCAGTTATATATGTGGGTGCTGGGGTTCGAACCACATCCTCACACACGCCAGGTAAGTGAGATACCGCAGAGCCACCGTGATTCAAATGGATGGTACAACACAGCTGAGGGCAACCATTTATTTGTAAGGCTCTGGGGATTCAAGGATGTACAAGTCACCACCTTAGACAACCAGGCAGGATGTGGCCAAAGTCCTCAAAGGCACCTTTGGTCCAGCACTTCTACAAGAAAACCTCCATCCCAGTAATCAAAGACTGTTTAGCCGAATGAGAGGGAGCTATGAAGACTTTCGAAGATTCAGCTGTGAAGATTTCATGATAATGTTGGTTATAATTACAAAATTTGGAAACCACATGAATTCCCAATGATAAGCAATTAAACAAATATAGCTCAGCTTTATATTTAAGTTATACTGTAGAAGAATATAGAAAAAATCATGATTAGATACACGAATTGAATGTCCTGCAGTTGAATCAATAATACAGATTATAGAATAATATATACTCTACATGTGTGTATGTGAGTATTTCATCTGAAAGGACCCGGCAGAGGGTTAACAGTGGTGATCTTAATCTTAGGTGATGCAAGTATACACCGTATCTGTGTTCTTCTTTCGCTTCAATTCCACAGGTGCTAAGCAGTGCTGGGGTAACTTGTTTGGTGGTGAATAAAATATATTCACTCTCTGCCCCAGGGACAAAATAGTCGTGCAGTTAAATAATTACAGTAGAGTTACAGATTCGAACATGAAGAGTAGGCAGAGGAGGAAGTTCTGCCACCGGGAGCATTAGCAGGGGCAAGCATGGATCCCAGGGTCAGAGAAGACTTCTGAGGAAGACCTAGGAGGAGACGGTGAACGGTAGGCTAGTCTGAGGGTAGGTGTGCCCTGCAGGATCTGCATGTGCAAATGCACAGAGGATCACTGCCCCAGCTTCAGAGGGCAGCTGTTCCACACACACACACACACACACACACACACACACACCGTCTCCTAAGCTGCCAGACCTAAGGTTCTGTGCAAGTTCTCCATTCGGGCCCATAGAATGTGCCAAGCAGGGGTATTTCTGGAAACATCCAACTTTTTCTTTTTGTTTTTAAACCAAGTTGCTACCACCCATTTCCTGGGACTCATCTTGTAGGAGGCAACGGCTCACTCTAGGAAGTCTGGACTGTAGGGTGCTAATTATTCTAATGAAAGTCCTATTTTTTCTGTTAAAAAAAAAGACAAACAAAAACATTTTTCTTTACCAAAAAACCAAAATAACTTTACCCTAATTTTTCAAATTTTCTGGGGGGGGGTAATTAACTACTTCCTAATTAACTACTTCTCTCTTTTCCAGATCATGATTATGGTCCCAATGTTTCTGGGGTGGGGAGGACACAATGGGATCTTTTTACCAACCCCCACATTTCAGAGCCTGACATAAAAGGTCACCCTAGAATTGCCAAGCGCTCCGGAAGGACTGGGGTTTGATGGAAAAAAACCTGAAAGATGGAGCCAGAGGTGGTGGGGAGTCAGTCCCCAAATCAGGCAGCCTGGGGATGCGATTGCCCACGGCCTCGTTGGTTGGGGCCAGGGAAGGGAGGATTGGTTGGGGCCAGGGAAGGGAGGATGGAGGAGGCCAGGCCCCACATGGTGCACAAGAAGACAGTGAGTGTGGAAAGAGCAGGGGCGAGGCCCTGGCGGTTCCCACCCACCTGGCTTCGCAGCCCCTCTAGGAAGGTGACGCCCTTTGCTGCCCTCCCTGAACAGATGAGGAAGCCGTGGCTACTCAACAGGACGCTGCTCCAAGTGGACTCCAGCGCACAGTCGGCTCTTGACCACTAAGGATCTGGTTAAGAATCAGAGAAGGGAGGCAATAGCCCGGGGAGGAGCCAGAGTAAGTGAACCAGGGCCAGAGCCACACACCTGGGTGCACGCACTCCCAGCTCCCTCCTGAGGGACATGCCCCTGGACACACCCCCAGAGGGACAATTGCAGGTGTTGGCCTGGGTGGGCTCCTGCTGCTCTCTCACAAGACCCCCCCCCCTCCTCAGGCCCAAGCTGTGGGTCCTCGGAAAGCCCTAGCAAGGGGCTGAAGGGAAGGGGGAAGGGTTTCCAGAAAAGTCTGGAAGAAGGGCTGAGAGCCAGAGCCAGGGGGTTTTAGTTTTCTTGGGAAGCACAGATCCCTAAGAGTCCAACAGAACTGTTGACCCCCCACCTAGGAGGGCATTCTGCAAGTTCAAGGCTTCACAGCCTGGAAGCACATGATCGTTAAGGTGGGAAGCAGAAAGGCAGGCCCTTCTCAACAGGCAGAAGTGTATAGTTCCAAAATTAGGAGAAACTTCTCCAACCCAGCAGGAAAAAAAATCTAATAAGCCAACTTAAAAATGGGCTAAAGACTTGTCACCAAAGACAAAAGACGGTCGCCATCAGCAGACGGCGGGGAAACGCGAATCAAAACCACCACACTCTCATCACTTCCTGTTAGGATGGATGCTGCGGGAAACAAGAATAAAAACAAAAGCCAGTTGAGGGTGAGGATGTGGAGGAATGGGAACTCCGGCACATTGTGGGTGGGTGTGCGGAATGCTAGCTGCAACTGTTCGGAAAACTATAGAGTCTTCCAAAATTTAAAAAAACTTAAAAAGTTAAAGAACTATCAATTGGGGGCTGGAGCGGTGGAGGCTCAGTGGTTATGCACTTGCCTGGCATGCACAAGTATGCGAGTTCAAACCCCAGCACCATGGACACAACGAAGTCTCGGTGCAACAAAAGCCACATAAAAAACTAAAATACAATTGTTTCTCTCTCGCACTGTCCCTCTCTCTCTTAAAAAAAAAAAAGAAAAAAAGAAGTACTATCACATTTGATCCAGCAATCCAACTCTTTTTTTTTTCTTCATTTAATAGAGAGGAACAGTGAGAGAGACAGAGAAAGAAACAACTTTATTTAGTTTTTCACATGGCCTTAGTTGCTCCAACACTTAGTTGTGTACGTGGTGCTGGGGTTTGAACCCGGGTCCTCGTGCTTGCCAGGCAAGCAATGAAACCACTGAGCCACCACTCCAGCCCCTGCAATCCAACTCTTTATCAAAAAACTGAAATCAGGATCTTGAGGAGAGACCTGCACTCTCATGTTCACTGCAACGTTATTCACAATAGCCAAGGTGTGGAAGGCAACCCAAATTGGCGGATGAAGAGCTACAGCAAATGTGGCTATAAATGCAGCACAGCGGTGGCTCAGTGGTTACAGCGCTTGCCTGGCATGCGCGAGGACACAGGTTCAAACCCCAGCACCACATGCACAACAAAGTGTCGGAGCAACGGAAGCCACAAGGAAACCTAAATAAAGTAGATTCTCCCTTTCTCTCTCACTGTCCCTTCCTCTAAAAAGGAAAAAAGGAAATCCTATGATAGGACAACCCTGAAGGCATTATGCTAAATGCAATAATGGGTTAATTCCACTCGTAGGAGCTATGTAAAACAGTCACTCATTGAACTAGAGAGCAAAATGCTAGTTGTCGAAACCTGGGGGTGGGTGGGGTAATGATTTGCCCATCAGCAAATCTCAATTCTGCAATTGAGATTGTACCACATTGTCATGGATGCTAACAACACCGCACTGCTTGCTGAAGATTTTGTCAAGATGTGTGTCATGTAAAGTGTTCATTCCATAATACAAGAAAATAAGGGCTAAAAGCGTGAAAGACCAATTAGTGCAGTCGAGAAATGCAGCTGAGAAGGTGCCAAACACCCACAGCCACCCAGGAGGTGCTGGTGCTGGGATTTGAGTCCAGGTTTGTGTGAGCCCCAAGTAGGTACCTCGTTATCATCACTGGATGTATCGGAAGGTCTGAAGTGTCCCATCCAGGACACTCACAAGTTGCATTTCTCCACTCTTCTGCAGTAAAAAGAAGCTTTACCTTCTTAGACTCACACTCCCCTGCACACCCAAGCCTCAACTGAGTGCTGCGCTGTTGCCAGGGAACTTGCTCAAGTGGCCCCTTCCGCACACATCCAGGGTTCTGGCCTTACTCGGCCTCAGCCTGGTGCCGGTGGTGGCAGATCTAGTGCAGACCCCAACTTCCTGAAAACTCAGCACACAGGAAGTTCAAGCCTGTTGCAATGATTTTATTTTTAAAAAGGGTTCATTTCATTCGTAGGATTAAGTGGACTTGCTGTCGGAGGGCCCTACACACGGGGAAGGTGAATCCCCACCCACAGCTTCCATGGCCACAGGAAGCACACCTCTGCCCTGGACAGCACAGGAACCCCACCTTGCCTGCTCCTGAGCCATCTGCAGCTACTTCCCCCACCTGTCCAGCCCAGGGCCTGACTGAAGGTCCTCAGACTCATGGAAGGGGAGGGCTGGCAATGGCTTCAAAGTCCACAGGCCTCACAGGACCATTCTGGGGCTACAAATCCAGTTTGAGGGACTTTTTACCTCTGAGACAGAGTGGAATGCAGGACCCTGGGGCGGGCCTCACCTCCATCCCCCGTCAATTGCACCTGCCTGGCCAGGTTACAGACACACCCAGGAGGACTCAAGGAACGCAGGTGGTAGAGGGAACACCTGCTCCAGGACCAGAAGGGCCTCAGTCAGTAACCAGGAGATACTGGGGCAGGCCAGACCAGCTTGTGGCTGATCCGAGGGTCGGGCCTGGGCAAGGTGGGGAGGAATTGCAGACGCTCACGCAGGAAGGGCCCTGCCATTCATAGACAAGGCCAGCGTTTTGAAAAATATAAAATTTTAATAAAGGCTACATCTCTTAATTACAATAATTATTGTACCAAGTAATTTTCCTTAAATGAACTCTTTATAATGCATAATTTACAGTATAAGTAGAACAAAATGCCATGACAAAAGTCATTGAGTACAAGACTTGTAATAAAAAGGCATAAAATATATTTATACATAAACCCCTTTCAAAAATCAAGGGAGAGCTGGAGCCCTCAATATAGGGCGACACACGGGGTCCCGTGCAGGTACAGGTACTGTACTGATTCAGTCAAGCACTAGAGATAGTGGATTAATACTCTTTGCCGTACACTATATACAGACGTATAGTACAAGGTGACAGTGGCAAACAGGATGTACAGATTAACTTAACACAAAAATCCGAGCGTCAGGTGAAGTGTCTGGAGGAGAGGTGCTGCTGGTCCCCACACCTGGAGCTGTGGGGTGGCGGCGGGAGTGGGGGTAGTTTCCTGAATGGCTGCGGTCTTGGGAAAGAAAACAGAAACTGTCACTGTCACCGCATGAACCTCAGCAGGCCTCAGGCTACCAGCCTGGGTTCCAGGCTCCCCCCTCCTCCACGATGGAGCACCCCATTCAACGTGACCACCCCAAAGTGGCGGTGACATCACAACACAGCCGGCCCGCGAGATCTTTATGACAACCAAAGCAGCAGAGGGGTAAAAAATAAATGCACCGATTTCTGCGCGTGTCAATGTAGGGCACCGTTTAAACAGGACAAGTCTGTCCTCGCTGGGGGAAGAGGCAGCACAAAGCTCAATTCCGTTCACCAAGAAATCCTCTCTGCACTCCCAGGTCCGCTCCCAGGTTCGGACAGAACGATTAAAACCTCCTCCCTCCCCCTTCCGTGTTTAAAGCAGCATATCCACAAACTGGGGCTGGGGCAATCACTGTTCAATAAATACCAGTAAGGACTCCCGATCAGGTAAGCTACACACGGCTTCTCTTAGTTTATGGATTTCAGATCCCTAGGAAGTCGTATTGCGCACGGCCATCTGGAACAGTCAGCATCTTCCACAGCCACAGTGGTCATGTTTTTAATAAATAGTTGAGGCTCTTCTTTTCTGGGTACCCGCTCATGAATAATGGGAATCGACCTCCCCGCCCTCTGCGGCCCCGTGGCTGAGGTTTCCCTGGAGTCAGTCTTCTTCATTGGTTTGATTTTCCTTCAGCGGGTGTGGCTGCTGCTTAGGTCCAGGACAGGCCACCGAGCTGTGGCTCCACACCGCAGGACCGGAGCCCGCGCTCAATCGATCCTCTCCACTTTGCCCAGAATCCTGCCCTCGTACATGGGGAGCACCGTCTCGTCGTCCCAGACCTCCTCGAAGACCGCTCCGCAGGCAAACTCATCACTGGCTTTTTTGAAGTAATACCTTAAAAGGGAAACCGGAAAGCCTGTTGAGGCTGCATCTTCTTGGGCTGTTTGAATAACAGCCAGGGCGCACCCGTGCGACAGCAGGTCTGCCGGTAAAGCGCTGCCCGAACCCGATTTAAGAGGGCAGCGGGGGCTGTCCGGTCAAAGGGATCCAACAGAACATGGGGCGGAAGCCTGTCGCCCTCCGGGCAGCAGCCTGCACCTGGCCTCTCCCACCAACCCCACCCACAGGCCACAGCCTTCAGCCGAGCACACACAGCAAGGGAAGCAGAGCTGCTTCCTTCTCCCTGCCTTTCCGGGTGAGGGAGCGGGACGGGCATGCCTGGCGTCCACCTGCCGTGGTGACCAGGAGGGGTGGGGGTCCTACAGAGATGCAACTCAGTCCCAAGCTCAGCCAGCCTGACCTGCAGCTGGTCTCCCACCGTCCCTTCCCACCGCCCGGGGCCGAGTGCCCGCACAGCCAGGCAGAAGGCAGGCCAGCCCCCCATTCAGCCCAGCACTGAGCACACAGCTTGGGCCCCATGACATCCTCCCCTCTGGTCCTCACATTCCTGCCCCCTCTCTGGTCTCCCCTCCAAGTCAAACCGGGAAGGCACTAAGCCGCAGGTAAAGGGTCCTCTTGGCCCCACGATGGCCTCCCTCAGCAGTCAGTCTCCAAAACTCCTGCAGTACTCTCCAAGGACACTCAGGGAGACCCCTCGGGGGGATTCAATTCACCCCTGCAAACTGTCACTTCCAGCCCCTAAAGGCCACTTGCAGAGGGAAGGTCACAGTCCCAAGGGAGCAGGCGAAGCCTCTAAAACACGCTTCTGTCTCAAGAGTTAGGGCTGGTTTTTATTCTTGCCTTTTCTCTTAAAATTTACCAAAAAAGAAAAAAAAAAAAAAAAAGAAGAACCGCTCTGTTAGGAGCTAAACTTTGTCCTCTGATGAAGGTGAGCCAAAGCCTTCTTAGGAGCTAAGGCCAAGTACGGGGAACAGCTGGGTCCAGTCAGCGCCTCTGTTCTCAGTGCTCTGGCCAGGGCAGATGCTCCACATCAAGGTGGGGCGGCTGATATTCCCGGGGCAGCGGGAGAGGAAATACTTAGAAAATGTGGAGGACGGCAGAAAGCCACTCCCCAAGCCACCCAGCCCAAGCCCCGGCCGCAGCCCCAAGCTGGGTCTCCACACCTCTGAGCAAGGACGCAGGGACTTTACCTAACTCCAGCCTGTTCCAGTCAGGGGACAGGCAGCCCTCCTCGCCACCCTGGCCTTCATTTTCTCTAAGAGAAGGGCCCTTCCACTGCAATATGCTTCGTGGCAAAATGCTTCTTCTGACATCTGGCACCAAGAGTGCCTGGCACATCGGGAAGGTCTGTTTGCCTTTTGAACCCCTGCCATGGTGAGATTACTCAACAGCCCAGGTCCCCACTCCACAGCCCCAGCCTCACTGGGCTTTTTATTGGAGGGGGCGGGGTGCAAACTGAAGTTGGGGCCCACGCAGCACTGGGAGGCAAAGCCTGGCACCCTGTGTCCCCTGCCCCACCAGGGGGGTAGTGAATCCAGCTCAGGCCCTGCAGAGATAAGGCGGCGGGAGGACCTTCCCACAGCCTGATCCAATCAGGAAGGAATCTGAGTCGACCACTTGTGCGAGCCTTTGTGCATTAAGGGGGAGGACAGGGCTTCAAAGACAGGCTTATTAAATGCGCCTTAGGAAAAAAATCAGAGCCAGATGTGGCCGAGTAGCTGGCGAGGCACCTTCCCTCCAGGCCTCCGCTCAGCACGGCTCGCTCTTCTCCCCTGAAGGTCACCTGCAGCTCCCCTCCAAGTCCAGCCGAGTCAAAGCGGAGATCAAAATGAATCCCTGGAGGGGCACACTTGTGTAATTAGTTTCACCTGTGTCTCTTCAAGATTAAAGCAGCAGCCAGGCCTGCTCCCTGGTCCCTTTGAAACTGCTCAGAATTGTCTCTTCCCAGGTGTAAAAGGGAAAGATCTAGGCTCAGCTCCATGCCCTGCTGGTCAATCACCTGCAGGGTCTTGGCCCAACCGCCACCACCCACCCCCTGCCAAAGGAATGGCTGTTGGCCCCTGCCCAAGCCACCTCTGGAAGAAGGATGAAGGCCACCAGAGCTACACAGAGCCACTGAGGAGGTGGAGCTCCTACCTGGGTGCAGACCCTGGGAGCCAGCACCTTCTCAGGGTGCCCCTGGGGCCTTCTTACCTTGGCCCCTGGATGTAACTGGACCAGAGCCAGTGTGAATTCCTCTCTCTCGCTCTAACCTCTAACAGTGGCGGCAGCAGCCACAAGAGGCGGCTTGGGGGTTCTGAGGGCCTGGCCGGGCTCCCCCCCTCCCCCCAGGCGAATAGGAACAGGGGGGGTAGGGGGGATGGACAAGGGCCAGGTAGAGCTCTGCATGAATTAAAGCACAGTCATCTCTTGCTCCTCATTAAGAGGAAATGGCCAGGGCTGGCCCTCAGCTCTTGAATGCCATCAAGGCCCCAGCAAGGTCAGCGTGGCACTCAGGGCACCTCGACTCTGCAGATGAGGAAAGGAGGCCAGGAGTTACAGTCCCTTCCCAAGGCCCAGCAAGGAAGGGTGGACAGCCCTGCTCACCTGCGCCCACCCACACACCCAGCCCTTCTTCAACGACCTGCTGGCTCTTTCTACCTTCTGAGCCTCCAGTGTGGAGGTCTCTCTAGTCCCAAGCCAAGAGGAAGGAGCTGCTTGCGCATCAGTCTGCCCCACCCCAAGATCCCTTGATTCCAGGCTGAAGAGCCTCCGCCACACAGGTAAGACCCAGCTCTCCCAATAAAGCCCACTGCTGCTTCCTTCCTCCCTGTTCCTACTCGCCTGGGGGGAGTGGGGGAGCCCGGCCAGGCCCTCAGAACCCCCAAGCCGCCTCTTGTGGCTGCTGCTGCCGCTGTTAGAGATTAGAGCAAGAGAGAGGAAAGGAGAAGAACCCAACGCCCGACAGCGCCCTGGAAGAACCTCCCAGGCACCTCCTTAGCCCTTCCCGCCCGCCCCACACAGGCCTGGCCAGGCCAGGGCAGCGGCTCCAGCTCTGGCTCCGGCTTCTGAGCAAACAAACCCCAGAGCAGAAGAAAGCCACAGGACTCTTACCTGTAATTTCCCTTCTTGCTGAGCTGCTCTTTAAAGTGGCCCAGGGTTAAGCTCTGTGCTTTCAGCATCCTCCTGTACGGGATTTCTTCTCCACAGAAAAAGTAAGTGACAACCAACTCACTGGCCTGGGGAGCATGGACCCCTGCCAGTTTCTTTGGCTCCTTGTGACTGAAAATAAGATGACGTGCAGAAAGTTCAGCATCTTAAAGCGGATGTACGGTTAAAGAAGGACCGCGCAGGTCACGGTGTCCTAACACTGTGGTGAGCCTGTGAGCTCAAGGCTCAGGGCAGGGCCCTCATGTCACAGAGGCAGCCACCTCTGGTGGACACGTCCAAGCACACGTGATCTTCACAGAGCACGCGGGAAGGGACTTCCTTTCAGCTACACAAACTGGCATCATTTTCCTCCATGCCACCAAAGGAAAGCACACGGCAGGCTCCTTCAAGTTAGCACAAGTGGGGTGCTTGCCAACGTAGATGGGAATGGATGAACCTGCTCACCCCCATCCGGGAATGCTGGGAGTGCACCCAGAACAGGGCACCCCTCCAGAGACCCTACACTTGAACCACCGGCTTCCACCCAGCCACCATCCACAGCACGCACATAACTAACAGGCGTTCCAACAGCCCCCTTATTCTGAGGTTTCGTAGAGCAGTGTTACAAAGGCTGGAGGTAGACAGCTGGTAGGCTTAAGGTCAACCAATTAAAACAACGCAAGGGTCCAGGACAGTGGCTTAGCCAGGACTTCAAACCCTGCTTACTGCTCAGGATGAGGAGTCTAAGAAAGAAAACTTTACTTAGAGCATTTTCTATCTCTGTGGCAGATTTCTTTTCAAATGTGCCTTCCCGTAATTAAACTGAGCCAGACTTCTCAACTCTACTCTGTAAGCGTAAATTTATGGAAAGAATCATGACCTGATTTGGGGGGAGACCACATAAAACCAAAAGATGGTCCTGTCAGTATCTGCAACAGTAGCGAACCTTCTTCCTGCTCAGGGGTGACACAAAGATGCTCCCAGTATCACTAACTTACCAGCTGAATTGGGCAACTTTTCTATCAGGATTGAATCCCTTTCACCTATCTGCTAAGGGCTTCAGGTCCCAGCTCCTCATTCCTGTGAGCTCCAGAAAACTTGTATTGTGGCACAATTCTTACTACTGATTATGCCTTTCAGGGTCCTCACTGATGGCAACGTTTGCTGTTGCTCATCGTTGGTGTTAGAATCAAGGTGATCTTATATACTGAAAACAGTGTCACAAAAAAGCAATTCCAGATCACGAATGCCCTGAAACCTAAGCCACTAGGCAGGTCTTGGGAATGCTGGGAAAAGACACTCACTCTTCTGGAGCCAAGCTTGGGGTGGAGAAGGGCATGGCTCCTGCCTGACCAGTGGCCAAGTGGTTCCTGTCCCTCTGCTGACTGGCCACACAGCACCTGAGGACACAGCCAGGACAAAGGAATTATGAGGTGCATTGCTGTCCCCAGGGCAACTGGGAGCAGACAGAAAACCACTCTCTTTGGCCTTCTGAAGAGCCATGGGTCCAACCTCCATCCCTGAGATACCAGACCAAGGCTACAGGAGGCCTGCAATGTGGCTTGGACAGCCATCCTAAACCCCAGGGGAGTGAAACAGGACATTTCCAGCCCTGGCAAAGAGCTCAGACTCTCCACTCTCACAAGCCATGGTCATAGGCTCATCTCACTGCCCTAAGCGATGGAGACATTTGTAAAGAATGGGATTTGTAAGGAATTACCGAAACACATCCTCCTGCTCCTAGGCGTGACTTGCCTAACAAACAGATCCTGGTTTCACTGGCAGAACAAACATAACTAAGCCCAAGCGTTTCTAGAGGCTGGAAAGGAGACCTTGCCCAGCCTGAAGCAGGTCCTCCTCGTGGAGGAGGGCC
The DNA here is from genome assembly GCA_004027875.1 of Aplodontia rufa. Taxonomy (NCBI): domain Eukaryota; kingdom Metazoa; phylum Chordata; class Mammalia; order Rodentia; family Aplodontiidae; genus Aplodontia; species Aplodontia rufa. Next base: position 250,799 of record PVKS010000033.1, on the reverse strand, counting down.
TGAGACCCAGGTAGGGCCCTCCCACAAGCCGCAAGCCAAGTCTCACTCCAAACCCAACCCCTGCCTCCACCTGAAGGCCTCACACTCACCTCTGCTTTGGGGGCTTCGACACCTCTGCCAGCCTGCGGCAGGCCTCTTCCAGCTGCGCCAGAGTGTTGGGTGGCGTCAGGGGAGGCATTGCAGGGTCCTGGGTAAATGGATGGGGTCGGGGGGGAGGTCGGGGGTGCCCGCTGCCCCCCCACAGATGGTGCCGGCTGACTCGCTCGCCTGGGGACCCACGGGCAGACTCCAAGGGGTAGGCCTTTTTTGTGTTTTGGGCACTGGGCAAGGAATAAGAGAAAGCAGAAAAAAAGAAATTGGGTTAGAAAAACTGGAAAATGTGACTTCAGTAGAAAGTTGTCTATTCTGCTTTGAGAGAAAGAAGAAAAAACTAAGTCTACCATAACACGAACCCAGGTCATTTCCAAAACATGACATTTTTGTGGTTTGCTCAGTCCAACGTCTAATATTAAGCGGGCAGGAGCAAACAGTCACATTTGTTTTCCCCACAGCAAAAATAGCCATCCCCACAATACCCGGCCTTGAGGCATGGCTGGCTGTTTACCTATGGGGCTTGGGCTTGCTCTGCCGCTCACTCTCCAGCACCCACTGCCAGACGTCCTGCGACCTGTCTCCTTCCTCCCCAGGAAGCTGCAGGGCCCCCACTCCGCCAGGGGCCCCTCCTTCCCTGGCCAGCGGGGCCAGGCCCGGCTCCGCGCCTTTCCCGCTGCGTTTGGGCAAGGTACCGCCTCTGCTGCCACTGTGGGGAACCAAGAGCCACACTCAGCCCAGAGAGCCGGTCAGGTCTCCAGGACTCTGAACCAGACAACCTGGCAAACAGGGTGCGGGCATGGAAGATCCCTCCATGCCCCTGGCACTGTCTGCCCTGCAGAAGCCTCTGCCCCCACAGGGAAGCCAAATGCCTGGACCAGACCCCACCTCACACCTGCCCAGGGCTGGGCTGGGACATGCAGGGGACTTGACACTCACCCAAACTGCTCCCCGGGGGTGGGCTCTGGGGCCTTGGGGTGGCTCTTGCATTTCGAGTAGCAGTAATACTCAGTGCCCCCAGGGCAGAAGCAGCGCACCCTCTGCGTGGCCTCGGCCTCAATCTCCTCCTTGGTCTTAGGGACGGCGTGGTGGTGGATGTAGTGGTGGTGGACGTGCTTCGTCATCTGCTTGGTGGTGAAGCCCTTGCTCCCGACCAGCGGGCAGGTGGCAGGGGGCAGCTTGCCCCCGGGTGGGAGCAGGGAGTGGTACTGCTGCTGCTGCTGCTGCTGGTGGTGGTGGTGGTGGTGGTGGTGGTGGTGGTCCGGGGACCGGGAGCGCGGACTGTAGCGGCCCACGCCGGGGGACTGACAGCCAGGAGTCTTGAGGACCCTGGACAGGTGGTCGTCCAGGATCGTCTGCGGGTCCTCCTCGTAGCTGCCCGAGGGCAGGAGGGACAGGGGGTGCTGGGCAGGCGCCCCGTCCCGCGAGCTCAGCACCTGCTCGGACCCCTCCTTCTCTTCGTCCTGGAAGGGAGGCAGCACAGGGGAAGTGACCCAGCAGGCAGGCGGCACCCCAGGCCCGCGACCTCGAGAGTGTGCTGCGCCCAGGGCGCGCACACGGTGCAGCAAGGTGGGCCCCAGCACTACCTCGCGGATCTGCTGCAGCCGCTCCTCCAGGCTGTGGCGGCTCTCTAGCTCCAGCTTCAGCTTCTCCAGCCTGGAGATGAGCTCGGCCGCGAAGGCGGCGGGTTCCACGGGTGCCATCTCCTTGGGCAGGCGGTGGGTTCTCTGGGGACACGGAGAAAGGCAGGGGCACGGTTAGCGGGCACTGGCTCAGCCAGCTGGCGGCCGGGGACGCGGGCCTCGTCCCCACTTTTGCACGGACAGCGATTGGTGAGGCAGCCTGGGCTGCTCCGGGTTTTTATGCGCGGGCGCCCGGGCCTCATGGAGAGCCATGGTCCCCACCAGCGTTTGCCTTGGGCAGGAGCAGTTGGTCGCACTCCAAGAGGCCCTGCTTGTTCTCTCTGTAGTACAACCAGCCCATCAGTAGCTACTCTGAAGTAGAAAATCTTCAAAGACTGTTGTCAAACATCAAAAAAAAGCAGCCCTCTGAGGTGGGGAGGACAGAGAAACCAACTCAAGGAATAAAAAGTCGAGGCTAAACAGAAAGGGAGTTGGAAATTAAAAAAGTAAGATTGGAAAGGAGGTGGGGGGGAAGAAAAGCGGGGGAAAAGAGTCCAACAGCCCCAGATCAGAGAAGCAGCGGTAATTTATTTCCTGGCCGCACACTGCGCACCTTTGAGGTGGTGTTGTCTCAACGCTGTCCTGGACCCCCCTCGTTTTTCTCCTCCCCTCCTCCCTATCTCTTTGTACAGAAAATGAAGAAAGCTGCTGCAGGCTAGTAACAGGGCACTGCTGAGCTTGGCTGCCTGAAGCTGATCTATCAAGGGAAAAGGGAACATCTCCAAATCAAGTGCAGAATATAAAAAGCACCGGGATCGCCTGCCAAAAGCAGCGGAGAGAACCCCCACTGCCCAGCTTTCTGTCCTTTTCTATCATCTTGTTCCCCCCACCCCTCCACTTGTTCTACCTCCTTCTTCCTCATCTCTGTCTTGCTTTGCCCTTTGCTTTGAGGTGGGGGGAGCAGAAAGCCTACTCGCAGAAGGCCCGAATCTCCCCCCAGCTGAAGAACTGGGCCTTGCCACAGCAATCACTTAGCTGCAGAAAGCTGAAAGGCCCCTGTGTGGATGGCCACTCTCACAAAGGCTGGCTCCATGCAGCCCCAGCCCCCATCGGAGTACTGCCTGGTGGAGGAAGTCGATTTGCACACCCCAGGACAAAATCAGCTAATTTTCAAGCTTGGGCAAGAGAATTTTCCATTGTTCACACACAGAACCACCCAGACCACAGTCAGAAATTTGCCGCTTATATTACTGCATGGGAAAAGAGGGAATGCTGGGGGCTCCCTCCCAAACAGTCTTAATGCTCTGATTTTAAGACAAAGTTAAGTCTGCCCTTGCCCATGATGGGCATTCAGAGGGGAGCTGTGATCCATGCCCTCCTGTGACATGGGACCGATTAGCCTTGCATGTGCTAATGTTCTAAACACAACAGAAGCAGACAAACCAACTGGATTCTCTGAAACTGGCAGGAAGGATTCAGACACCTGCTGTGAGCAGGGTGCTCTCTTCCCTTGCCCGAGGAAGAGTGGCCTTCCATCCTGAATCTCAGGCTAGGCGAGGCTAAGCAGCCCAGCCCCAAAATAGAGAGGCTTAAGGGTGACTCTCTGCTGGCTGCTTTCAGGGACATGTTGAGTAAAAAGCAGTTCCCAAGAAACCCTTTACCCACCACCTTAATCGTAGGAGGAAGCTGCTCACGGGGACCCTTCGCCTCCTAGCATGTTATTCGCATTTGCTAGGACAGACTCATCAGCAGGTTCAAAGCCAACTTCTGAGGTTTGAAATAGACAGGACAGAACAGCTACCGCAGTTAACAGGAGGAATGGCCAAGCAGATGGATGGCAGAAAGGACTACGCCGTGCAACTGATACAACAGCCAAGTCCCAGGGACAGGATTTTCCTTCCAAAGGGGGCAGATGCCTCTACACTCCCCGTTCATTCATTCAATCAAGTGTTTGCGGAGCACCTACTACATCTTAGCCTGAACACAGAATACGCAAATCTCCCTGCCCTCAGTGGGCTTCCATTCTAGTGGGAATGCAAATGAGCTCAGCAGCAGTCTTCTGGCTGCTTGACTTGGGAAAGGAACTACTTCGGTTTCCTTCTCATAGCGAATGTTCTCATTTTTCGATTCAGAAAACATAAAGATTTAAAAAAACACATCATCTTGAACCTGCACCGCCCCCACACCCCGGCCTCGTCCTGTTCCCTTTCTCCTCCCCCAGGGGACCCTGAGTACTGCTCTTCCTTTCTGGTACCGCCCCACTCCGCCTCCCATCCTTTTCTTCAGGACTCACTCTGGAGAAGCCACCTTTCCCCATGATCTGTACTCACCGGGAAATGAGGTAGAGACACTTGGCCATTTGCCTTCACGCTACGATGCATTTCTCTCTGGAGCTGTTTCTTACTCCCCATGCGATAAGGAGGGACTCCATCTCTAAGGGAAAGAAAAGGCCAAAACCCATAGGCTCACAGGGACGTTTGCAGCCCATGCACTCGCACATGCCATGCTGTCCTGAGGCCCTACCAGTTGGAGCACAGGGCCACATGCTTCCATGGGACACAACCGTACACTGCCAGGCCTGTCCCCATGGGGAAGGATCCAAATCCTGCCCGTCAACCATCACTGGTATCTGGGACCTTCCCACATGCAGGAGTGTCGACTGGAAAAGAGCTTGGGAAGTTCATTTCTCAGGCTCCCGTCTTAGAACTGGGTTATCCTCCCACCAGCCTCATACAGAGAAGGCTCACCTATTTTCAGGCGCCCCAAGCGGAAGATTCTTAGCACCCCCTCCCCTGTGGTTCTCCCAACAACCTGTCGCTAGTCCAATTTAGAAAACCCGTGCCTTATAGATGGCGCTAGAGCCAAAGGTTGGCGGGACAGGAACCAAAGCACAAGCCAGGCATTAGTGAAGGGAAGACACGCATCATCTCAAACAGTCAGCTTCTCAATTGTTTCCAAATGGCTTCTTTTGGACAAATCAACTGTGATTTCCCTTGGCTTCAACACCCACCTTCACCAACAAATTCTTACAGTCAAAGGACCAAGGTAGGCATAACGAGGAAAGCCTCTCCGTGCAATTCGTTAAAATAACTGAGTACCTACTATGTGCCAGGCCTTATTCTAGGCAGTAGGCAAGAGGACAGCGCACAAAGCAGACGAAAAATTCAATGGCTTTTAGTTCATATTCTAGTGGGGTGGCGCAGGCAATGGGCAAAAGGAAGCAAAAACATCAGAGGGTGGGAAGTGGGGGCAGGCACGGGGGCTGGGAAGCTACAACTTTAAATCGTGGGGAGGGGGTCAGGGAAGTCCTTGACGGGTGACCTCTGGGCAAAGACCTGAAGAAAGCGTTTTTAAAACAAACGCTCCACTGTAGCCAGCATACACTAACAAATGACTTGGAGATATTATAATTTCTTTTAGAAAAGAATCTCATTTTTGAAAGCAGCAGAATGGTCCCTTCTGGAGGCCACTTTTGTAAAAGCCTCACACTCTGGGACTGGAAATACTGAAGTTTGGTATGGGCGATCTCCCAGGTGTTTTGTTCGTCACAGGGCGAGAGAAGAAATCCTGGCTCATCAGCATTGGTGGCCAGTTAACAGGGCTGAAAGCACCAAGGGAGCAGCCGGGGGTAACCAGTTGACCTGTGGCTCCGAGTCTGCGATGCCCAGCATCCCAAGGGCAGCTCTTCCCCAACACTGGCTGACCTAGGCCACAAAACAGGGCCACTGCGGGTACAATGAAGATTCCGCCTGAGCAACATCCATGTGGGCCAACCTTGGCTAAAGAGTGCATGAAGGTGCTGAGTGAAGTCGGCCTAACCCAGGGAGCCAAGGGTCGAATGTCTTCTCTCATCTGCGCAGGCTGGAGCTAGACCCTGGCCAGTGTGAAAGGTGGTCAACTCTCATGTATTAAACCCAGCAAAGGTGTAGTGACACACAACCTAAGGCATCTGTAGAGATGTACTGGGAAGGAGTAGGGAGCAGGGAGGGAAGGCTGGGATAAGGGTGGGAAATTAGGGGGGACTCTAGGGGGTAAATCTAATTTTCAGAATACATATATCATATTGTTTCATTGGAAGCATTTGATTGTTCATCAAATAATTTTTTTTTTTTAAAGAAAGAGGGACAGTGAGAGAGGCAGAGAAAGAGAGAAACAACTTTATTTAGTTTTTCACATGGCCTTCGTTGCTCCAATACTTAGTTGTGTACATGATGCTGGGGTTTGAACCTGGGTCCTCATGCTTGCCAGGCAAGCGCCGAAACCGCTGAGCCACCGCTCCAGCCCAAAAAAAAAAAAAAGAGTGCATGAAGGGTCATCACGGGGGGCAGGGGCAGTGACCATGTCTAAAGCAAAGACACCAAGTGTGAGTCCTGCCCCCTGAGAAAGGTGACATGGAGCAGACAGTGCAGAGAGCAGGCCAGTGGTAGTGAGAAGAGGGTCTCCCAGTCAGCTAGCTACTTGCTGAGGTCTGCACTTGACCAGGCCCTGAAGGTGGAACATAAGGTTCCAAGTCCAGCAACTTACTGAGCCGCCTGGCGCTTACTTACTGAAACTCAGTGTTCTCACCTTGGGATACTTTGCCAGACACAGAAGAAGACTAGACTCTCACGAGCGTACCTGGCTTGGCCAGGGACCAACTCCCACCCAAGGCAACTGACTGCAACCTGAAGCCACCAGCGCCCACAACCGGCTAAGACATCTGACAAACCATCGGACTTTGTTCTTACAAGAGCCGCATCCACATTCTAAAGGTAACCGGAAATAATTTGCCTGAAGTCACAGTCAGCAGCTGGTAGACTCAGGATCAGCTCGAAGCCTTTGCTGGACTCCAGAACAGGTGCCCTTAACTCAGCAGCCAATCTCAAGGTCATCATTCCAGATGCCACTCCCAGCCCAACCAGAAGAGCCAAACTTCCTGAGGATCTGAATGTAGGGGGTACTATTTTCCAAACCCCAACAAGCCACCTGACGTTCTGAAAGTACAAAGGGGAAATTTGAGGAAAGTTCTGGAAGGTTCTCTCCACCACTCAGTATCCACTGTCTCTAGGAATGCGGGGGGTGGGGGGGTGATCCCACTGACTGGGAATCACACTGCTCTAATCAACTTGTGCCACCCAGCGCTGCAGGTGATTGATGTTCACGCCCTCTCCTGACAGCTTTCTCCTTCAGGGACCCCAGGGCTGCAGGTGATTGATGTTCACGCCCTCTCCTGACAGCTTTCTCCTTCAGGGACCTAAGAGTAGATGGTTCTCTTCCTGATAATCCTGGCGGGGGATGCTGGGGGGCAATCATGGGCAATCACGCAGCCCACGGACCCCACCACTGCACAAGTGACACAGGCCTCAAGAGTCCCAGGAGAGTCCTCCATCCGTCCCCTCTAAGATGGTCCTACAGATTCCACCAGCAGCCTTCACTTTCTCCCCTTTCCTTTTAGATGGAAGTTAGTGGTGAGGCTCTGTCCCTCTTGCTCTCTCCACACACAGCAGGAGAGAAAAGGAAATAGGGGATAGGGCGGAAGGTGGCAGGAGAAGCAGGTGACAGCCAGACTGAGACAAGAGGAACACAGGATTTCACAAGCACCCCCCCCCCCAGGACACTTGGGGCAGGTGAAGGAAACAACTGCCAACAGAGCAGACACAGGAGATTTGAGCGTGGAGAGGCGCAAAGGAATTTACAGGCACCTTTAAGGAAATGTGGCTCTAATTCCCCCAGCCAAGAATCTTCTTCCCAAACAGTCCCTCATTCCAAGAGGGGGCCTCTCTTCCTTTATTCAAGCTCTAGAGTCTGTGATCAGTTTCCTGGTTGCTCAAAACTGTGGACTGAAGAGTGCCAGGGCTCTGGTCCCACTACAGTCTCCTTTAATTATAAACATTTTAGCTAACGAGCCCGCTGCCAGGCCCAGCTGTTTCTGGGGAGCACTGATTTTCAAGTGTGGACTCCACTTTGCTGCCAATTAGCTTAGCCTTTTGACTCTGTGTGCCCAACCTAACCTGAGTGCCGTTTCCCAGTGGCTTTGAAATAGCAGGCTCAGGCGCATGTGCGTGCACACACATCTGCATTTGGCAGCCACTCTGAGCCAGGCTCCCATCACAGCCAACATCCAAAACCTGGTTCGTAAGATAAGGTGATATTTGAAGTCCACTTGGACGCACTGTCCAGTGGCCATAAATAAGGTATGAAGGAATAAAAATAGAAAGAATAAACCATGTTCACCACCCTCCCATGTGGAATGGGAGGGACTCAGCTTGTGCTGACTTGGGGACACTCAGAGCAGAAGCAACCTATAAATGTAGCTGATCCTAATTACAGGAGCAGCTCCATACAGAAAGAGGAGACAAGAGCCTCCGTGCCGTCAGCTTGGCTCTCCTAATCCCTGCTGCCTCTAAACACCAGGCTCCACTTGGGTGGCAAAGCGTCCACTTTTTTTTTTTTTTAAGAGAGAGGGACAGAGTGAGAGAGAGAGAGAGAATCAACTTTAGTTTTTCACATGGCTTTTGTTGCTCTGACACTTAGTTGTGTATGTGGTGCTGGGGTTCAAACCTGTGTACTCGTGCATGCTGGGCAAGCGATGTAACCACTGAGCCACCGCTCCAGCCCCGCGCCTGCTGCTTCTGATGTCTTTGGCCCCTGTGCTCCATCTCCCTAAGCCTGATGCCCTGGAGTGGTGACCCTGCACACCTTCTGCCCCCAAGGCTCCAAGGACTGGGGTTTAGGATTTTGCTGGAAGTCTGGCAGTTAACTTTCAAATATAATAATCAAACACACACACACACACACACACACCAGACAGCCACTTCTTCCAAGAATGCAGGTTTCCGAGTGACAGGCTCCTAAAACAGATTTCTCAGAGGCCTCCACTGGAGACTCAAATCCCCAGCCATCTTTAGCAAGGCCTTTTACGTGGTGGGAAAGCAGGTCAGCAGCAGCTCTGGGAGAAGGCAACGGTCTCCTTAAAGCCCCTGCCCGCTCTGCACATCCAGGCCTTGGTGTGCACCCTCCAGACAACCAGGCACAGGCCAGCCCTGTCCCACTCTACCCAGGCCATTCGCAAAGGCCCCCGGGACTTAATTGGTTCTGTCGCAAATGAGACGATTGCTTCCCTGGGCTTGTGTCTAATGAACTCCAACCTTCTGGAGTCTATTGAAGGCTGCCTGTGACCCTCTCTGTCCCCCTCCCCAGCCTTGTCCCCTCCCAGCTCCCAGCAGGGCAGCCCCTCAGCCCCTGACTGCCCATGCTGGCCATTGTGAGAGCAGGAACAGCCGAGCTCTTTTCATGCTTTCCGGGCGCTCCTATTCACTGGCCCAAGGGAATTTCAAAGGGGCCTGCTACCCTCTTATCCCCTCTAAGCCTCCCCGGATGAACAATGGGCTGAAAGCGATTCAGTTCAGCTTTTCATCCCCACACACTTTATTCCTCGCTTGGCACTCTCAGCTGCACGAGGCCCACAATTGGCAGAGCTCTGAAGAGGGGGTCTAATCCCAGCCCTGGGAATCCCGGGTGACCGCCCGAGACAGGGCAGATCACACACACCAGGGCCAGCAGGCCAGAAAGTGCCTCACATCACACCAAGCTTTTAGTCCATGCCAAGTCTGTTCAGCAAAGAGTGGGGTGATCCCGAAGGGACCCCATTCCCCACAGCCAATGGCAGCCTGAAACCCACAGGGGCCTCTGAAGTTAGTAAGCCCCTGTCCAGTGGGCTCCTGGTTCTGGAGACCCTTTGTCCCCATCATAGGCAGCATGAGACAAATAACCCCCAAGTACGGGTGATATCCCACTGGTGCCAGCTGCACGCAGTTGGTCTACACGCTCTAGGTGACAGTGTGTCTAACAGTCTGCTCACTTGGTTGGGAGAAGTCTCTGAACCACCCATGCTGCTGAGATCCAAGTAAACACCACGACCCGCTCAGGTCCCTGGGGCTCACAGGTGCTTTTTCTCCTGGCTGCCTAGGTGACTGCCTGTGGAGCCAAGGCAGCTGCACCTCACAACGCTGTTGTGACACCCAGAGCTTCTACCACCAGGGGCCCCAAAGTGTCTGCCGTGGATGAGAGAGAAGGGTGCTGGGTGAAGGGCTTCCCCACGTGTCTCTGTACCAAAGTGGTCTTCACTGGCCTCCGCACTAGCCCTTGCACCCAGGACCCTGCAAATCTTTGAGTCCTGAAAGTGGCTTCCCCAAACTTCAAGCCCACAAGTGCGTTAGCTCATGCAGAAAGGAGCATGAGTGAGCCTTTGGGTCACTTCTAAACAAAGTCAAGGAGGCAACGGGAGCCCTGAGAGAAACTCACCACACGCTCCCTCCCTTCTAACCCCAGCCTTGAACCCGTGAAAAAGATAATTCAGGTCATGAGTAAATCGAAACGAAAAGAAACCCAAAGTGGCTTAAAGGCTTCATGAGCAATTGGTCACATTAACACAGCTCACGGTAAATGTTCCTGCTGGAGGAAAAAAAAAACAAAAACGAAAACCTGTTCCTACTTGGGCAGGACATGGAACATGGCGGGCAAAGAGTAGGGGCCACATCTGGCAGGGGTACGGTTCTGCTTTCACCATGAATGGCCAGGGACGCAACAGGCCTTCCCACCTCATCTGTCCATGTCACCAGTAACTGCCTACCTTTCTGACTGGGTCTTGTGAGGATCAAACAGAAACAAGTCTGGGGACCACACCCAAGTTATCTCATCATGAACCCAAAATAACACCTCAGTGATGGGGACTGAAATGCAGCCAGGACCAGGAAGCCAGCCAAAAATAGTCTCTAAGAAATCTAAACAGAAGCCTCCCAGTCTTCAGTGCACCGCGTTGGACTTAGGAGCCTCGCTCAATGCCTTCATTCAGCTCCAACGAACTCTTACTTTACACGTAGCACTAAGACGCCCACACGATCCGCAAATTAATAAATGCTTCAGAGTAATACTTGCTAGAAGCAGGCACACAGACTGGAGCCAAAAATGACAGCAGGAAGAATGAAGAGAAGAGGGGAAGACGACTTAAGGTGGGGGGGGGGGACCAGCACGCATAGCCCTACAGGACCCCAGGTAAAGTCTGGTGTGAACACAGAGCTGGACATTAATTTTTGGATTATCAGGACTATGCCTTGTCTAATCCTACTCAATGGAGCAAATTGCTCTTTAGAAGCACATCCATCAAAGAACAGAGTTTTTTCAAGTAGGGATACTTGAGCTCTGGAACCTTCCGTTCCTCCCTGGTGGATCAAAGACCGCTTGCTCTATTTCCACTAAGGCCAAAAGGCTATTTTTTATTAAAATGGAACTTTTCACCTAAGGCTCTAACAAGGGAATCTGAGGTGACACAATAGAAGCCACCAGGAAAATCAATAACAGAGTCCCAAACTAACCTCATCAGCTTCCCCTCCAACTGGTCCTATGCCACAGGCCAGGCAATGGGACAGTGGCCAGCAGAAACCAGAGCGCTTCAAACAAAAGGGAAGGATAGACCGTCCAGTTTTAGGAAGCTAAAAGGAACAGAGTTGAAGTAAGTATGCCAGACCTTAGCAACACTCCACGGGGTGGCCTTCCAGAACTGTCCCTCAGCAGGCAAGGTGCCCACTCCAAAGCATCTGCTGAAAAGCCTCGAGACCATTTCTGGAATGGGCCCATGCCCAGGTCCACTGGAGCCTCCTGAATCAACCTTAAAGGATGGCAGGAAACGGGGAGACCCGGGCCCCAGCCCCGCACCTCTACCACATCCAGGGAGAACCGCTGCTCTCCATCAAGAGAACCAGACCTTGACTTCAAGTGACCCAAACGCAAAGTGTGACCTCGCCAGATGGTCTGCTGATCCCATCAGGCCACCTCAGTGCCTTGGACTACTTTCAAAAATCGAAGCCATCCATCCACCTGAAGACCCAAGATCAGGCACGGCTTTAAAGAACTTCTCTACTTAGAATCCCCAGAATCCACAGTGAGCCAACATTTGCTGAACCGCATGGTGTTCCCTGGAACATTCCATGAGGGCACATTACCCACAGTAAGGAACAACTGGAAGAGGAAGGCAGGCTTTCCCACCTCCTCCCCTCACTTTCAATGCCTTTTCCTAAAAGAGAGAGAGAGGGAGAGAGAACACTGAATCCAGACCCTTCCAGGTCCACCCTGTGTCCCACCTGTTGGTTTGGCATGCGGGAAACCTGTGTTTCAAGCCCAGCTGCGTCCACATGTAAACCCGAAGATGCTTTCCGAACTCCAGGAATACGCATCTTAACCTTCTGGGGGACTCTGGCTTTCCTCTGCAAAGGTACTGCCCCAACTTCCCTTTCAAAGCTTGCAGCTTAATGCCACGTCGGCCCCCTTGAGAGAGCGGAGCATGCCACCATCACTCAGGTGGGAACTGCAAAGCCAATGAGGACAGCCATCTGCGGAGGGGACACCAGGTACTCACACGCTACTGTCGGTCATGGACATGGAGTCATCGGTCAGAGCGTCACTGGATATCTCGCTGTCGTTAGCGCTGGTGGCTGGTGCGAAGACATAGCCAGAACCCACATGGTACGGGTTGACGGGGTCGCTCCTCTTGAAGGACCTGTGGGGAAGGCACAGTAATGCAGGCCACTGAGCCTTTCTGAGACACAGGTCACCAGGTGATGAGCACAACTGAGCACATGGCCCCACAACTGTTCCATGTCAACCAACGGCCCAGGTCCAGCTCATGCCTGGGGAGAATGCAGGGCCCACAGGAGGAAAGCTGTCAGCCAGTGGCTCCCCAGGGGGAGGCAGCTGGGTTCCCCGCCCCCAACAGGGGTCTGTAGGACACAGCACCCCACAGGGCATCCTCAGTCCTGAACACGCTGCAGAGGGCACACACTGCTCTGCTCTAGTGGGGAGACTGACCAAAGAGCGGAGCAAGTCGGTGTCTTTCTCCTCCCTGCCTCAGGGTCCAAGCGCACATGAAGGCCCCAATAGCTTTAGCATCCTAACTCCCTGCCTCGAATCTGTCAGCAGAGCCCAGAGACACAGGCAACTCGAGGTCTGATGTGGCCTTCTGACTCTGATCCGGGGTCCACGTAGGCCAGACAGATGAGACAGAAGAGCTCAGGATAATGTTTAGGGGCCTCTGCCATGCCCCTTCCACACCCTGGCCTTCCTCCCCCCCAGGGCTGGCTCAGGCCAGCAGGCCTGAATGAGCAGCACAGCTGTTCCAAAAGAAGTCCCAGGCCCCTCCTCCGGGGTCTCAGCCCTTTTGTCTCAGTGGCCTCTGAGTCCCCACTGCTCTCTCTTGATCTCCTCCCAGAACAACCAGTGTGCCTGTCTCCTGCTGGGCTGTCTTCCCCTGGTGTCACCAGCCAGGGAGTCCAGTGGGGGAGGGGAGACAGGTCAGCAGGCTGCAGGAAGGGACCCTGAAGCTGTAGCAAACCTAGAGTACTGGGACCCTGCCATGCTCCCCTGGGCCAACACCGTCTATCAGGCCACAGCAGCTGGTCCATGGACAGCCAGGGGGCTGGCAAGGAGAGGCACCCACGAGTGGTCACTGTGAGCCAACCGCTTACTGAGCCCCTCCTCACATGTGTCCAGCACTCTGCAGAGCTCTGAATGTTTGCAGCCCCAGCCTCCAGTCTCCTGGTACCTGAGGCCTGGTGAGCACATCACCATCAAGTGGCAGGGTATAAGCAGGGAGCCCAAGATGACACACACCCCTCAGGGATTTTACAGATGAGCTCTGCTGGGCCCTGGGTCATCTGGCTCCCCCTCAACCTCTCTTTCTGCCTCCTCACCCAAAGACAGTCTTGATGTTTCAGAAAGTTCTAGCATACAAGGCAGGACAAGAGCCTGACGACAGGGGACCCAGATAATGGAGAGGAAGTTTCTAGCAGGGATGGCTGGGGACGGCTCCCGCGATGGATGGAAACACGGTGCACCATGAAGAATGAGCAAGAGCTCCAGGAGCTGCCACCCAGGGCTGGGGGACGGGGAGGCTTGCTAAGAAGGCCTGGTGCAGAGGACAAGGAAGTAGGCCCTTGGGGCAACCGACAGGCAGGGGCAGGGAGGAGAGTTCCCAGCAGCTTGTGGGGCCCAGGGCTGCCACCAGGTTGGACTGGAAGGCAGGGAGTGCAAGATGGGAGCCCAATGGGAAGCTGTTGTGTTGCCACATTTGGGAGAGGGGTCTCAGCAGGGAACAACAGTAGTGAAGGAGCTTACTCTAGCTGGGGGTGCTGGAGTGAAGGGCAAGCCAACTGCTGCCTTGGGTTCAGAAGGTTAATGGTGATGGGAACACCCGCCAACCCCGTGGTGTGCAGAACAGGGCGCGGCCTTCCTCTGGGCCCACGGGGGTCTTTGTTTTTGTCACAGTCTGCAACCCGTACTCCCCAGCACCAAGAACAGGGCAGGGACACAGGAGGTGCCCAGTGAACAGCTGCTGTCTTCATCTCCCTGAATCCTCACACCACCCAAGGGGGTCCCAGATCCCTACATGGACACCCCATTGGAGACCAGACAGGAGTGGTCAGATGTCATCTGGGACCTTGACCTTGTTCTGCTGCATGAGGCTGGAGCAGAAAGCCAGACCTCAGAGATGCTACATAGGCATGGAATTAACCAGAAGGTGCAAACCAGGAGTGGTGAACGCAGAACCTCTGAATGCTTCTGTGACAGTGAACCACCCCAGGGACATGGCCCCGTCCACTAGCTGCAGAGGCTGGAAGTCTTGCCACCTCCTGGGACTTCTTGTGTGGACTCAATGAGGATGGTTGATTTCCCGTGCCATCCCCTGTCCTGTGCCTTGTGCCCTGTGGACACAAGGCTGAGGAAGACTTGGTAAAAGCATCGTCAGGAGGACGTTCCTATCTCCTGTCCCCAGTGGAAGAGAACGAAAGGAAATGGACTTAGCGTCAGAAAGAAGAAGAAAGGGCTTCTAACTGTCAGAGAGCGGTGAGTGACAGCTGCCCCCGGACTGCAAAGTGCCAGCTCTCTAGGGCACGGGGCTGGGGCACTGACTCAAAGCAGGTGGGCAAGATGACTTCTTTGGAGTCCCCTCCTACCATCAGGAATCTAGAGACAGGTAGGTCTGCACACTCTTGGTAGGGACAAAATTCAGAGGCTGAGACTTGGCTACCCAGGGCAGAGGCATCTACCATCTATCCAGGAGGCAGGCAGTGCAAATGTGGCCACCTGAGCCATGATCCCACATCCTCTGAAGGGCTAGGCAAAGGCCTTATGATTGGGGGCATCACAATCACACTCCAAAAGAACCAACCACCAACAGAAACAACGCCTGCTTCCTCAAATGTGCCACCAATGTCTTCCACAATATTTACCATGACTTTAGCCCAACAGAGCTCTGGCCTGGTTCCCTGCCCAAAGTCTGTCCTGCGCACCCGACCAAGTGCTCCAGAGAGGCTCAGCCCCGCCTGCCACATGTGTCTCCAACACCAAAAGTAGTTGGTGGCACGTGGCAGGAGTTCAAAACTTGGTTGAGTATGTTTCAAAGACCCAGATCCACCAAACGGTTGCTGAAAAGTTTCAAAAGAGGCATAGTGCAAGATCAAAACAACCAGAGCAGCCTTAAATAGCATCGAACACTTTCCATCCGCTCAGTCTTGCTATCTTGGTGGCATTAACACATCAACAATGCCTCAGATGTAAGACTTATACTGTGGCCTCCACAGGGAGAAAATGACTCAATAGAAATTCCTTCCTCCCCAGCAAAAAAAAAAAGACACCTAACTCAAACCCCATGTGCTCACAGCCTCCCGCTCACTCTTTCACACACGGATCCCAAAATAAACTCAGCTCCTTCCACTTCCAAAATAGAGGGCTACTGTGTGGCCAGTAATTAAAACTGGGATATAGGGCTCTTAACTCAGTTGACTGCAATAAAGTACTTGGATTTTCAAGCAGTCATAACAAGATGAGGCAGAGAAAGGAGGCAGGGTTGTGGGGAGACAGAAACTCAATTCTGAAGCACCCAGAACTTTCTCAAAAGCGCCACTTAATTTTAAGAAAGCGGATTAGAGCTGTTTTCTTGTGATTACTTATAAAAAAAAAAAAAACAGGAAAGAAACTCGACCATGCTACAGTAATTGCACCCAGATGCTTTGATTCCTTCTTCAGCTCCCAGTTGCTGCAAGGACTTTACATTCCTGGGAGCGCAGAGGCCTGTGGTACACATGGGTACGCTCTGCACCGGGCGTGCCTCCACAGCCCTCCTCCGCCACTTCAGCATGCAGAGGAGTTTCAGCTGTCAGAGAGCAGAGGCTCCTGGGAGCTCTGCCCCTCCCCACGGCCCAGGAGCAGGCTCCCTAAGAGAGCCCAGCAGAGCCATCCCCAGGGCCTCCTTCTGGGGCCCCTCCATAGCAAGGCCACTTGAATATGCCTTGCTTCCAAGACTGCACTCAGGGCTTCCCAGTGTCTCTGACAAGGTCCTCATGAGGTCCCCGCTCAAAAGGCAGCAGGTGGCACAATGAGCATTTCTGAAGGCAGGATCAAGGGGTGTGCAGTGGTGGCCAGCACCCTCTGGAACCAGGCAAGGTCTCACCAGTGCGTCTTAGCCAACCGCTCCACTGGAGCTCCATCCTCTAGCTGCTGGCTACTGCTTCCTGCATATCTTTCTGATATTTGATATTTGATATTTCGGATATTGATAATTGAAGCCAAGATTGATTCCAATGGCCTCACACAAAATCGGGCCAGAGGAAGCACTGGGAGCCAGCAGAGGGCCATCTGCTGGGCCCAGCGGATTTTAGGTGAGGCCAGAGCAGAGGGGCCAATGGGAGGCAGAGGAGCCCTGCCTGGGGCTGGGCAGAAAGGGAAGGACCACAGCAAAGCTCTGCATACCCAGCGCTGCATCCTCCCGCCTGCAGCCCCTGCGCATGCGCCTCCGCGCTATGCACGTGCACCCACGAACAGGTCACTGTTGCTCTTGGTTATTTATAGAGACCATCAAAAGCCCAGGCATCCCACTCAAACACTGCAAACCAGAGCCCTTCACTCTGAGGACAATTCCTGCTCTTCTGTCCCAACTATTTATATTAAACCTGACACCAAATCAGTAACGACACAAACAAGTCATTTACAAAGAGGCTCCTCTGAGCGCCCAAGGTAAACACAGGGCTTGGAAGGCCAGCCAGTGCCCTGGGCATCCAGCTGCCAAGACTCAACAGCTGAGCGGAGACCCTCGGCAGGGATCCTGTTCTCTGATTCAGTTTACAAAAGTGACTTCTCAGCCCCTCCTGGATGCCAGGTACTCTGTGCCATGAGGAAGTGGATGGAGGGGTCCCCACATTACAAGGGCTGGCTGGAAAGACACGAGCCAAGTTCAGCAAGTACAGAAAGCTGAGGCACAGGGAGGGGAAGCTATGAAACCATTCGAGGAAAAATGAGCTAAAACCCAAGAGCTGCTCTTTAAAAGTAAAATACTACCTGGCTGCCCTTTTCACATACCCACTTATCATCAATTATACTAATTATTACACTTTACATCACTTCAAAATGCTTCCCTCTACAAAGGGCTTTTGTGTTTGCTATTTTGATCCTGAGAACAGTCCTATGACATAGAAGGGATGGTGCCCACCCAGATGGGCACGTTAGGTATACAAAGTCTTCGATATTCGCTTCAGAAAGATGAACAGGGTCAGGATACCTCCCAATACACTGAACCCACACTCAAACATCTCGAATGTTAAAGTGAAATTAGATCATGTGGGTCTTCTTAAATTCACTTAACAATGCCCAGTGAAGACACACGTGCTTCATGTGGTCCAGGGGAAACGCTTCACTGCAACCCAAGAGTGGGGAACCACTCCTGGCTCTGTTCAATGAGCAGCCATCCTCTACACATCAAGGGGGCCCAGTTCATAACCAAGCCTGCCTCAGGGTCTTGAAAGCTTCCCAGGAGCAATCTCAAATCTGGGGTTGGTAATGCATCAGAAGTCTCAGGGGAGGGTAGGAGGCAAGCCAAAGCTGGGTCACCCCTGCCTCTCCACCAGGAGGCGAATTCTCTTACTGAGTGCATCCAAAACCACATTGTGCTGTTTACAAAGGTGATTCTGACAGTGACAAAGCTGACAGTGAGAGACACAAAGTTCCCTGTGGGAAGGCCCCTGGGAAGTAGCCTTGCACTGGCCTCAAGGCATCTCAGCTCTGGCCACCAGGAAGGAGCACAAGAGATCAGCACCAGGTTTACCCCAATGTGGACGCCCTACTGCAGATGCCCGACTCAGAATCTTCCCCAAAACAGTCTGACTCGCTAAGCTTAACGATGCTAAAAGATCCTGTGCTTCCTTGCAAAAGCCAACCCTGCTCAGTTTCGGTGTAGACCAGATGTCTGAGCATTGGTAAACTGGCTGCCAAGGCTGTGAGGGCGCCCCCTGGTGGACAGAGAATGAGCTGGTCCCTTATTGCTAGCAGTCAATGCCCTTGGCAGCATCTAACTCATAGCCTGCCAGGCAGACCTAGCTACCCCAGCTCCAGAGTCTGCAGATCAACTACCGGGTACCCATCCTGTCCTCCTGCCCCTGGACACTGGAGGTCACATCCTTCAGAAAGGGAAAGATCTCTAGGCAGCTGCCAGGCTACCAGATTGCACCCCGGGTCCGTAACACAGAGAAATCCGTGGGGAAAGCAATCAGGTATGGTCCCCACCTCCCTCCTCCCCTGCATGTCATAAGCAACCTAGAATCAAGAAGTGCATTCTCCTGCCAGATATTTGGAAGTGAGAAGAGGCAAAGAAACAGAAAACTCATCCTCACGGGAGATCTGAAGTTGCCTGAAAAAGTTGAGAATCTTAAGACTTGGCCATTCTGTAAAGGACTTTGTCTTTGAAGTCTCAAAAGGAGAAAGTACCCTAGTGTCCAGTCCTCCTGGACCAACATCTCATCTTCATCAACAAAAATATCAGCTGAGGTCTGACTCTTGGGCTCACACGCATTTAAAACCTGGACTCACAGAGCAGCAGAGTCCAAAGCAAAGAGTCCTTCACTTGGGAAAGTCACAAGACCTTCCTAGGGTTAGAAGGGTTTGTCATTGGGTAAATATCTAATTCTACAAAGAGAACCACAAGTTTGGTGGTTAAGCCAGTTGCTGGCTCTTATCTTAACATAAAAGTTCAAAGGATCCCACTTACCCCTCGGTGGGCGCACACATTATTTCCTGTGCTTCCACCACAATCCAGCTGCCTCCCTAGCCACGTTAATTCCTCTCTGCTGATTAGTGGTGGAATGACCCCTTCCCAAACCAGTGCTTAGTGGGTCTGGTGACTCAGAGGCATCAAAAGCTACTGTCCTCTCTCTCTCTCAACTCCTTCTGAAGCTCTAGCCCAGGATAATAAGTAACCCACATTAATGAATACTGCCTGCCGCTGTTTGAAGTCAGCACTGGAAGACTGCAGGTATTTAACTGTGCCTGCATCACTTCTACCCGCCCCCTTAACAACAAAACCAAGATCAAAGCGTTCATGGCCAGCGGTCCTAGATCTCAACAGACCTTTCTCAGCTTCTCAAGCACATCCATCCATCCATCCATCCATCCATCCATCCATCCTACTTAATTCAAAACATCTGCAAAATCCAGCTCATCCTCCAAGCCCCGCCCCCACCAGCCCCACCAGTCTTACCTGTATCCATTTTCAACAGTTTCCGTGGACCGCACACTCGCTGTGGCCCTCAGAGTTTTGCTGGACAAGCCAACCACAGTGGGCGAAAGTTTGCACTTGAAGTCAGCACAAGTCCATTCCTCCTCTTCGTTCAAGGTGGGGAGGTAGCCACACAGGACCTTTAGGCTTCCCAGTCCCACGTCACTCATGTAAGCTGTGTTCTCTCCCCCACTCCTCACATATTCGAGGTATATATCAGAAGTCAAGAACATCTGGTAGGCATTTTCCTCCATCACCGACTGGATCTCAGTCTGTGCCTGGTCAAACATGATGGAATCAATCTGTTGCTTCTTGATGCCATCTCTTATGTAGGTCTTGGTGGCAGGTTTCAGTTGCTTGGAGACAATGCTGTTGTTCTCGATGTACCTCTTGTAGATCGCTTTGGCTACTCTCAAAGTTTTGGTATCCTTAAGGTTCATCTGCCTGAATCCATTGCAGGCAAACCAAAAGTCTAAGGTATCCACACATTTCTCCCTCTCCAGGAAAGTTCGGAAGAGGTAAGCACCGTCTTGGTCGCCCAATAAGCAGTGCAGGGACTTGGTCCACCGAGTCAGAGGGGAATCAGGGGATGCCCGCCCCTCGGGTTCCCCCAACCCATCTTCATTTCGCCTGGCTTTGGAGGAGACAGGCATGGGTTTAGCGGCCTGGCCCTTGCCCATCCCAGGCAGGCAGGGTGGGGTCTCCCCTTCTTCCCCTGGAACCGGGGGCCGAGGGGCATCCTCGCGGAAGCTGCTGCTAGGATCCGGGAGGCGAGTTACCAACACAGCGCTACTCATAGTGAGGGAGCTCTTCTCACTGAGTTGGTAATTTTTCCCCTCTTCCAGTTCCTCTCAGCAATCGGCGTGGTCTCTTTCTCTCAAGTCAGCAGGGGCTCATCTGAGCCTCCACTCTGGGAAGAAAAGGAAGGGGGGAGGTGGGGAGAGAGAAAAGGGTATTGATCTAATCAAAACCAGATCTACCCAACATCAAAGCAAGAAAGTAAACAGGCTTTTCAACTCCTCAAATTCAAATCAAGCAACCCAGCTATCCGAGGTGCTCATCTCAAGTATCCGACTCTGCTTTTTCAAAGGCGAAATCTGAGCTTCCCGCACCCTTTTTTCAGGGTGCGGGTGGGTGGGTGGGAACGGGGCGGGGGAAGGTGAGATGGAAGTGGGATGGGGGGGGGGAGGACGGCAAGGGAGGTGTAAGACACAACTTTCCAAAAACCGGCTCTGCCCGGGCCCGGTGCACTTAGGGCAGCCCAGCCCGCCCCCTCCGAGAGCATCAACTCCTAAGAGGCGCCCGGCTGTGTGCAGGTGAAGCCAATTTCAGTTAAAAAAAAAAAATTCCCCGCTCGACTGTGCAGATAACTCGAGCTCCAAACGTGCCCTTTCCCCAGCATCTGGTTCCCATTCCCCCATCCGCCCCCTCCCTAAGCACTCCCCCCCTTCCACTCCTTAGAAATTTAGAAGATCGCAGCCCGAAAGAAGCACGCCCGACATAGGCGAAATGGGCTCTCCCACTCCGATTCAGTACGCACCCCCACCCCGCCAACGTCCCAGATGCAAATGTTGCTCACATACACACCCGCCCCGAATCTGGCTCTGGCTGTACCTGTGTCTTCCCCGCTCCCCCAAACCAAACACCAAATCACTCAGACACTTGGTCTTGGAACTTAGCAAGGGAGTCGAGAAGCCTAGGAATCCATGGCCCCCTTGCCCCCAACCCGCTTCCCGGAGTCGCGAACCCCACAAAACCAGATCAGAAGCCGCCTCACGCTACTACCGCCTGTGCCAAGAATCCCAAACTCCACGGATCTCGAGTCTCTTTTTTCCAAAAGAAAAGAAGTCTTATTTAACCAATAAACAAGTCGCTTTCCCTAGCACAGGAAGGATTAAACTAAGGAGGGTAGGGGCGGACAGTGTGGAACACCGGGTGAGGGGCCGGGGACTAGGGCCCTGGGTGGGTAGATGCCGCCTCGGCCCAGGACCTCAGGACGCCGCGCTAGGGCATCGCCGTCTGTGGAGTGGCAGGGTTGCCGGTAGCGCCTCACACCCGGGCGGAGGGGAGGTGAGGCCGCCCCGTTACCTGGAAGACGAAGGCCGCCAGGACCGGGCTCTCATCTCCTCCGAGCCCCTCCGGCACGGCCCCCACTCCAAACTCGACCGAACGCCTCCAGCTCCGGAGAGCCGGCCGCAGAGCGTGGGGCCGGAGCCCCGCGACGCGCGAGCTGCGCCCCGAGCTCGGGCGGGGGTCGGTCCCCGGCGCCGCAGTTCGCAGCGGCGCTCGCAGAAAAGGCACGCAAGGCAGCCGCCTAGTCCAGAAATGGCGACGCGCGAAGTCGCTGCCTCTCCGCAAAAGGGGCCAGGGCGACCCGGGGCGCGGGGCCCGGACGGGGAGAAGGGACGCGGGCGCCCCGGGCTCGGGCCGGTCCAGCGCTCAGACTGAGCCTCGGCCAGTGCTCAGGGCCCCTAAGCACAGACCCGCGGCAGGGAGGGGAAAGGAGGGGAAGAGAAGTGGGAGGGGAGCGCCAGGCCGGGGAGAGGCGGAGGAGCGGGCAGAGGGGAGGGCAATAGGGGGTGGGGGCGGAGGGGAGGGCAGGCGGGGGGCGCCGCCGCTCTTTCATCCCATCTTCCAAAGGCACTCCCGCGCACGCTCACACCCCGACTCACATCCATAACCATAGCGACGCGACCCCCGAAGGGGATCTGCCCCCCCACCACTTGGATAAGTCTCCCCACCCGGCTCCCGCAATGGGGAGGGGGCTTCGGCGCAAGGCGCACGGGGTGGCCCTGCCAAGCCCCCCGGAGCGCTCGGCGCCTGGCCCGCAGCTCCCCTCCGCGCCAGCCCGGAGCGCGCCCCGAAATAGCTGGCCTGCCAACTTCAAAGGGCCGCCCGGCACATCAAAGCGCGCGGGCCGCCCGGCCGCCGCGGCCTCGTCACTCACCATTGATCCGCGCGCGCGCTCCGTGGCGAGACCTCGCAGGCGCCCCGGGCAGGGCCCCGGCCCCGGCCCCCGGTTTGGCTCGCAGCGGCAGCCCCGGGCACCCCCGGGCCGGCCCGGGCATCAGGGAAACATAGGGAGTCCGCGGCGGGGGAGGGGGGTGCAGGGAAACGACGATCCGGGATCAGAGTAAGATCTCCGCGGGGGAGGGGAGAGGCGCCCGCCGCCCTTTTATGCAAACGATCCGAGAGGGCCTCCGCCCCCGCCGCGGCCGCGGCCGCCCCCGGCCCCTCCGGCCCCCGCCCGGCCCCCGCCCAGCCCGGCTTTCAACACAGGTCCTGTTTCCAGCAGTCACTCGGCGCACCAAATGTCCTCCGGGCGCTTCCAACAAAAACTGCGCTGTGGATTTAACTGTGCACTTCAAAGGCGCGAGCCGAGCGCACGGTCCTGGAAGGGAGGTACGCGCCGGCCGCGCCCGGACGCCCCCGCGCCCACCGTCCCCGAGCCCCTCCGCCCAGCCCGCAACCCCTGCGCGCCCTGCCTCTGCCCCTCAGGGCCCCCTCCTGTCGCCCGCGCCCACGACGCGGCCGGCCACGACCTCGTTCTCGGCCGAGGGGGCTCTCTTTGCAGCTACTCCTCTGGCGCCCAGTCACCGCCCCCACCTTTTACAGCAGGGCTTTCGGCCCGGGAGGCGGTCGCCCGGCGGCCCCCAAATCCATCGCGCTGCGGGGTTATTTTTATTTCCCGGCTCTCGGGCTCTTACTGAGTTGCCAGGACCTTATCAAAGCGCAGCCGGCTCCAGCCGACTCCCCCGGGCCGGGCTTGGGAGCCACTGATCCCGCCGCGCCAATCACAGCGGCGCTCGGCCGGCCCGCGCCGCCCGCCTTAAAGGGACAGCGCCCGGCGCCCGCCCGGCCCCGCCCCGGCCCGCCCCCGCCGCACGCTTCGCTCCCGCGTTAACTCTTCCCCAGCCCTCCTCCGCCCCTTCGCAGCCCCCCGCGGCCTCCCGGGCGTTCTTCGCCGGAGTTCTGATTCGGTCTTTCAAGTTCTTCGGCCTCTTTGCTCTTGTCTCCTCCCCCTGCTCTGCCCTCGCTCTCTCCAGCTCTGGAATGCAACAGTTTCTTGTAACAATCTGGCCATCGCAAGAACTGCAAGCAAGCAGATTTTTTTTTTCTATCATCAAACACTTTTCCACCTCTGTTCAAATTTCTCTGGGAATTTGGGCTCAGAGGAGCTTGGAAAGGGAGTTTTAGCCCTGGGATCGACTGGCCAAGTGTCCGTAGGGCGCACGCACGCCCGGACTCGGAAAGCACTCCAGCCATGAGAACGCTTGCGCACATGAATCTGAGCTTGGGTAAACACAGAACTAGGGTTTGCAGATAATTTGCGTTTGTGAATGTGTGAAGATGAGGCTGTGAATACCCAGGCACAGGCCTGAGTGCTGCAAATGCTCCCTGACACCGCGTTAGGGAGTGCACCTCAGCTCCCTGAAGATTGCCCCAACTTCCTAACTTCGCCTGGCTGTCAGAACTCTCACTGCATACTCGCGGGCCGCGTCTCTGTAACAACCGCGTGCCCACTACGGGCCTCCAGAAGGTCTCCATACGTTGCACGTTCAATACACAATTTCAGTGTATTGAAAATTCACCCTGTTGTCAACTTTGATTCCCCCCCACTTTCACCCCCAAATGTTTATAAGGCACAAACATTTGTTCTCTCATAAAATAAGAAAATATGCCACAAATCCAGAACATTTATTTATTTATTGCTATACAGTTATGCCTCGTATGAGCTAATAAACTTTTCTTCCTTTTAAAAAAAACAGACTGTGAAATAAAGAAAACCAAGACGTGAAAGGCAGAGAGCCCTAACCTCAATGGCTCTGGCTCTCCAACTCAACTCACTTTTTCTTTATTTTCTTGCTGAACTGAAAGGATGGCAAGCCCTTATAAATGCATAGAAGGCCTATCATTAGGCCTTTAGAACTTTAAAACGGGCAAGAAACATGACTGTCTAACTTCCAAAGGAAAGGAGAAATGATACAGGCCAGGGACTGTGTTCCATCCACCTCTGCCCATGGGGCTGCAACAGGGACTAGGACTTTCTCCACCTCCATGGTGTCAGACTTTTGAGTTCTGACACCATGGTGGCACCTACCTCCCAAGGCCTGCCTCTCTGTGTCCATGTTCTGCCATCAGGACTAAAGCCAGTAATCCAGGCGGGAAATACAGTCCCTCTGGGAAGGCCAAGGAAAGAGAGCGAGAAGTAAGAAACTAGGGCTCCCTGACAGCTGGGCTTCCTGCAATCCCAAAGGGCAAAAGCACAAGACTGCTTTCAGCCTCCATCTCTGAGGCTGGTACAGGGGATCTGGGACCAAGGGCACACCTGCCCCTATTGGAGACCCCTGGAGTGCCAAGAGGAAAACTGTCACCATGGTCCCTGGGAGTCATTAGGCCATACTGGGTGTTATTACGGGAACAAAAGCATAGACAGAGGGAGAGGAATTGTCATAGGAGCATCTACACATCTACATGTGTATACAGCATGTATACACACACACTCACACTCACACTGTGGGGGAGGGAGACAAAAAAACATTCAAAATCAAAATAAACAATGCTCAGAAAGAGGAGGCTTTCAAAAAGGAAGTGGAAAGTTGGTCTTCATGGGTGGTTTTCCTCCTCTCCCAGTTGTCCCCACTGACCCTCTGATGCCTCCCAAGCAGCAGCAATTCTTGCAGTCTGGGTTTTAACCGAGGGCGCTCCTGCTCCTTTATTAACCCAGGACTGTGGCAGCAGGAAGGAGGGGTTGGAGAGCCCCGTTTGGTTTGGATCTCCTCTGGGAGCTGGTTTCTAGAACAGGTGCTAGGGTCACCATAGGGCAGTGACTCCCCCGCCATCACTGCCATGTCAGTTACCCCTGCCCCATGCCCTTCCCCTGGGGTTCACATCTGGTGGGACATTTCCCATCCAGCAGGAGGCTGGGTCAAGTGCTAAGAAGCCAGAAGCCCTCTCCAGCCACCGGGTCTTTGACTACTTGTTGATGGTATTTCTAGAGGAGGATCCCAAGTCGTTTGCTTATTCCCAGCCCCTTTCTCAGGATAGCACCGTTTTCCATTTTCCTCTTCTCCCTGGCAGCAGCACTATCATGTGACTCGTTGTCATCCTGCACGGTTGCCTGGAAACTGGAAAGCAAGGTGATGGATTTTCTGCACATGCTCACTCTCCCCGCCCCCTTCAAAGAAAAACCCTACAGAGGATAAACAGCCCACTCCGCCTAAGTGTAGACAAGTTTAATAAAGCTGTGTGATCCCTTTCTGGAATTATATCCTGGGCAGAAATCCTAGGATCCCAGAAAGCAAGGACTAAGGGCTCCCTGGGAGGCATCTGGCCAGATCTCTGACCCTTAGTCAGCGCCCCCCCGCCAAAAAAAAATACTGTGAAGGGGAAGTCACACCAGCTGGGACTTCAGAGTTGCCAAGACCCAGGACACTGCTCTAAGATTCAGGAACTCATTCTTTAATTCTTTGGAAAAGTGCAGCCTTAGACAATGTGCCTTTGTTTTCTCTAAAGAGACAGAGGCACAGGTGACCTTTCCTAAGACTGTGGGTCACTTAACCACTCTGACGCCAGTTGTTCAACCTGTGTGGTGGAGGAAACCTCCCCTCATAAGTGCTAAATGCCTGGCATGTGCCTGGCACAGAGTAGGTTTTCAACATACGGTGGCTGTTTCTACATCATCACCCTGTTCCCACAATGACCTGTTCCCTGTTCCAGGAGGAAATTCCCTGATCTCTAAGCAAACATAGTATACCCTCCGATTAGGAGCCCATGGTGACCCCAGGAAGCTGAGCACAGGAGGGCCAGTGGAGGTCTGGCCTGTTTGCCATCCTTCAAAGACTGTTCAATCCAGTTCTTCAAAAGAATTAACAGGGGCTGGAGGGGTGGCTCGGCGGTTACAGCGCTTGCCTGGCATGCACGAGTTCTCGAGTTCAAACCTCAGCACCATGTACACAACAAAGTATCTGAGGAATGAGAGTCACATGAAAAACTAAATAAAAATTGCTTCTTTCTTAAAAAAAAAAAAAAAGAATTAACAGGTTTCTCCTGCCTGGTGTCCCTTTCTGTTACCTAACTCATCCCATCACTTCAGAGATGAGGAAAATTACACAGAGCTGAAGTAGAGCTTCCGAGGGGTCTTGATGCCTGGCTCATGCTCTTTTTCTTCCTTCTTGGGGAGTGGACCCAGGACAGATGCTGCCTAAGAGTAGGGCACACGCATCTGGAGGCCTTGACTTTCAGGGCAATGCTCATGGATGCTTTCCTGAAAGAATCTCAGCAGGGCTTCAGCCTAAACTTCCTCTGACACAGGCAGGGCCTTGATCCTTAGAACTGGACTGCCCTCAGCCTGACCCTGAAGGGTTCCACCAAGTCCTCTGTGAGGGCAGCTTTTTTCCTGGGCATCTCATCGGAGTTGGTCCACCTAAGGGAACTGACTTTCACAGAGACTCAGAGGAGGAGGAGGAAGAAGAGGGTAACACATGCCACTTCCTGCCACTCTCTCCCTACTTCCTCTTCCCTTGGCAGAGGAGGAATTCTAAAGTCCAAGGTGGAGAATCTAAGGCCACAAAGGGAAAAAGTGAGGTTTCCCTAAGAAAGCCTCATCATAGAAAAATTAATAAATCCTTACTACACTATCATCATTGACATATTAAATATAAACCACAGTTGAATAATAATTTAAGGGCTTCCTAATTTGGAAGCCTTCATGTTTATTATAAACAGAGCATAAAACTGTTGAACCTCTGAGCATCTCGCCATTCATTGTCTTGGAGTTTGGCTTTGTAGGAATTGGCCTTCAGCTTAAAGCCAGAAGAGATGATCCATATTAAAACCAATCCAGAGATTCTATTTTTTAATCTCCATTGTCCGTCTGTCTGTCTCTCCCTTCCTCTCTCTCTCTCTCCCTTGCTCTCTCTCTCTCTCTTTCTCTCTCACACACACACAACTACAATAATCCCATAAAGATCATTTTCAGAAAAGGAATTTAAAAAAAGAGAGATCTCTAAAGTCATCACTCCAACCGAGGGCACATGAAACCTTGCCAGTAAGACTGTCCGAGTGCCCGAGCCACCCCATGGGCATGTCTACTGAGGCTTCCTTTTGCTCATTTTGAACAGCTTCTGGAAAGTAAGATGCACTGAGCTTGAACTTCTTCACCCTCTCATGTTCTTTTATCGTTTCTTGATCTGTTGGCACTTTGCTGCGCGCTTGGCTGATGGCTTTTCCAGGGGCTCTGAAGGATTTGCCATGCTGGGGTAGGGGGCCCCACAGAACCTCAGCCTGCCTTGGAAGCTGCTGGGTGTTGCTCCGTGGTGAAGACCCTGCTCTACAGCACATCCCCAGGTCCTGCTTCATAGCTGAAGTCCCCTCCCGACTGGCTGCCAGGTAGGTACTCGGTGGTATAAAAAAAGTCTGGTAAACATCATCAAGAGGTCTATGGCTCACTAAACTTCCTTACCCTTTGTTGTCTGCTCAATCTGTTCTAGTCTCTTCCATAAAAAAACATTCTCCATGGGGCTGGAGTGGTGGTTCAGTGCTTACTTCTCTTGCCTGGCATGTGCAAGAACCTGGGTTCGAACCCCACCAGCACCACATACATAACTGTCAGACAAACAATGACCAGATTGGAAAAACAAACAAACAAACAAAAAACATAACCTTTTCTGCCTGGTTAAAAAAAAAATCCCAATTTTTATGTCACGTGGACCCTTTTTTTGTTGTTGTTCCAAGGACTGAACTTGTGTACTTGTGCATGCTGGGCAAGCACCGTAACCTCTGGGCCACAGCTCCAGCCCCTCCAGCTTACTTCTTGCTCCCATGGCCGTGTCCCTGCCAGGCACACTTCCCTGTGGTGGCTTGCATTCTTCTTTCTTTCTTTCTTTCTTCTTTTTTTTTTTTTGAAGACTCCTCTGACTGGTTGCTCTCCAGAGTCCTCATTCCCTAGCTATCCCAACCCCCAGGGTGGGTGGCTTTCCTCCATATTCCTATAGCACATTGTGGGTGGTGACTTCTCTGTCCTACCCACTCAGCCATGAACCCTCTGAGGACAGGGATCAGGTTTTACAAAGCTAGCATTCCTTAGTCCAGGACTCTGCTCAAGGTGGGGACTCAAGAACGGGCTGATTAAATTGTGGACAAGAGTGATATGTGGAGGGGCTGTAGAGGTGGTTTAGCGGTTGGAGCACTTGCCTGGCAGGCATGAGGACCCCCAGCACCACATATACAACTAAGTGTCGGAGCAATGAAAAACTAAATAAAATTGATCCTCTCTCCCCTCCCCCCTCTTTTAAGAGTGATATGTGGAGGACTTAGCAGTTGGTGAGTGGTGGCTCAGCGGTTATGGCCCTTCCCTGGCACGCACAGGACACAGGTTCCAACCCCAGCACCATGTACACAATAAAGTGTCAGAGCAAGGAAAGCCACATGAAAACTAAACAAATAGAGTCTCTCTTTTTCTCTCTCTCACTGTTGCTCTCTCTCTTTAAAAAACAAACAAACAAAAAACCAGTTATTGAAATCTGCGCACCAGCCAATCAGCACTGACGCTGGCCTGGCTGCTGGCCTCGGGTCTCGGCCTGCAGAGACAAGCCCTGCACCATGATAGCTGTGCTCGGCATCCTCTGGGTTGGCCCCAGCGATCCCCATTTCCTGCCACACATGCCCTCTCCTTGTGTTATTTGATGATTTTCTGAATGACAAGGTTCTCAAGGAGTAAGTCCTCTGAAGAGACAAGGAGACTGCCCAAGATCCGCACGCTTCAATATAAAACATCATGGTGGCAGCAAATGGCGGAGGTGATGGGTACCCTTGTGAGATTAGGTTTTAGAAGCCTGTGACCTCTACCTTGGGTGCTTTCTCTGGGACCCTGAGGTAGCTCTCACCCCAGCTGAGTGATCTGGAAGCCACTTCCCACCCAGCCAGGCCTTCAGGTGACTGCAGGCCCAACTGCTGGGCCCCTGCAGCCTCACAGGAAAAGTCTGAGCAGGAGGCATGCAGCTAAGCTAAACCCAGATTCTGAATCCTGGCATTACCCTGTCCTTTGGGGAGCAGGGTGGCAAAACAGATCTACAGATAAGGCTTCTGCCCTGTCAGCGAATATTGCTAATGCGGAGAACCAAGATACAAGACGTAGGGGTTATTATGTCAACCTACTAGTAACAGCACACTGATGGGGTACAGTGACAAACGTATCCTGGCAACAAAGGGGCGTGGTGGTGCAGCTGTGTGGGAGGCTGAGACAGGAGGATTGCAAGTTCTAGGCCAGCCTGAGCAATTTAGAGAGGCCCTGTCTCAAAATAAAAAATAAAAAGGGCTGAGGATTGAAGCACCCGTGAGTTCAATCCCCAGAACCAAAAAAAAAAAAAAAAGTATACAAGAGTATAAAAATATAACCTGGCAACAATTAAAATTATAACATGTTTGAAGTTCATCAAAGGTTACTGGAAGTTTTTATAGAATATGTCAAAATTCTCCAAATAGATTATGAATGGAAAAACCAAATTATTTTGAACCTTCAATGAGTTACAGGATTGAGACATGTGATCACACTCAAACCAACCTTTTCCTAAGTTAGCTCCCCCTTAGGGGAAACAGAACCTCTTGGTCTAGAAGGTAAATATTATTATTTGTTAGCTACTGCATTTAAACTTAGAAAAAAATAAATTGATCTTCCCTTTGGAGTGAAAGGGAACCTGGAAGAAAGATGCTAATGAGAGTAGCATTCTGATTTAAATGTGGCGCCCAAGGTACCTTGGGCTTGGGGCTAATTCTTGGAATGGTGACGTGCTTTGAAAAGCAAGCCTCTGAGAGCCGGTAAACACTGACGGGTGGGGCTGGGCGATTCCTGAATGGGTGACCTCGAAGTCTTTTGGGGACGCTTAGTCATTCGATGACTTTTTAAATACCAAAGTTCCCTGGGAGTAAATCCTCCGAACAGACTTGGAGAAGTTCCCCGAGATCGGTGTGGTTAAACAGAATGGTTTTCTTAGCTGGGGAAAAGTTAGGATGGTAAGGAAAGAGGTGAGGAAGGAAAGAGAGAGGAGAGGGGGTGGCTCAACAGTAACTTGAGTTTATTGGGGAGAAACCTGCGGAGGGGACAAAATCAAGTGTGCGGCGACCTCACCTGTACTGCGACTCTTGAGAAATGCTTTCACTGATAACTTCTGATGTAGAAAAATATATGATAATTATCAAAACTTAAATCTAGCTTGCTCACCTGAAGGAGTCACCCAAACAATTAAGGGAAGTTAGGGAAAGAATTAGGTGGGCAGACAAGTATGGAGCTTTTCAGGCCTGAAGCCTGGGGCGCAGAAGCCGGAGAGCAGCTGACAACCTGTCCTCCTTTTCCTGGACGGACTCTTAGCAGTGCGGCACCTTTTACAAAAGGACCAGCTTGTTCCCTTGTCCAATCTGCCCACCTTTGCAAAACGTTTCACACGAACCCTTTCATTCGCTCAGCGGGAAATGGTCAAGACCTGGTGGCCTGATTTGGGGACCAGAAAATACAAAGAGCTTGTTCCCTGCCCCTTCCCCGTACCAGTGTTGGTTAAAACCCTGAATGACTTGCCAGGGGGCAGTGGCAGAGTTCGGGGGCAGGTGCCAGACAGCTGCCTGCCTGGGAGGTGCTGGGAGGGCACCTTGGAGACGCCCCCAGCTCCAGGGTGGCTTTCAGAGGTCCAGACCCAGAAAGGCTGGAGTGGAGCCCCGCCACCCAGGAAGGAGCGCGTGGGTGTGGGTGGCCAGGAGGCCTTTCGCCCATTTCCGCTTTCTCAGGCGGCCACCCACTTGGCGTAGGTCAAGCTGCTTCCCCCGACTTGGCTCAGCTCCTATCGACCTGACTCTCACCACCCCCCACTGCAGCTTTGACCTTCTCTACCTCAGGAAGGCTGGCTTCCTTCCCCCTCCAACAGTCCGCAGGGGTCCCCGCTCTGAAGCCGCCTGTGAAAAGGTGTCAGCCTTACACTCCGCAAGACAAGGGAGGGTCCTGAGTGTCCTGGGGACAGCAGCTGTGCCCAAGAAGAGGGGCCTGGGGCTGGGGTGTGGCTCAGCACAAAGCGCCTGCCTAGCAGGTGTGACTTCAACCCCAGCACCCCTCCCCTATGGGCCTGGCCTTCTCCCAGGGAGCCTGGTGCCTGTGACCAGTGCAATGGATTCAGGAACCCAGAGTCTGGGTGAGGTGGGGAGGAGGCGTCAGCAAGGACCCCTCAGAAACTGCACCAAGGAGAGAAGTGAGGTGGGGCAGACTGGCCAGGTGGGCAGCAGAGCCTGTGGGTCAAGGGAAGGTGGCAGTTTCTTTATCCTAAAGTACAACTGTGGACTGGGCACTGTGGCTCAGGGGTTCACCATGGAGGTGCTGGAAAGAGATGGCCTGGCCCCTATGGAAAGTCTGTCACTTCTCTGTGCCTTGGTTTCTCCCAGTGTAAAATGGGTCTGGAGGGCACTGTGAGGATTTAATGAGATGCTAGGGAACAGGGCTTGAGACCCCTGGTGCAGGGAGCACTGGGGAAGGTTGGCCATCTAGGGAACAGGGCTTGAGACCCCTGGTGCAGGGAGCACTGGGGAAGGTTGGCATCTAGGGAACGGGGCTTGAGACCCCTGGTGCAGGGAGCACTGGGGAAGGTTGGACATCTTAGTGAAAGGAAAGGAGAGCCTGCTCTGGGCTTTGCGCCCTTCCCGCTCTGGAAGTCATCTGGGCTCTTTAAGACTCTCCTACCCCGCTTAGTTATAATGTGGAAATAAAATAAGGGCATCTGAGGTGGATTTGAATGGAGCCTTTCCAGCGGTTCGACTTCTGAACACGGTAACTGCTCGACCCGAATGGCCTCCAAGGCCAGTGAAGGTCTTGCCATCCACGTAGTTTTCAACCAGGGGCACCACTGCGCCCCCCTCACAATGACCCCTCCCACCCCCAGCCTGGCTGTGGTGACAGGTGACAGGTGAAGTCAGCCCTGAGCATCCACAGGTTTAGCAAACTCAATCAACCTCCAGTCAAAAATATTCAGAAAAAAATGCACCCAGACTCCAAGCCTGCAGCCTCTTGTTTCGTACACAACACGGAACGGTAGCTGTTTCCACAGCACTGACCTCGCAGCAGGTGCCATAAGTCATCCAGAGCCAGGTCCGAGTGCAGAGGGCAAGATTTATGCAAACCACACACCATTTTATATAAGGGGCTGGGGCATCCTTGGGTTTAGGATCCCCCAGGGGCCTGGAACCATCCCTTATAGACTCTGAGGGGTGACTGTACTTGCAAATGGTCGGCTGTCCTTAGATTTTAGGACCCACACTGCCTGACAGCCTGGCTGTTGCCCCCGCTGCCACAGCTCCCACCTCCAGGCCTCTCCCCAGGGGCTAGGGTCTGAGGACACTATAATTCGCATTGCTCATCCCCAGCTGTCTGATCAGCCCTGGGGGTGAGGTCAGGAGAGCCGGGCTGCCCATCCTTGGGCCCTCTTACCCTGAAACCCTCTCCAGAGCCCCTCTCTCACGGTCTCTCACAGAGCTCCGCATCATTGGCAACAGACCCTCAACTCACCCAGCGTGCTGGCCTCTCTTGTTTTAGCAATGCTGTAATTATGAAGGTATCCCACCCCCAAGTTCTGAGCCTGTTTAAATCCTGCAATCTGCTGTTTCATCGATTCCTTTCCAAGCAGATTCCATTCCCCGAATTCTGCATCAGAAAAAGGCTTGGAGGAGCAGCCTGGGTGGGAGGATGGTGACAGCTGGGTCCAGCCTTCCTGCTGGGGTCCACTTGCTGTTGCTGCCCAGCGTTCCTAAAGTCACACTAGTGTTTTCCCGAAGACCAGGGATGTGTCACCCACAAATGAGGCTTTTGCGCTGTGTCTGGGAGACATGGCTGATGTCATGGTGACACTAGATACAAGCCACAGTCCAGACCAAGCCCCTGCAGGCTCCTCTCCGGCCCTCTGGTCACTGGGCTGTTGCCCCATATTACTAGCACCTAGTCCACTCTCCCCTGCCTGGGCTGCCCATCCTCTTGCCGTGGGCGCCTGACTTGGGTCTCCATATCCTGCAGCCTCCTTGCCCTGGGCTCCCAGGCCTGGTCACAGAGCCTCATCAAAGGACGCTGCAGGTGTGTGCAGACCTATGTCTCCATTGTCTTTGAAGCCAGCGCCATCCCCAGCTGGGCAGGAAGCTAGTGTGAAGGGGGAGAGGTAAGCTGCTCCCTTGGGAAGTCCTCGACATGACCATTTTCAGATTTCGCTCCCCTCTCTGGTGGGAGCTGGTGGTGGGCGAGGGAGGCCAGTGGGTTCGGCAGACCAGTGCAGGAATCTTGGCCTTGTCTCCCTGGTGCTGCGTGAACATTCAAGGCAGAGGATCATTTCCTGGGTTTCCCAGCCGTACCTTGTCAGCCCACAATCGCCCACTTTAGCAAAGTGAATGAAGTCTGGGCGGTGGACTTCCATGGCACCTCTCTCCACTGACCGCACCTTCTGGCCGCCCTTCATTCCTGCTGGTCAGCTTGGAGGGCCAGGTCCTTACTCACTGGTTGTCAGCTTTTTGTCACTGTGGCTGACACCTGACATAGCTAGAGGGGGAAAGACGTCTTTTGGCTCAGTTTCAGTCCATGGTCAGCTGACTGCAAGGCGGAACACATCATGGTGGAAGGGTGGCCCAGAGGAAAGAAAGCTGCTCAGCTTCCAGCAGCCGGGAAGCAGAGGGAAGGGCAGGGGCCAAGGATCAGGTATTGGCCCCTAGGCCACATCCCCAGTGACCTGCTTCCTCCAACCGTGCCTCACCTGCCTACAGTTTACAAATTTTTACTCCACCACAGGGATGAAACCACTGATGATCCAAACACTTCCCACAAGCCCCAGCTCCAGCCATTGCTGCATTAGGGACCAAGCCTTCAACACATGAACCTTTGGGGGACATTCCAGATCCAAGCCATGACACTCGCTGACTCTGGATCAGAGCACACTTGCCTTTACCCTCCGGCTTCCATGTGGCTCCAGAAGCGGGGGAGAGCTCTATCTGAGGACTGTCCCCTTTTTCCTCCATAACCCCACAGGGCAGGCTCCAGGGGTCTGATCCAAGGTCATCCCTCCACAACCAGTGCTAACTTGGGATCCAGCTCTCAAAAGCTAATTATTGCTGTTTATTGCCATGTACTTACTTGATCAGCCATGAACTTGACATTTCATCTCCATTTGCCTGACTCTAGGGCCACTGATGGGCCATTGTCACCCTTGTATGGCTGCTCTCAATTTGCTTTGCTTTTGGCAGAGAAAACAGATACTTTATCAGCCTCCTAAAACCTCAATACTCCGTTTAGAAGTTGTTTCCTCTATAAATTTTCTTTTTGAGCCAAGCCTCCCCCAAGGGCACCGGAGGCCAGGTTCCAAGGGAACAGAGGGACATGCAGAGATAGGAAGACACAGCCCTCCCAGAAGTATTTTCTAATCACACATCTGCATACGCCCTGTGCTGGGCTGAGTTTTTGTTTTTTAAATCTATTCCAACTTTATTTATTTTTCCATTATGCTTTTTTCTAATTGGTGCATTTAGTTTTACATAATTAAGGGGTTTGTGGTTACCCATCCACACATGCACACCTCACAACAATTTATTGTAGGCCAGTTCCCTCCCCTTGTCCCCCTCCTCCCTGGGCTCTTTTCTCCTTTGGTTTCATCCTGATCGTAGGTAGATAGGTGTGTATATTGGGGGGGGGGGGCTTTTGTAGTTTTAAATGCCTGTATGGGAGCTATTCAGCATCTCAGAGGTGCCAGGAATGCCCCCATTTACCCTCCCCTTCCCTGTTCTCCCTCCCCCTCTGCATCCCTGCAACCCCTAGTCTTCGAGGTGGCCCCCAGTTCGATTGCTAATCCATGTTTGATGAGTCTGTGTCTAAACTTACTGTTCTCTCGCTCTTTCCTATATTGTACTCCAGCTTCCACATAGGAGAGAAAACATCCAGCCCTTGAGTTTCTGGGTTTGGCCGATTTCACTCAGCATGATTTTCTCCATGTCCATCTATTTACCAGCGAAGGCTGTGGTTTCATTCTTTCTGATAGCTGAGTTGATCTCCATTGTATACAGCACAGTTTCTCTTGATCCATTCATCCAGTGATGGGCATCTGGATTGATTCCGTAATTTAGCTATCGTGAATTGTGCTGCTATGAATATTATGCTGCGTAG
Organism: Aplodontia rufa; assembly: GCA_004027875.1. NCBI lineage: Eukaryota > Metazoa > Chordata > Mammalia > Rodentia > Aplodontiidae > Aplodontia > Aplodontia rufa. The sequence goes on along the minus strand of PVKS010000033.1, from coordinate 215,347 downwards.
CTTTGTGACTGTAGCATATTGAATTTAGATCTTCTGGGAAAATACCCAGGGGTGGGATAGCTGGGTCAAGTGGTCGTTCCAGCCCTAATTTTTTGAGGAGTCTCCACACTGCTTCCCAGTGCTTGACCAGTCTGCAGTCCACCAGCAATTTGCAAGGGTTTCTTTCTCCCCACATCCTCTCCAGCATTTGTTGTCGTTTGTATTCTTAATCTTTGCCATTCTGACTGGAGTAAAATCTTTCTTTTTCTCTTTCTTTCTTTTTTTCTTAAAGAGAGAGGGACAATGAGAAAGAATCAATTTTATTTAATTTTTTCATGTGGCTTTTGTAGCTCTGACACTTTGTTGTGTACGTGGTGCTGGGGTTTGAACCCACGTCCTTGCGCATGCCAGGCAAGCACCATAATCGCTAAGCCACCACTCCAGCCCCATGAGGTAAAATCTTAATGAAGTCTTGATTTGCATTTCCCTGAAAGCTAGAGACGTTGAACATTTTTTCATACATTTATTGGCCTTTTGCCTTTCTTCTGTTGAGAAGTTTCCGTTTAGCTCTTTTATGGCTGGGTTTGGCCAATTTCATTCAGCATGATTTTCTCCACTGCCATCTACTTACCAGCATTCAGAAGATGCTAGATTTTTCCAGGGATGCTAGTGTGGACAACCTGACCATGAGGGAGCCATCTACACTGCCAGATCAAGCCTTCCACTTGTTTTGTATCCCACACAATGTGATAAATAAGCAGAAGAATTAATGAACCAGAAGCAGCAGCACGCTACACTCTGGGCTTTGGAGTCAGAAAGATCAAGTCTTGACCCCAAGCTGTGGTCTTGAGGACGTTGTATATCCCTTTAAGCTTTAATTTCTCCAGCCATGTAATGGCACTGAGGACAGATGACCACTCTGTGGGGCTTGCCTGTGGTTGAAATAATTTCAAGCCATCTTTTTTTGTTTCCCACATAGCTGTTGTTGGGACCCAACAGGCCCAGGGGGTTGTGGGTAGGGAGGTGACACAGTGTGCAAGTGCTCGCGACAGCAGCACCCAGAGCAGAGTCCTGTTGACAAGGTTGGTGTGATCGTCCTTGGAGGTCAGACGAGATCTGGGAGGCCACCTGGGGACCACTCGGGGGAGCAGACACAGTCCTGCAAAGGGCTCTGGGGGGAGCCAGGGGCTGCCACACGGTTTTCTAGGTGACCCCACCCAACCATGGCAAATCCAAACCTGTTCCCCAGAGAAGAGGTGGGTTTGTGGCTCACAAACCAGCCACTAGCAACAGCTCCTCCGTCCCTGGGGTCATCTTTCCTCACAAAGAGCGGCACCATGTGAACCCGTAGGACCAAGCGAGCAGTAAAATGGCCATAAAGGGAGCCACCATAAACCGGAGTACTCGGTGGTTCCTTTCTGATATGGCTTTGGGGGTTCCCAGGAGTCTGCTGTGATTTCCAAGTTTTGGTCTTGTCCCCAGATTTCTGAATCCTTGCTTTGGAGTCCGTGGAGAGAAGAATATCCAGGAGGAGAAACAGCGGGGAAAGGAAAGAAATGCAAGTGGATGTGGCCAGGGGCAAGAGGCAGGCTGCAGACGGGTTCTGGGTGACGGAGGCCTAATCATCACTAAGTCTCAGAAGCGCTTCCTGTGTGCTGGCCTAACCGATCTCGCCGCATTCCCTCCACCACCCAGGCACTCTTGGAGTCGACACTACCGTGATCAACCTCTTCCTCCAGGAACCAGGTCTAGAGACAGGGCCCGCTGCATAATCTGCACAGTGAAGCGCAAGGAGCCACATTCACTGGGAATTTAAGATGGCCCTGCTCCCATAGGTCCTCTAAGCATGGCCCAGCCACAGGCCAGAGAGAAAGTCGCATCCCACCAAGGGCAAGAGGGTTCTGGGTAACAGACACCAGCTACCAACCATAGGCTCAGAGCAAGCGAACAGTTCAGTGTCACCCAGCTCCCTGTCAGGTGGCTCCATGGGGTAGAAAATTCCAGATGGACCATGGACACCCTTCTGGGGCACGGAAACATTTAGGGCTGGAGGAAAACACTGCACAAATGTCCTCTGGATGTGTGTGCTCTGCTAACAGGAGCTCCCTGCCTCTAAGTCCCCTGTGCATCTTGTGTTCTCTCTCTCTCTTTTTCAGTGCTGGGATTTGAACCCAGGGCCTCACACATGCCAGCAAAGCACTCTACCCTGAGCCACATCCCCAGCCCTTGTGCTCTCTTTCATAGACAAGAGATTCAGAAAACCCTGGTGCAGGGTTAGTTGTCCCCTCTGAGTGACAAGAATCAGTGCTCATAGGCCTGAATCTCTAAAGCTAGCCTGAGCTGCTATTTTAAAGGGCCAGAGTCATCAAACTAAAGAGGCATTTTCTTACTTTTTGCAGTTGGCCACGTATTCTTACCAACTGAATGCACGATTAGGAGGCCACTGGTGACTGTCCAGATTGAGCCCAGAGGCCCACATTGTAGCTCTGGCTGTGACTCAGCCACTGGGGCTGCCTGAGGTCCTCATTTGCACAAGGAAGGGCTCAAACCTCAGTGTCTCTGCCTCTGTGATTCACACATCAGCAGCTCCTCTGTCCCCATTCTACCTCCTCACTGCAGATCTCAGCCACAGGAGGAGCCCAGCCTCACTTGAAGTGGCCAAACTCATCGGATAAGAAGAGCAAAGACATCAGGCCCCCAGGCTGCCACCCACTCACTCCTCTGCCCTTTTTGCAGCCTTCCTTTGGGACTCACTAGGAGGAGATAGGTGCTGATCCATGGCCTTGGGTCTGTCTCTCAGATCCAGCATCTGAGAACAACAGTAGAGAACTGGACCCTGAGAGGTTGGGGCCAAGCACCTCATTCCCTCTATCCTGGTGAACTCTTCCAGAAAGTCATCATGCCCTTGCCTGTATAAGGACCAGGTTTCCCAAACATTCACAGAGTTAACGATTAGTCCAGGATGTCATCTGTACATTCCTGGAAATATTCTGAGCATGGCACGTTGTGCACAGTCATAGGAATTTGGAAATGACATTCATGTCTGTAATGTCCCTACCCACTGCACTCCCAGGCAGTACGTAGGAACATTACGAAGTCATCGGAAAGAGTTGCGATGATGTGGAAATGCTTTGCGTGACCTCCCCAAAGTCAGATGCAACACTGTTGGATCTGCACGCAAGCAAGGAAACAAACAGAAGAGGCTGGACTGATGGAGGCGGGTTGCGGCTTATCCTCTTCCTTTTCGTTCTTGCTGAGCGAGCTCGCGCTGCTGGCCACCTCAGCCCCTTCGGAAAGGCAGGCCTGGATGGCTACACTTTGCCCTGCGACCCCGTCCCTTTCTCAGATGCAGCTGATTGAACTGTGCCTGGCCACGGCATTCTCCTAAGCTGGTCAGCACGTGCCTTGAGTAACTGGGCCCAGGAATATGAGCTGGCTTAGGCAGCTTTTTTTTTTTTTTTTTTTTTTGAGTCAGAAATTTGATTTGAGAAGCAAAGAAAAAATTGTGCTCCATAGAGCTGAAGCTGTTGGAGGGGGCCAGAGTGCAGTTCGCTGCTTGGATGAGGGGCTTGCTGAAGTCATAGGGAGGTCAGCAGAGGGACAAGCCATGTCCAAGGTAGAGAAGACGCCAGCAGCTGCTCCTGCAGGGACTTTACTCTTAGTAAGTGCCCCCATTTTCCCTTGAGGTCAACTGAGTGGGTCTCTGGGTTCTTTTAACTAAACAACTTTTTTTTTGGTACCAGGGATTGAACCAGGGGTGCTTAACTACTGAGCCGTGTTTTCATTTTTCATTTTGAGACAGGGTCTCATTAAGTTGCTTAGGGCCTCACTAAGTTGCTGAGGCTGGCTTTGAACTTGCGATCCTCCTGCCTCAGCCTCCTGAGCTGCTGGGATTTCAGATGTGTGCCACAATACCTGACATAACTGAAGAATATTATTTTGCACTTTTCAAAACTTCGACAAGTTATATGTCTTTTGATAATAAAATTAAGGGGATTCTACAGTGTCCTCAGGTGACCCTCCTGTTATTCTAGGATGTTCTCTTGTACCCAGTCAAATACAGGTGTTCCTTGATGGGTGCTGGAACTATACGCCAATAAGCTCATCCTAAATTGGAAATATCCTAAGTCAAAAACTGCATTTGATGCATCCAACCTACTGAACATCATAGCTTAGCCCAGTCCACCTGAAATGTGCTCAGAGCTCTTATATTCACCTACAGATGGGCAAAAATATCTGATCCAAAGTGTAACTTCCTAATTAAGTATTGACCATCTCATGGAACTTTAAGAGAGAAAGAGAGAGAAACTGTGAGAGAGAAAGAGAGAATCAATTTTATTTAGTTTTCCACGTGGCTTTCGTTGCTCTGACAATTCCTTGTATACATGGTGCTGGGGTTCGAACCTGCGTCCTCACGCATGCCAGGCAAGCACCGTAACCGCTGAGCCGCTGCTCCAGCCCTCATGAAATTTCTTGCAGAATGACACCTTCACTTCACCATTGTGAGCCTGGGACTGTCTGTATATTAAACCAGCGTGGTTGCATGTGTTTGTACCAGGGCTGCATACGAGCTGCGGGGCAAGGCCATGTGGATGCCGGGCAGCTCAAGATCTCTTTGGGGCTTGGGCATCGGCGGCTCCCAGCCAGGGCCTGCTGGAGGTAACTGACAGGCCAACAGTGCCTTATCCACCCTGGCAATGGCACCTCTCCTTGCTGGGTGCCCACATGGGCCTGGCTGCCCCTGGAGCTCACTCTCGCACGCGTGCAGACCAGCACCCAAGCAGCCTAGAAAGACCCAACAGGAAAATGGAAGAAGAGACGTAGCTGGTTTTCTAGAACTGGAAGTCCATTTCCTCAGCAAGAACTCGTTTGTTGGCGACTCTGAGCAGATAAGAGTAATAAATTTCCTGGCTCTCTAATCCTTCAGCATTTCCGGTTGCTCACAGCCTTCTCCCCTTGAAGTTCTGTTCACACTTCCTGCTATCTCAAGATTCTTGGCCAGATCTGCAGATCTGAAAGAGGCAGAGTGGCCTTGGATGCTCTTCCTCCCGAGGAGAGGAGAGGTGCACCACCCTGTCACCTTTTAGCTTCGTGAACATTCTCCTTCCCTGCCCCAAATGTGGATTGCTGAGGTGAAGGGGCCTAGGGAGGATGAGAGGAGGGAGGGGACGTGGGGCGGAGAGAGGACTTTCAGATCAACCAGGTGTGGCTGCCCCACCAGGCTGCATGGGGAGAGGCAGCCAATGGAAACTGGCCTTCGAGAACTGGGTGCATGTCCCAATTTCCCCATTAAAACCTGTGTGAGCGGGGCAACGATTCCCACCCTTCGCAAGCCTCAGTTTTCTCCACTGTGAAATGGGAGTTAAACTGCCACGGGAAGGAGGAAAAGAGGAAATACATGCGGAAGCCCATGTGTACCGCAGGCACCCTGGATGTGTGCCCTCCTCGTGGGAAAACGGCCACTGTCTCTAGGGAGCTAGTGGGGGCTGGGCAGCGGTCTCTGAGCCCCTCTCGGGGGCAGACCCACTGCACTTTTCAGGCTGCATCAACAGTGCCCTCCTGGCCCAGGGAAGGGTGAGTGGCGATGGCCCCAGCTCTGCATCGGGGTTTTGGTGTCAAAACCAGTTCCAACCAGATGAGGCTGGCCTGCTTCCAGTGGCCACTTTCCATCCAAGCTCCATTCAGGGGAGTCTCGCCCAGGTCCAGGCCACAGCCAGCCAGGCCTGTTTGTCCCCCAGAGTCCTTGGGCTCACACTGACAAGCTCACCTCTCTACTCCGGAGGCTCCATTTGGAAGATCCAGCCATGAGTCATGGAGCCCAGCGCCTCTGGGGACGTAGGAAGGGGAGATGTCAGGTTGGGGACAGAGCAACGCCTGGGAGAAGCCACCTGCCCATCCCGGAGTTATACCAGGTCTGTTTTCTCCCTGACAGGCAGGGAAGGGGCTGGGCAGGGGGTAGGGTCAAGGTGCTCTCTAGTCACCAGAGCTTGGGGTGCTCCTGCACTAGGGTGGAGAGATAGCCCACATGCAGCAGATGGCCTGGGGCAGTTGGCCAGGGAGGAGCAAGTGACTCTCTCTGCCGGATTAAAAATGGTGGCTGAAAAAACATCTACGCCACCACCACCTGAAAAACCCACTGGAGAAGGCAGCTGGACAGCACAGTCCCCAGAAGGAAAGGAGAGCCAAATGTTTTGAGTTTAGCTGTTGCACAGTTTCCAGCGAGTGTGCGCATGTCTTGAAACGAAACAGATGAAAGCAACATGTGTCGATGGTTGTAGGAAGGCGATCATGTCATCAACAGGAAATAAAGAAATTGAACACTGGAGCCTCGGCCCAGAACTTAACTCTTCTCCTGCCCGGGCCCCCAAGGCCTTCTGCATGGAAGACAGAGGAGGCTCCCTGCACTACGGGGCCTCGGTCTCTCTAAACGTGCCCCCAGGGCCTCTGGATGCCCTCTGCAAGGCTCAGGAGGGACAGCCTGAGGAGGTGGAGCCTTGGAAGAAAGGAGGACCCTTCAGCTCCAGGCCGAAGAGGAAGCTGCAGTCTCTCTCCATGAGGAGGCTACGAAGCTTTGACTGTGGCGCCACAGTGAAGAGTTCCTGGCAAGGGCAAAGCTGGCTGCTGGCAGGGGCAGCAAAGCCAAGGCCAGTGCTGGCACAAAGAGGGCTGATGGCGCCACCAGGGAGTCCCATGGGCCCCAGGAGGCGCCAAGTGCAGCCCTTCCCACCCAAGCCCCACCCAGGACAGAACAGAGAGGGTATGCACCTGCGCCTCTGCTGACCCCAGCCACATCCGCAGAATGGTGGCCTTGGGCCTAGGCAAGTGAGGCTAATGTCCCTGTGCGTGGACAGTGGTCCCAGAGGCTCTTGGAGGGTAATGTCGCTGCTTTCCCCTCTAATGAATCACACTTGAGTCCTGAGGCTGCCTGAGGTGCCACAAGCAACAACACATCAATCCTAAACTCCACACAGAGGACCTGGACCATGGAGCAGAAGCATTAGCAGCCCAGTTTCAGACCTGGTCTTTGAGCTCCTGGGTCCAGTGCTATCAGACAGTGTTGGGGCTGTACCTGTCACCTGCACCAGAGTGCTTGCGGGAGGGCTCGACAAATCCAAATTCCAGAACTTTGCTCCAGAGATGCAGAAGGTCGGCCTTAGGGGTCAGCGGCTTAGCCCTGTGCTCTTAAGATGATCCAGATGCCCTACAGCGAGTGGACGGCTGCATCGTCATGCCACAAAGACAAAACTGCCGGACAGAACGCTTCGAGTCCTTCCCGTGATGAAGAAGTAGGCCTTCTGGCAGATTTGGTGCTTCAATTCACTTGGCAGCAGGGCCGCACAAAACGACATGGGGGGGGGTCCAAAAACAGTTTACTTCTCAGCCCAAGAGTGGAGAAGCCCAGGATGCAGGTGTCAGCCAACATGGTCCTCTTCCTAGCTTGAAGATGGCCAGTTCCTAGCTGTGTCCTCACACAGCAGGGACAGCGGTGGCTTTCTGATGTCGTTATTTTTTTAATTCATTTTTTTAGAAAGAGAGAATTAGTTTTATTTAGTTTCTCATGTGGCCTTCATTGCTCTGACACCTCATTGTGTTCGTGGTGCTGAGATTTGAACCCAAGTCCTCATGCATGCCAGGCAAGTGCTGTAACCACTGAGCCACCCTCCAGCCCCTCTGATGTCCTTTCTTTCAAGGGCTCTAATCTACCTCGTGGGCCCATCCTCAGTTAAATTTAATTACCTCCTAAAGTTCCCGTCTCCAAGTATTATGGGTGAGGGTTTCAACATAGGAATTTGGGGGACACTGTTCAGATGGAATGCCGTGTGCATGGAGCTCCTCCGAGTGACTAGCAGGTCTCACACGTCTGTGAGGGTGTTTGCCTGGGCGCAAGGCAGTGTCAGTGGTGGTCAAACGCGGGCTTTGACCTCTGGGACCCCTCACTGCATGAGAGATGAGCACAGCAAACAGACAGTGGAAAACACGGGGAAGGACCACGGGGGAGAGTGGGCAAGAGGGGACAGAGCCACCCTGGATGAGCTGGCACAGCGGCTGAAGCAGCCCGAGGGAGCTGGGAAGGGCCGCCTGGAAATGGAACAGCAGGAGCAAAGGCTTGGAGGCTGGAAGCAGCCCAGGGCATGGGGACGGCTCCTGCCCAGCTACCCTAGGTGCTAGCGCTCGAGGCGCAAGGCTCAGGGGAGGAGGGCAGCGTGGCCACCACCAAGGCTCTGCCAGGAGGGTGGCCTTAACCTGGGTAGGGCAGGAGCTGTGTGATCCGAGCTGCGTTTCAGAATTTCTGCTTTCAGTGCACCACACTGATCAGGGAGATCCTGGTTGTTTAGATATTCACCCTTTACTTTAGCTCTCAACCCTGAGATGGGAATTCGTGTGACTCCTCAGGAAACAGTCTCAGAGAAAAACCCATCGGGGAGTGGGAAAGTGGAAGAGAGCTGGGAGGGAGGGAAGCCAAGTAAAGGTGTGACATCCCACTGAGGGGACCTTGGTTCACCCTGTGCGCAAACCTGCAGCCAGCAAAGGCCACTCTCACCGTTGTGCTGGTGTGGTGACAAGGGACCTGGAGGGATTATGCCCTCATGAGACATGGTGACGGCGGCGGGTGGGGATGGGCACACAGATCCCTGGTGTTCTCTGGACTGCAGACAAAACAGGTTCTAGGAGCTTCCACCAGAGATTCGGGAGGGAAAGTTGTGAGTGAAGCATGAAGAAGCCGGTGACAGGACTGGATGAGGGGATCAGAGAGCAGAGCCCTGAGGGCCTCAGCCACCATGATGGCACTGCCCAAGGACTCCCCTGTGACCCCGAGCATCAGTCTCAGCCAGACTCAGCCAGGAGCTGGTGCTTGGGAAGAACAAGTCTGGTTCCAACTTAAAATGTCGAGGAGAGCCCCAAACAGGACTGCTGTGTCAGCTCCGTCTCCAGGATAAGGGTGGCCTGCTGGCTCTAAGAGATTCCTCCCAGCTGGGAAGGGGCAAAGGCCCTGGCAATGAGAGGAATGCCGGCCCTGCGCTGACCTCATGAGCCAAATGGGAGCCACATTAATGGCTACAACTGGGCGTCCAAGGGCTGCCACTGACACCAGGCAAGGTCAAGTCCCCATCCGTGGGTGACTCAGTGCCCTTATCTTCATAGACAGATTGGCTCTACCTGTCCTACTCATCTCTAAGACATTTATAAGAATAAAAAGTGAGATTCCAGCCTGCGCAAGTTCTCCAAGAATGTTCGAGGTACGTTGTAAACCCACGGCGTGCCCCACTTCCTGAGTGGTGAGTAACGTCAGCCAAGGGCAAGCGGGGAGAAGAGGGACCGTACTTCACATGGACCCGCAGGTCCATGGCTGCCCTTCCTTGAGGCTGCAGGCAGGTGGTGAGCTGGGGCTGGAACTTTGACCTTCAAGGCCTGATAGAAGCCTTGTTCCGTCCCTGCAACCACAGATATCACTAAGGCATGTGATCTCCACCCAAAATGAAATTAGTCACTGAGCACTGGAGCTTCCTCTTCAGACTGGAGGATGAAGAGGATCAAAGTCGGCTCTTCAGCGCCAGATCCCTACTCGCCCTCCCTCCTGGGCCGGGCCAGCCTTCTGAGGTGCTCCAGAGCCATTCAGCCCCAACATTAACCTCTTAACCTGTTACCTTGGGGAGGGAAGTCACCTCCTGTCTCTTGGAAGATCAGTACTGTAGACACTGTGGTTTAGGGATCCCTGTCCCTCCTCGCCCTCACACATGCTCTCCCTGGTACATTTCCCTCCAAAACACTCCACTCTGCCCCGGGTCCTTTTACAAAGGCTGTTTGCCCTGAATCCTCAAGGTTACAAGAAAAGAGGCAAAGCCCCAAGTGACACCCCTGAGTTGTCTGGGGCATCCTGGGCACCTCTGCTAGCTTCTCTGTTGGCACTTGGGCCATCTCCCTGTGGGAAACGTGGGTGTGGGCCTGGGAGCTGTGGCCTGCTCCAGTGTGGCCAGGCCCTCCTTGACCCCACGGGTCTCCATCAACGTCCTCATCCTGCTACACAGCGAGGGATCCTCTGCCCAGGGCTTGCTGCTAATGACCTCTTATTAGTGCCTCCCAATATTTGATGCTAACAACTGTTAGGGTCTTTGAGATGTGCAGGATCCACTCCATTATTTGTGTTCGTACAAGCTTTTGTGATTTCCTTCTGCTTTCCCACTAAGACCTGATGTATTCCTTCCACAAATGCATCCAGTAACTGGAGAAATAAACTGGGGGCAAAGCTGTGCGTGCGTATGATCTAGACGTTTCTCACACAAGACATTTCCTGAGAGGCTCCAGCTAAGGCTTCTCCACCAGGACAGCAGGAGCCCACTGCCGGCCGCCTGTTGATGTTGTGAACAATTCCTTCTCCATAGCACCCCGAGGTCCCGGGAAGTGGCCGCCAGCCAGCGTGTCCGCAAGCGCCTGCTGCGTTTCCTGCTCATTATTCCTCTTCCTTTCCCTTTTTCAAATTGTCCTCCGGGTCCCTCCAGAACTCTTCCCTGTTGGCTGAGTACTTCATTCCAAGGTTCTGTGGGTGGACAGTGGGGACACACGGAAGCTGCCTGGAGCTTTAGGTCCTGAACTCTTTGTTTTGTACCCGGGATTGAACCCAGGGGGCTTAACCAGTGAGCACATTTCCAGCTTTTTTTTTTTTTTTTAAACAGGTCTCCCTAAGTTACTCAGGAACTCGCTAAGTTGCTTAGGGCCTTGCGTAAGTTGCTGAGGCTGGCTTCAAACTTGCGATCCTCCTGCCTCAGCTTCCTGAGCCGCTGGGATTACAAACATTTGCCACCACACCTGGCAATAGGTCCTAAACTCTCTAAGGGCAAGATTCACTCACCTCTATATTTCTAGAAGCTTATACTAGGCAGGCGCGCAGCCCTGGCAGGTGCCCTGCACATCTGATTAGAGACTGGCTGTATTTGACCACACACCTCTGGAGCCACGGAGGACCTGAGGGCACAAGCTGAGCTGGTCAGGAAATGGCAGAGTCTGGACCTGAACACAGGTCTGTCTGACTTCAAAGCCTAGGTTCCTTCCAGCACTCTGTACACATCTGAACAGAGACATCTGGGCTCTCACATCATAAGAACGAAAGGTTGGCAAGAGTCACGTCCCCAGCATCTCATCTCACACAAGGCTAGCTACATTCCAGAGCCAGGGTCTTGTGACCCTGACTTCAGGCCCATCTTTGCTGACCAGGGGATCTAGGTAAGGAAGGCTCCTGTCCACACAGTTCCCTGGGGGAGGACAGGTCATGCTAAGCATGTTTCTCTTGACCTCCAAGTTCTCTCTTCTGTAAGAGTAAGCAGGCTGAAGTGTGTAGTATCTGTTGCATATGAGGTTTTCAAACTTTGGATTCAATTTGGGAATGGGTCAGACCATTTTCCCCAACAGGCTACACTGAACATCCACAATAATTTCCCAAGAACTCATTAAATGTAAAGGACTAACCAAGCAACCCCAAAAGGCATAACTTGGAAGGTAACAAATGTGATGGAAGAAAGTCTGTTTTGATCTGAGTACATAGGACAAGTCCTGTTTCAGGGGACACTGTGCTGTCTAGGAATCTAGGCACCATTGGTCAAAGTGCTCTTTTCTGAACTTTAAAAAAGAAAAAGAAGAAGACTGGAAGTTAAGACTGACCAACTGATTAGGTCGCAGGTGTTAAACGGTGCTATACCTGTGGCGCCATGGGCTTTCTAAGATATTCTGCACAGGGCTGCCTGCAGGCAAGTAGTGGGGGGAAATGCGGGGGGGGGGGAGCAGAGGTGGCCATGGAGGTCCCAGGAGGGCTCTCAGCTCTCTCCTGCCCTCCCAGTTCTCCTGCCTGAGGCCCACAATGTATTCGCACTCCCCGAGACTGGATCATGGCTTGAGATGCTGCAAACGCATTCATCAAGGCAGTGGTCATTTCTGCTTTGGGAGAGGTTTTTGCAAGGAATCGCACTGAGGGCCATAGGTAGATGGGGCCCTAGTGAGGTGGGCTTCTTAAAACTGCTGGGGATCTGCGCTTCCCGAGGGCTGGCCACAATCCTTTGCACTCTGCAAATGGTCAGGAGCTGGGCCATCGCTGCTGGTCCAGGGGCTATTCCTTGTCCTTTGAGGACCAGTGGCTCCGTAGAAGTCCACGAGAACACCTGGGGGAGCTGAGGTGAGCTGGCAGCCATGCAGGTACTCCAGTGATCTCCGCCTTGACTGGACAGGCCCAGGAAAGCCGCAGGGAGCCCCGCTGCAATCTGCAGTCACAGGCTCTGGTGCTTGGGCAGCTGTTCAAGCGTCGTCGGTCCATTTCAAAGGCCTTTTGTTAAACTTCTAAGGACCAAAAGGACTGCCTGAAGCTACGCTGGGAAAGCCAGGCTATTCCAGTGACCTGGAAGGCTACCACGCTCCTCCAGCCTGGAGCCTGGCAATCAGTGCCATAAATCAGGGCTGGGTCCCAGGGGCCACAGTGACCAAGAGACTCCCTCTCGCCTGGGAGATTTATTGAAGGGCCACATGCAGATGCGCAGAGCTGAAGGCAACTGGGGGGCTTTGGAAAGGTGCTCACCAGGGATGTGGCTGCTGCGTGCCAGCGTTGGATCTCTGGGGCAAGTCTCTAGTTTAAAGTGGTCATCTTTCCCCCCTCCCGCCAGGTCTCTTCTGCCAGGCTACCAGTTGCCATGGGATTCAGAGCTCCGCCTGTGGTCGTTGATTCTGCTACCACCAGTTCACTGACGATTTCCAGGAAGTCTCCTCGTCTGTTTGAAGCACTATCTTCCCATTCATAAAAGAGAGCTGATGGCCTGGTCACCATCATTCCCTCTGATGGACGGCAGGGGCATCTCAGGATGAGGCAAAGATGGTGGACAGGAAAGTCCCTGAGGGTTTCCTGCCCCCAGCCCAGCCCAGGGTGGATGTGGGTCCGGTCCACAGGAGTCCCAGCATTCTCTGCAAAGCCTGCGCTGGGAACATCAATGAGCACCCAGGCCCACCCGCACCAAGATAGGCTCCTGGCCGCCACAGCCTCCCACTTCCTAAGTATGCTCACTTGATTTGAATTCTTGATTGCCATGGTGAAGGGGTGGGGCCCAGTGGGACCTTTGATCTCCAGCCTCCCCCAGTACTGGGGGCTGTGGTTTGGCAGAGGAGCTTGGGTTAGCAGCAATCGCTGCCATCCGCAGGGGGAAGAGCAGGGGGAAGAGCGCAGGCCCAGATTGCTGTCAGGTTCCCGCCCTGCGAGTGTTACCTGGAGCTTTGAAGCTCCTAATGACTTCAGACCAGCTTCTCAAGTCAGCGGCTACAAATGTTAATAAAATTAAAGCCACCTGAGAGTTCAGCTTCCCGATCCTTTGAAAGCAAGTCTGTGATGGGTTATTACCCTCAATTACCTAGTTGTCCACTCTCTTAGCTTGGGGTTAAACTCTTAACTCTTCCCTTTGAAGTCATTATCCTTTTATCTATGACTGGACCAAGGAATTTCAGGACAATAATCAATGGAAACTTCATAAGAATAGAAGAGCGAGAGGGGAAAAGGTGTGAATATCCCTTTAACTGTTGGCCCATTCTGGCAGGTGGGGGATGGGGCAGAGAAGGCACTGTGTCCCCAACTGGAAGAAGAGAAAAGGGAAAGGGGGCCCCAATAACAAACCACGCAGGCAGCGATTTTCAGATCTTCTGAAAATACAGAGAAAGCGATAACCGAGGGCCCAGCAGAGAGGGGCAGCCCTCATCAAAGGGGCAGAGAAAGTAATGAAGCAAAAAGACACAATTAAAAATGGGTTTAATTAGGGCTTTGATGTCTGACTTGGTACATGACACTGGGGGTGGGGCGGTGGGGGAAAGGGGACCAGAGTCCTCATGCACCAGGAAATGGCTTGTTAAAAAGAGCTGTCCCTCAAAGAGGCTGGGATAGAGGGGAAGTGTCCTCAGGCCTCTCCCGAGTCAGTCTCAGTCTCAGTGGATCCTCACTATCAGGAGGGGAAAAAATCACAACATTTTTTTCTTTTCTCCTTCTTCTCTTTTTTTTTTTTTTTTCTGCAAAAGTCTGGGTTCTGGGAAACAGCAGCTCTTTCAGGATTATTATGCTGCCTGTTTTAAAAAGAGAGAGAAGGAAAGAAGAAGAAAGGAAGAAGAAATGTGCGCATGTGCGCGTGAGCATGCTGATGTTGGACATGCGTGTGCCATTTCTCCTTTGCATTTAGTCCCATCTGGCATCTGGTCTCCATGGAGGAAGAGCTGTCTCTGCAGCTCGGGAGGGTGCAAGGAGAGATCTCTGGAAGGAGCCACACCTGCCCCTCCGCCCGCAGCCTGCACCTCCTGGCCTGGCACAAGCACATGCCCAGAGTCACATTTTGCCCTTCTTACAGCTCCCCCACTCCTCATTAAAAAAAAGAAATAATAAAATAAAAACTCCCTTTATTGTGCACAACATCTGGAAAGCTCCCTTCTCCATCTGCGAGGCCCCGACCGTGTTCTCAACCACAGAGCCAGAGCCTCCTGCCCTGTGTCATGGAGCTGGGGGGCTGGAAGCCTGGGTGGGGGTCAGACAAACAGGGCTGACCCGCCTGCTGGGTGTGGGAGCTCTGAGCCCAGAGCCTCAGCTTGAGCTGAAGGCAGGCCCTGTGGAGAGCACTGGGACGGACAAACTGCTTTGAGACCCAGCGAACGAGCCTGTTGGGTTTGTATTTTTTAACAATCCTGTCTTGGGTTTTTATTTCTTCTTATTTATCTGCACTCTCAGCTAGCTCTCTGGAAAGGGGGAAAAAGGCAGCAGGTTTTGAAAAGTAGAGTGGTTTATGTGGAAAGATCAAAATGTTTCTCATGCTTTCTCCAAAGGGCTTTTCTCCCAGGGACTGAACTTTCTCTCTCAGAGAGTAATCCTTTAAAGGCTCAGCCCTCGTTTCTTTTAGGTCACTCTTCCATTTCTTGGATTTAAAGGAACCAGACAGGTCAAGGATGTGGCATGTCATTCAAACTGAGCTATGGGGCTTGAGCCACCCTGCTTCTCCATCAGGGTGACTGGGAGGGACGTGTGTCCCGGCCCAGCCAACAAGAAGCCATGGAAATGGTGGATGGCTGGGGGCAGCTGTCAGGGCTGGTGGATGTCCCGGGCTGTGACGATCTCTACTCATCGTGACACTTAGTTATATGTGAGCAAAAGGTGCTGAGCGGCCTAAGAGGCTACAATGCATCTGCTCCCAATTAATGTCAAGGCTAAAGTTAGCCTAATACAAAGCAAACATCTCTGGATCAGGCGTAATTATTGTAGATACATAAAAGCTGCTTCATAACATGATTTGCGCAGACCCTGGAGGAACTTCTACTTGGACTGGAGGGCTTCATTTGCTTTCCTGTCAGAAATACAACTGCTCAAACCTTCAACTGGGAAGAAATGAAAGATTTCAAAAGCACTGTAAGCCTGAATCATCCTGCATTCGGAATCATCCCATCTCTCCTCACTTTACAGTGGTTTTCTGATTTTCGCCCATTGGAAAGCAGGATGCTCGGGATGTTTATGGTAGGAGGGGAAACCATTATGGAGGGACTGGAGATTTCTGAGTTTTCAAATGCCCTGCGTTATTCTAAATCACTTTTGAAAATGTTTTAGTGTCTTCTCCTCATGAAAGAAAGATGTGATATGAAGAATATTTTAAGTTTTTGGTCCAGGAAACTCTGATCCTGGACTCTGATTTGTAAGCATGCTGGACTGGGCTGGGGACATGTGGGGACAGGGCTGAAAGAAGTTTGGAATCTAGCAGGGGAGGCACCAGATTCTCCCGTGGGGACCAGGGCTGCTC
The DNA here is from genome assembly GCA_004027875.1 of Aplodontia rufa. Classification (NCBI taxonomy): domain Eukaryota; kingdom Metazoa; phylum Chordata; class Mammalia; order Rodentia; family Aplodontiidae; genus Aplodontia; species Aplodontia rufa. Next base: position 199,580 of record PVKS010000033.1, on the reverse strand, counting down.
CATTCTGGAGCATCACCTACCACATTTCCCTCTGGGGTGTGTCCTAGGTCCCCTTTGCATCTTGCTGGGCTTTGCTTGTTTGTTCATGAGACAAACTTGGCTGCAGCTGAACCCACACCTATTTAGAAACTTCTGCCCAAAGCTGCAGGCCAGGAGGAGATCTAACTCGAGGCACCGAATACAGAATAGAAGGCTGTCCGTTCATGTTGCTTTTGGGGAAGGCTTCATGTGTGAGGAGTTGGTGTCTGGAAAGGTTCCTGCTACAGGTGGCTTTGCTGGAGCCTTCAAGAGCCCAAAGTCAGGGACATTCTTCTTAATAAGGCTTCGCCAGCTTGTGGCCTCAAAGCACAGGTGAGCACTCAGGGCAGAGGACCTGTCTCTCTGGCTGCCCCGTCTTACACTGGTGGTGGTGCTGGTGTGTATGTGGCAGAGAGAGGAAGACATGGGTATGGAGAAGACCACTCTGCAGGGAGCAGGGGACATTCCAGAATACTCTTCACTCTTGGAAATAAAGACTGATCTTGAGACCCAAAGACCCTGTGGTACCTCACACAGAAGGATCCCAGCAGCCTGAGCGTAGAAGAGTCTTCACTCTGGCACATACTGTCATGCTCCCCTCTCTAAGCCTCAGTCTCCTAGCCTGCAAGATGAGGGGGAACTCTCCTCTCAGAAGTGCTGTGACTCTTAGAGCTGCCATACTGTCTTTGGCACATTGTGGTGGGTTCTCAGTATACTCATTATTTTTCCAATAATTCTGTGGGAACGAAAGAAGTCAGAATGGGGGCTGAAGCGGTGGCTCCAGAGCAGGGTTGGAGCACTTGCCTGGCCTGTGTGAGGACCTGATTCGAATCCCAGCACCACATACACAACTGAGTGTCAGAGAAACAAAGGCCAGATGGAAAAAATAAATAAAATTCATTCTCTTCTTCTCTCACTCCCTCTTAAGCAAAACAAAACCAACCAACCAAGCAGGTCAGAATGGATGTCACAGAGCCCCCAGGACTGTGAGCTCTTGGAGAGCAGGAACTGCCACTTGCTGGATTCTCAGGCTCTGGCAGACTGCCAGGAACGTGAGGCTCCAATACATGGCTGTGACTGCCATTACGGACCATTAAGGAACTGCTGTTGAGCACAAGGTGGAGGAGCTATACAGAGGCCTTTGCTTTTCAAAAGCATTGTCTTATAGGACTCTTAACTGAACCTCAGTGAACACAACTGGAAAACTTAGGGGACAAGCATATGTCCCCAATGTGCTGAACAGCGACACCTACTGGTGGATGAAGGAAATGCAACCTGATTCTATTAGACATTTTCACATTTAGCCCAAAGGAATTTGAAGAGAAAGGAGTTGAGTCAGAGGATCCTTAACCCTAGAATCAACAGAACAGGAATGAAGGTGAAGCAGAGTCAAATATGACCAGGTTCTCAACTTCAGTATGCCAGACGTGGACAACTAAGCATATCCAATGTGCCACTGACTTTCGTTCCCACAGGAATCTGATCCTCAGGGGTGGCTCTGCTTGTCCCGTAGTTGTGATGAATCTGCTTCCATCTGCCCAAGCTAAAGTCTGTAAACACACAAAATGACTGGCTGGGGCATGATCTCTAATGTTGACATGGATAGCAGGAGGCACCAAGAGGGATCCAAAATGATGGCTTCGGACTGGGGACGCGGCTCCAAGGTGGAGCGCTTCCCTAGCATGCACGAGGCCCTGGGTTTGATCCCCAGTTCTGTAACAAGAAAAAACAAATAAAAACAAACAAACAAAACCATGACTGTGATATATGTTCCCTCCAAAATGTTGAACTAATCAATCAGAGAGGTTCCCCTCCCCCACCAGGGTAGGGACTCTGCTCTTACACGGGAGTCACCAGGAAAAGAGGGTTCCCGTGAGTTCACGTGCTTGCCTCTGCCTTGGCTCATTGGGGAAACGGCTGTGCAGATCACCTGATGAGGCTGCACACTTGCTCCCACGACCAGTCATGAACACCTGCTGCGTGTTGAGCACTGCGCTAAGGACTAGAAGCCCTACTAGAGAAGAGTGAAGGGGGCCCTCTGGGTACACGTCTGTTACAGTGCTCACTTGTGTCAGGGCTATCTGAGCAGTTCAGCAATACTTGTTATCACACTTATGATGTGGCCTTGGCCAGGTCATTTAAATTCAGTGTCAACTTCTCCAGTAAAGCGGGAAGGGGTTGACTAGATCACCTCCAAAGCCCCTTTCAGCAAAAATATTCTAAGCACCCTGGTCCATGCGGAAAAGAAGAGGCCACTGCCATGGCTCTGTATGTACAGAATGCTGCAGAGGAAGCGGTAATACATTTTCTCACTGTCTGTCATAATCGTGGTCTGTCATAGCATCTCCCTCCACGCTCAGATGCCTCCCCTATCAAAAGCCTGCTCCCTCCAGCGCTCCTCGCCGCTGTTCGTGCCATCCACTCTGGCAGGCTCCTTATTAGAACTGCCAAAGCACTTAGGCCTCCTTGATGCCGTGTCTGTCCCCTGGCACAAAGGGAAACAACCAGATACATGACAGACAGCACAGCCACTCTCTCCCAGCACCACCTGAAGGAAAGGAGGAAGTTGCGCCATCTGAGGTGGAAGAAGAAAAGAGAGGCAGGCTGCTTTTTCTAGAACAGCTGCATTGATGGGGCAGTGGCAACTCTTCCTTGAAGTTCCTCTCGCCTTTGTGGGGCTTCTGATAGTCACCCAACGTCACCTGATTGCTTGCCTGACATCTGGGGAGTTACCTGGCAGCTGTGGAATGGCACATATTCCCATATCTTTGGGGATACCAGGAATGAGCTTTCACATCTTGACATTTTTATAATTACTTCGCTTTTCCATTGAAATGGAAATATCTTCCCTCCTACCCTGTTTTACTGGAACTTTGCGTAGGGTAGGTCTTCTGTTGTTCAAAAAGAGAGAGACTGTTTGGAACAGTTTGAAATATCTTTAAAGGAACAGTCAAATCATCCATTCAACTAAATAGGAGTCAACTCCCCTAGAAATAACTTCCAAAAACTTCTTTGGAGTATGACATTTTCAAAGTGAAGTTCTTTTCTTTTTCAGAATACCACAAGCAATGCACTGAGTTCAGGGAATTCTGCCTGCCAAACTTCAAATTTTATATTTAACCTTTTTTCTTTTTTAACGTCTTGCAAAAACATGCTTGCAACTCTTCAAAAAACCTTTTCAGCTTGAAAGTTTGGGAGAAAGTCTTAACAGACAAAGCCTTCAGTTCTTAACTTCCCTGCGTCTTCCCTGCCCCCTCTTCTAGTTGAGGAGAAAACTTCCTATTACCACCTCTCCACCAAACGAGGCTACTCCAACCAGCCTGGGGAAGGGCCAGGCAGTCAGAACTGGCTGGCGTCCACCGTCCACACCACTGGAAGACAACTGATCAATTCCCAGGGCATCTTCTTGAGCAAGAACATAAATTGTTGGGGTATTAAAGGTGAGAACTTGTGGTCCCGGGAGAAACAGCACCAGACACACCCACTAAGGATTCAGGAGAAATACATCAAAGTTCTGCCAAAGAAATCGAGACTATACCTGCACAGAGGAAGCAGTGGTTAGTCTATTAAAGAATCAAGCTTTTAAAAAGGTGTTGATAAGACATTAGTTAGAACAGGAGAACTGGATTAGTGGTAGTTTTCTGGGTATGATGTCCTTGGGCTAGGGAAAAAAAAATTGTCTTGTTCTATTTTCCCCGGGGCCCAGAAAAGTGCTGTCAGCCACAGCAGCCCCTAAGCTGGTTTTCCTTTTCTCTAGCATGGATCTTATTCATCCATTTTCTCATTTTCCTATTCTGAATAGCTCAGTGGGTAGCATCCTCCTTAGAAAGTAAAAACCTCCTCGGAGATGCTGTTTGGGAGCAGAAATGCACACAAACCCCCGACCCAGTGCAGGGAAGAAAAGCCCTTCTGTAATCCTGTCTGGTGAATCCGCATTTGTGATCCGCCTACCGAACAACGGGCAGCCTGATTAAAGCAGGCCTGGAAGGAATGCAGCCAGCAGCAGGCTGGTGGCCTTCGAGGTGATTAATATCGAGGGGGGGGTGAAAAGCAGTCCTTCCAATCCAAGGCAACCGCTTCCCACACCTCTGCCACCTGGGAACAGGCTACTGTCCTCAAACACGATGGGCCGGAGCTGATGGCCTTGGAGGCACACCAGTGGGCGCACATGGGCACCGGCATCGCTGGAAAGTCCCTGAGCTTGGAATCAGCCAGGTGACTACCATGGTGACTTAACCATCCCAAACCGCCACTTTTGTTCTGGGAGCCAATGTGCAGAAAAGTCCTGAGCGAGTGATCTTGCTCTCCAGGAAAGCTGGGAAGAACTCTATAAAAATGCCCAATTCTCTGTCCCTTGGAATCAAGATACAGACATGATGTCCTTATCCCAAGATGGAACTTGCCCCCATTTCTCATTCCAACTTTTGCAAAAGTCTATCCCATGTTCTCTGCAAATCTGAGAACAGGGGGAGGTTGGTGAAAGTTTCCTTAAGTGAGCTGACTCGATCCCATCCAGCAGACTCTGAGGATCTTCTACATGCCCTGTCTGAGCCAGGTGCTGGGTGACAAGAGCAACCTCATTCCTTTCTTGGGGAATGCAAATTAAAACCCCAGCAAGCTAACCCCATGCACCCACCAGAACAGCTTAAATTTAAATGATGATGCCATGTGTTGATAAAAATGTGAAGCAGGGGCTGGAGCAGTGCGGTGGCTCAGTGATTACAGTGCTTGCCTGGCATGCATGAGGACGTGGGTTGGAACTCCAGCACCACCTACACAATGAAGTGTCAGAGCAATGAAAACCACAGGAAAAACGAAATAAAATGGATTCTCTTTCCCTCTCTCTCTTTCTCTCTCACTGTCCCTCTCCCCTAAAAAAAAAAGTGAAGCAATGGAGACTCAGTGCTCCGTTGATAGGAGTGTAAACTGGTTCAGCCTCTTTAGATAACTGTGATGATCTCCTAATGGTAAATGAGTACCTGTCACAGTAATTCTGTTTCTGGCATCTATCTGGGGGAAACGATTACACACATTTACCAAAAGACACACACAATATTCACTCTAGCCTCAAACCAGAAACAACCTAGACATCTATCAGTGGGCAAATGGATGAATAAAGTGTGGCTACTTATAAGATGAAATACCACACAGTAGGAGAAGGAATGAACCATCAGCACAGTAACACGGGTAAAACTCACGGATGTCAGGGTGAACAAAAGAAACAGGCGCAAGAGGCTGCAATACATGGTTCCATTCGTACGAGGTATGAGAAAGGTAAAGTTAACTTTGATGAGAGTCAGACTAGTGATTTCCACTGGTGGTGGGCACTGACTGCGAGGGGCACACGAGAGCCTTCCAGGTGACAGAAATGTTTCACATCTTAACCTGCTGATGAACACACAGCTAGAGACATACATAAATGTTGACTAGGCTGTGCCTTTAAAACTGGTGCTATTTGGGGCTGGAGCGGTGGCTGAGCGGTTGTGGCACTTGCCTGGCATGCATGAAGACGTAGGTTCGAACCCCAGCACCATGTACAACGAAGTGTCAGCAACAAAAGCCACATGAAAAACTAAAACTAAATAAAATTGATTCTCTCTTTCTCTCTCTCTCACTGTCCCTCTATCTTAAAAAAAAAAAAAAACCAACCAAATGAACTGGTGCTCCCTACTACATGCAAATTATACCTTAAAAAATAAATCAATGAAAAAAGTCTCCCCTGAACATATTTTAACTTTTCTTTTTTCCTTAGTGTTAGCCAGTTCATTAATTCTTCAGTACAAAGCTACGTCTTACACTAATAAATATCTATCAGTTAAAACAAAATAGACAGACGATAGAATTGCACAGAAATAAACCAGCGCCCACCCACCCACCCCGTCCCATGTCCCCACTGCCAAGCTGCAGAAGCAGCCAGGAGCGCAGGGGGAGAACCGGGTCGAGGGGTTCCAAAGCAGTCTGAAGGGATGCTGACATCGGCTCCTCCAGCGCTTCAGATGATAAGCTGTCTCTGCTCCCCAGTGTTTCTGATTAGAAGTCGGCATTCACTATTAACATGGTTTCCTTGCTTCTGTCTTTTCTTCTTCCTCTGGTGGCTTTCAAGATTTTCTCCTTATGTCTGGGTTTCAACAGTCTTATGATGTCCCTTGGTGTGGTTTTTATGGTAAAATTTATTATCCTGCTCAGGATTTACTGAACTTCTTTGATCTGTAAATTGGCACTTTTCACAAAATTTACTAAAATTTCAGCCACTATTTCTTTTTTTTTTTTTAATTTTTTAAGAGAAAGAGGGAGAGAGAGAGAGGGAGAATCACTTTTATTTATTCATCTGGCTTTTGTTGCTCTGACACTTAGCTGTGTATGTGGTACTGGGGTTTGAACCCGGGTCCTCGTGGATGCCTGGCAAACGCTCCAACTGCTGAACCACCGCTCCAGCCCCTCAACCATCATTTCTTCAAATATTTTTTCATCCTCATTCTCTTTCTTGTCTATCTTGGGTTCTAATTACATGTTAGACCCCATGTTACTGCTCCAGAAATAATGGGGTCTCTGCACATTTCTTACAGCATATGTCCTCCTTTCTTCCAATCAAATAATTTATGTTGATCTGTTTTCAAGTTTACTGCCCCTTCTTTGCTACCTCCAATCTGCTGCCAAACTCACCCGGTAAGATTTTCATTTCGGATGGACTTCTCAGTTCTAGGTTTTTCTAACATGTCTATTTGACATCTCAAATTCTCTGTTTTTAAATTCATTATGGCTATCTTTTCCTTTAAGTCCTTGAACATATTTATAAAAATTCCCTTCAGTTCATGTGTTCTACTTTCAACATCTGAATCATAGTGGGCCTGGGTTCTTGTGATGGTTTTTTTCTTTTGACTAAGATCATATTTTCCATTTTCTTTCATGTCTAGTATTTCATTGTTCACTGACTTTTTTTTTCTTTTCTTTTCTGGAGCTAGGAATCAAATCTAGGATCTTGTGCCTGCTAAGCATGTGCTCTACCACTGAGCTACATTCCCAGTCTAGACACTGTGTTTTTAAATTTATTTTATTTATTTTAAAAAGAGAGAAGGACAATGAGAGAGAGAGAGAAAATCAATTTCATTTAGTTTTTCATTTGGCATTCATTGCTCTGATATTTCATTGTCTATGTGGTGCTGGGGTTCGAACCTGAATCCTTACACGTGCCAGGCAAGTGCCATAACCACTGAGCCACCACTCCAGCCCCTAGACATTGTGTTTTAAAAGCTATGGAGTCTTGATTTTATATTCCTTTGAAGATTATAGTCTCCCTGTCCCTCCCCAAACAGGCGGTTAATGGAACTCAAACTCTAGACTCTTATTTCTTTGGAGTCAGCTGTTCTGTTCTTTCGGTCCTCCAGCTATTGCTTTCTTCAGCTCCGGGGCTCTTGCACTGACAGTTCTGGGATCATTCAAGAATTTGAGAACAGTTCATATGCAGCTTTTGGGGATTCCCATCTGTCACTTCCCCCTCGATTCCCAGTCACCCAGGCAGCCCTGATTCTGCTGAAGTTCTAGTTTCTCCATGTCATGCTGACCGGAGATCAACCCCAGGAGAAAAGTCCCTTCCTTCAAAGGCTGAATGCCCTCCAGTGCACTCAACTCTCCTGTGAGTTTTTCCTTTTTAAAGTGATTTTGCTAAGTTTATCATTGTTATTTGTTAGAGGATTAGTTTGATACAAGCCACTTCACCATTATTAGAATTGGGACTTGACACTGTCCTTATCTCCTACTCTTTCATACCAGGAACATCTTCCTTTCATCTGAAAGAATAAAGGAAACTGTGGCGGGAAGGCTCTTCTTACGCCTTGGAACATCTGGGGTGTGTGTCGGCTTCTGTGTGCGCACGCGGAGGTGGTGGCAAGGAAAACAGCATCCTAGAGGTGGCGAGGTACACTTCTGTTGGAAGTTTTCCTACACATCTTGGGGACAGGCCATTGGGCAAACCACTGAGATCCACCATAGCAGAGATGTCGTTTATAATTCTGAGGTATAAGGGCCAAGAAAGCTTCTTGCACAAAATGAAAGATCACCAGCAAATATTGACCTGGCCTGAATTCCTGTCCACGTCCCTGCTTTCAAAGAGCTCATCAAAGTTGGGCACCATGGTGTGCACCTGAAATCCCAGCAACTTGGGAGGCCGAGGCAGAAGGATAGCAAATTCAAAGCCAGCCTCAGCAACTTAGAGAGGCCCTAAGCAACTTAGCAAGACCCTGTCTCAAAATAAAAAATAAAAAGGGCTGAGGATGAGGCTCAATGGTTAAGTACCTCTGGATTCAATCCCTGGTACCAAAACAAAACAACAACAAAAACCCCCACAAATGAAAGAGGTCAAAAAAACAATGACATCCTCATGAAATAACAACAACAACAAAATTTCATCCAGAAACACAATCACCTGTGGCAAAAAACGCAGTCCCAGCCGGAAAGAGCCGTGGGGTAGGAAGATATTCATTAAAAGCTCCATCTAATCTCAGATCCATTGCTAACCGGCTATGTGATATTGGGTAAGCCTCTTTCTGTAATTTGGTCTCAGTTTCCCCATCTTCAAATGGCCGACAGCCTGGCCCTATGACCCAAATCCCTTGCAGCGGTCACGAGCTCCATCACAGTGCAGAACACAAATGTGTTGTGGCTCACAGGGAACACAGCAGTTCTTGCGACACCTCCACCTGGGGCCCTGAATTAAGTTGCAAGCTGTGGAGTAACCTCTGGCTGGAGTCTGCTCCCCTTCACACAAGGTCCTGGTCAAGCAAATTTCCAGGCAGTCAGCTGTAGCTCAGCCTGGGCTTGATCCCGTGGGAAGGGAGCCACTGCCTTCTCCTATGCACCTTCATGAGGAGAGATGGCCAGTTCCTATGGTCAGAGTGATGACAGGGGCAGCAGAGTGCCCTTTTCTGAAGTCCCACCTTTGCAAGATTCCAGGTGGCAGAGCAGCAGCAGCGACGACATGAGGTTATCACCGCTGGGCACTTCACAAATGGCCAGCGTCCACAGAGGCTCAACAGGTGACATCAGAGTGACGGTCTAAGTGAGCCCCTGAATGTTCCCTCCAGCCCGCTGCGCGCTGTCCGCCTGTCTCACTGAAGGAAAGCCACCCGCTTTGGGCTGTGCTTGATATGTGGGTCGTGTCCCACACATCTACTCCCGGGGGCTTTGATACCCAGGGTCCGTGCCTGCACCCTCAGGTGTCCAGGTCAGACTCCTCACATTAATAATGTGTTCGTTTCCTGTGTGTGTGTGTGTGTGTGTGTGTGTGTGTGTGTGTGTGTGTTTTAGAAAATCAGAAGAAAAGCCATTTTAGTTGTCTACTAACTAACTCAGTCGAACAGATGAAGCCACAAGGCCACAGCTTCATGTCAGACCTAGCTCAGCTCCACCGTTTGGAGTTCTAGGGACTTGGGCAAATTCCTTGTCAAGGTTCACAATGGCAGCCTTACCCCACCCACCCCAACATCCCGAGACGCCTCCAGCTGTGCTTCTCTTCTGTCTGCAAATGTGCTCTCCTCTACCTCCCACAGAAAAACACCAGAGCTTGAGGATGCTTGACATTTTGTGGTCCCTTAGGATGAAATTCCTCAAACCCAGTCCCTATGGTATTTGTGGGCAAAGTCTCATTTCCTGAGAGGCCAGCCAGCGGGGATTGAACCTCACAGTGAGAGGGCCTGTGGGGGCAACTGACTCTTGCCAGCACTGACCAGCTCCATAAGGACAAGGACCACTTACAATGGGGGACACCATAATTTTGAGGTCACCCATGACAGATGTTGTCACTGATGGGGAGGCTACATATGTTATAAATTTAATGCAACATTTGCTGCTTTTCAAAATAATTTTCAAATGAGACTTGAAAAGTCCCATTGATTTTCAATTAGAAAAATGTCGTTTTAACCTCTTGTCCCCTTTGGTCATGAGGAAGACACAATGAATTGGACGGCACAATGGGATCCTCATTAAATGAACTCGGTTATACAATGCCCTGGGATCTGGGAACAAGGGATGGACCCTGAAGTGCTTTACATTTGCTCTGAGCGGAAGTGAGGACGAGTTGAGGCTGAAGGGGAAGGAGTGGGACCACTTCCAGGACTCCACTTTAGGGGTTCTGATTAGAAGCCTATTTGCTCAATAGACCCATCTCTCTTCTCATTTGAAACTGAGTTGAAAACACATTGGGACGTTTTGTCCGAGTTAGGGTGATGCGTCTCCGTGGAGGGGTAACATATGAGGGGCTGGGGCAAGCTAGCTCAGTGCAGCCCCATCTAGGGTCAGTATTCTGCCCCCATTACTGAGAAGAGGGGTCTAACAGGGCTTAGGGTCATCTAAGGTTGCAGACATAGTCAATCTGGGACCAGATCCAAAAGCAACTCAGGCTCAAAAGTCAGGCTCTGCCACCCTTGGCCCTGGCCAGGTGCGCTGGCAAGGGGCATGGGTTCCTGAGCACCCACCGTCCCCTGGCCAGGCATGGCCCAGCTGAGCAGTGAGTGAAGCAAGCAGTCGAGACAAGGCTGGGTGATAGGAAGCTGGCGCTAGGCGGTGGCACCTGGGTGGGAAGGGCCCTGGCTGCTCAGGTATACTAAGACGATGGCATTGGCAGGTGGGGCAGGGCACCAGAGCCGGGAAGGAAACCAGGAAGGTCAACGTCCTGCCCTCCTTGTCACCACTCCCTCCCGTCACCATTTATGGGGTGCTTTTCTGGGGCGAGGCCCCAGCTCTGCATGCCACACGCATCACTGTGTTCAACCCTGCAGCCACCACGTGAGGCCAGATCCTGTCCTGGTGAGGGAGGCTGCCTGGAGGGGGAGGGCAGCTGAGCAGCGTGCCCTGGTTTCTTGGCTGGGGGCTTCTTGTGCTGGTGGCTGTTGGGGGAGCCTCAGCTCTGGTGGGGGGCCTGGTCTAAGCACATGTCTGATTTATTCCTAGTGCAAGAGGTCACAAGGGCAGGGAAGGGGACACTATGCAGCAGCTCTAAGCCCAACTGGGTGGCACCAGGACTTTGGAGTGTCCAGGCTCCCAGCACCTTCCTCATCCTCGGGAAGCCTCAGAGAGGGCCTCCTACTCACATTGTGATTCACCAGCACTACCAGCAGAGACAGAGATGGGCCCTGTCCACGGCCCAGAGGAGACTTCATTCCACGGTGCACAGCATCCACTTCTATCTCCCAGAAAAGGCTCCACCCAGTAGCCAGTTGTGGCACACATGGGGATTTCCTGCTCCAGGGGATTCCCTTCTCCATTCTCCACAGAAAGTTCACAGAAAGCCCTGTGACATCTGGAACTGGAAGATTCTCCAAGTGCTTCTCATCCCCAATGCACCTTAGAATCATCTAGAAGTTCCGACCTCGAGTTTTTAATTTAATCGGTCTGGAGTGGGCTATAGGGCCAGGTGTGTCCTGAAGCTCTTCTGGGGTTCAAGTGTGAGCATCACCATGCCCTCTGCTGAGCTTGGTGGCCTCTGTCAGGCCCAGGGCTCCACCAGGAGCACCTCATCTCTCACACAGCGGTCAGGGTGAGCACTTGGGGGGCCACTGGAAAAGGCGCTGCCCTCTGAATCTGGGTTCTTTACAATCAGAACTGCTCCACACGGAACGTTTTTGGTTCAGACTTTGCGTGGTTTCCGCCGTTCAGTAGATATGGCCAGCAGCCTCCGAAGGCTGGGCTCTCTCAAAGATGTTTTGCACCCTGTTTTTTACCTGTGTACTTGAAAGAAGAGGGGGACTCCAGACCTGTTCTGAAGCAACTTCACCTCTGATGACCTGCAACGGGCCCGGATCTGGGTTGCTTGCAATGCTATCTTATGGCGTTTCATTTCAACAACAACAAAAAAAAAAAAAAAAAAAAGAGAAGGTACCATGATGAATGTGTCTGCAGTTTAACAGGAAGAATCACACAGCAAGTCAGCTCCAGCTCCAGCTCCACTGCCCGGGAAGCAGCGACAATCATGCACCTCTCCTTCATCGGCAGCAGTGGGCAACCATATCCATTGTGTCTGAGCTTTGATGGTGGCCCTTTGAGGACATCAGGCTGGCCATCAGGGTCTGTCGGTTGCTCCACACTTTCCCCTCCCACAGCCCAAGATTAGCTACTTCTCTGCTTCCTCAGGTTTTGTCACAGAATCTTGGAGTTACAGAGAGATAGGGATCAAGGGCTTGCACAATAAATGCAACCTCCCCTTCCCTACTGCTTCCCTGGCTCCAGCGCCCAAGATGTGCAGGAATGAGGAATGGAGGTTCCGCCTGGAACTGCCACCCTGGCCTCAGAAACAGCGACAAAGAGAAGGAATTCCCTGAGCCACAGCTGCCATTGGAAGGCAGCAGCTTCCTCGCGGTCCAGGGAGGAAACAGGGCCTGGTCATGGAAGGGGATCGCTTGTGACCCAAGACAAAAGCTACTTGGAAGCAATGCCAGGACCCCCCCTGCCTCACCATCTGTCTTGCAATTCGCACCCCATTTCTCAAACTCTTGCCCAAGAGCAGACTCTTGCACATACCACTCGCGGGGACTCTGGCCAAGTGCTGTTCGCCTATAAAATGTCTTATCAGATGGTTTGTGAAATGAAGCTTGGTTGCCATACAGCACATTTCCAAACAAACACTGTTTCCAGGGCCACTAAGACCTAAGTCTTTTAGCCTTTCCATGTCACAAAACACTTCAAGCACTGAAGAAACTGGTTAGTGGACAATGGCCCAAAAGCAGCCATTGTAAACAAGCAAACCAACAAAAAAAGGTGGCGGTGGTTTTCCTCACCAGAATGCTAATTAATACAGCTGACATTCCAGGGATGCGGAGGGCATTGAGCAAGCCACAGATGGAAGACCATGGGCTCTGTAACCAAAACCTTGGGTTCCAGACCCAAGTTGGCAACCACAACTGATCTTTGATCTGAGGAAAACTGTAATGCCTTAGAGAATCCCAGCTTCTTCAGGGGTAGATAACACCAGGGATGTAAGCTTACCCACACATTTGGGAATTCTGAGTTAGTGGATGGAATGATGTTTTTATAAAGATAAAAGTGATAGTCCAGTGGAAGGGGGGGGGGTCCTCTGATATCTGAAAAGAAGCATCTTTTGTAATAAGGGGATCAATTATGGAGAAAAATAAAGGTCTTGGGTCAAAGTAGCACACTCAGGCTTCGTAAAAGGATAAAATAAAAGGAGGAAAAGGTTTCTTTTAGTGGGCACAGGCCAGTAGAAGCCATGACAATGGGCTTGAGGGGTTGCGAGGGGCAGAAACTCCCATCAGCCCCAGAGGAGCAGGGGAGGCACAGACCACACATATCAGCCCACCCCCTGGGAGCTCCAAGATCCCAGAATATATGTCTAGGATCCTGCTCAGGGGAGGCGGGATCCATTTGTTCATGCCTCAAGAAACATTCCTTGCAAGCGTACATGCGCTAGTTGAAGTTTTATATATCTGTGTTCTCAGAGAGCTCAAAGTCCAGAGAGATGCACAAACACACTGACCCTTGTCACACAGCGCGTGAAGATTCCAAGATGTGGACACAGCAGGACAGAGGTGGAAGCAGAGGCACTGTCCTGCTGAGTCACTGCGGGGAACAGGTGGGCATCTGCTGCTGGCTGCCTGGAAAGGGGAGCTGTGCACAGAGGGAATGACACGCCCCACTGCAGGTAGTGGGGGACGACATGGCCCAGCCAGGGCACTGTGGGTCATGGAGCTAGGCAGTGATGTCTGTGAGGTGGGACAGCAGCGGGCTGCTGAGCCACCACCTTCCCTAGGGAACAGTGAGGTTAGCACCTTCTAGGTGCCAGGCTCTGTCAATACAGGATGAAAACAATCCAATCCCTGCCCTGAGGGAGACAGAAAGCCAAGGTTAATAATGCATGAGGAGAGTGTGCCCATCCCCATGAAGGGATAATGTAGACAGAGTCTTAGGTTGCAAATGACGCTGTGCACTAGGACAGGAGAGGGTCTTTATCGTGAAGACTGAGTTGCAGGGCACAGGCAGGAGAGTTTCTGGCTGAGAGGTGGCATTCCAGAAGATGGGCTGGCGGTGGTGGGGAAAATGGATGCAGTATGGAGAGGCGGTTAAGAAGCCGTTGGGGCAGAAATAAGAGAGGCCTAAGCCACGGCGCTGACAGTGAAGATGGACGACAGGAGGAGTCGGGAAGCTACGGGACAGCAGAACTGGCAGAAGGTGGTGACTGACTAGATGAAAGGATTGAGGAAAAGACAGCATTTGGGGGTACCCTGGGCCTCTGATGTGGTTGGTGAGTGGCAAGGAAGTCAAGGTTAGTTCTGGAGATTTTGAATTTGTTGCCCGCTCAACATGAAGGTGGAGACGTCCAGTAGTCGAAAAGAAGGGTCTAGGTGCAGGGGACAGCCCTGAGCAGGTGTCACAGGTGATGAGTAGGAGCAGATGCCCTGGCTACGGGAATGTTCACATGGTGAATGAGGTGTAGAGAAGCCACCATCGAGGGAAAAGGTGAAGCGAAGCTCTTAAAGAAGACTGCAAACGTCAGAGATGTAGATGGGGGACCAGCCAAGAGAGAAGAGTTCAAGAAAGCAGACAGGAAGAAAGGTGGGCGAGGAAAACCCGAGGCTGCCCTGTGGATCTGACAATGACATAACTTTAGCGAGAGCAGTCTCGGTCGTTATTGACATTGGCCAATAGTCTTAGGGAGTTAGCAAGCTAAAGTGAGGTGAGAAAGGGGAGACCTGAGTGCCCACGGTCACTGCAAAAGTGTGGCCCAGGTGAGGAGAGCAGCCATCGTGGTGTCTGGAAGGCACCACTTTTAAAGTATGACCGACAGCATCCCCAGGTGGAAGGAGCTGGAGGCCATGTCATCTAGGAACTGCTGGAGGAAAAGGATTCACCACCAGAGATGAAGATCAAAGGAACACCTGACCAAATGCCTGTCACAGGGAGAAGAATTAGTACCATTTTGGGTAGCCCTAAAGAGCAGAATTGTGACTTATGGGTAGAAGTTATAGGAAGGACAAGCTGGAGTCATTAAGGACAAAGGGAAAGAAAAGTAAAGAACTTCAAAGAAAGAGGGGCTTCCAACAACAAAACGGTTGTCTTGGAAGCTAAACATTTCATGGTGCACGGAAAGTCCGTAGCTGCTTCAAGAGTGGCACATGGTGATAAGACAGATGTGTCCAGAAACAGCTGGACTGGGATGCCTCTCATCCACGCATTTAACGACCGTCTCTCTATCCAGGGTTTCATTCCACAAGGGATATTAGACAGAAGCGATAGCTAAGTCTCCTGTTAACCTAGAGAGTCTATGAGCCCCAAAGTTTCTAATTAGAGGCACACAAAGAGGAAAACCAATCGTTTGCAAGCTGTCAGCTAAAGCCTGTCTGCTACTTGTGTTTGTAAATAAAGTTTTATTGGAATGCAGACATGTATGTTCTGTGACTGCTTCTGCACTATAACCACAGATCTGAGTGGTTTTAACAGGGACTGAATGTCCTGAAGCCAAAAATATTTACCATCTGGCCCTTTATAGGAAATTTGCTAACCTCTGCTCTACATCCCTGAGATGAAATGGGTGAGCCCACTAGTGGAAAATGGTCTCCCTACCTAAGCTACGTAGCTTAGAGATTTCTCTAGCTTATCTTCAATGTAGTGTAAATCTTCAGGAACCTGTGTTCATGGGGGGAAAAGAGCCAAGCAGAAACTCAAACCTGGAGCTGTATAACAGATCCAGCTCCAGGTGCACGAGGTTCAGGCAGGATCAACGGCGAAAACAGCCAAAAGGGTGCAGCAGCCTCTCTGCAGGTTAAGGGGCTTTCTAAACCCCCCACACTTCGGTTAGACTTGATAGAAGGGAGTTCTATCTAAATTAAAAGACTACTTCTGCCAGGGGTGGAACTGCACGCCTATGATCCCAGCAACTCAGGAGGCTGAAGCAGGAGGATCACAAGTTCAAGGCCCGTCTCTACAGCTTAGCAAGACCCTGTTTCAAGATTTAAAAAATGAAGTAAAAATAAAAGAATACTTCTTCTTTCTGGGTCTACTCAATGCTTAATAGTAAAGTAGATTAAACGATCTTGAACAGAGTGCTACAAATCTGTTTCTGCAATCAAAATCAGTCAGCTTGGCCATGGGCTCCTGGAGGTGTGCATGGGCAGGAGCCGCTGCCTTCCCGACCCGATTCTCTGTAATGTTCAGATTGGCAGCTTAGCCTTTCCTCCCATGGTGTCCTTACACTTGAGAACATGGAGCTGAGCCTCAACTATTCCAGTGGATGTGGCTCCCGCAGTAGAAATCACTGTTCCAGAAAAAGGGTAGGTGTCACATGTCCCCAAACCTGGAGCACCACTGCTACTTTCCCCTGAATGCTCAGGCTGGAGGGAACTTCTTCAGGCTCTTTAGGACTCTTTTGTGAAGCACTCAGCTTCATGCTACATGGTACAGGTATTAACATATCACTTCATTTTTTTTTTCTACTAGACTGTGACCTCCTTGGGCATGAGTCTTGTGCCCTCTTCATCCTTGGATCAGTGCCTGGCACACAGAGGGTACATTTTGAATATACACAGAATGA
The DNA here is from genome assembly GCA_004027875.1 of Aplodontia rufa. Lineage (NCBI taxonomy): Eukaryota > Metazoa > Chordata > Mammalia > Rodentia > Aplodontiidae > Aplodontia > Aplodontia rufa. The sequence goes on along the minus strand of PVKS010000033.1, from coordinate 183,028 downwards.
ATCACTGCATCTTGAAATGCCTAATGACGGCCACCAGGTTAGGCCACATGGAAAGGAAAAAGTGGCCTCCACGTAGGGTTAATCACTCCCTACCTCGGCTGGGAGAAACCCTTTCCATCAGATAGTCATGACCATGGCCAAATCTGTGACTGTCCCACTGGGCAACACTAGACACAAGCTCTGCATTCATACCTGCAGGATGACTCGTGGATGAAAATGAAATAGGGTGTGATATTCTTAAAGAGCAAAGGAAGGACACAGCTTACTCTTTACTCCCGAGAAGCCAAATCATACCTATACAATCTCTTAATTTTGGAAAATGCACAATCTTATATATGTATATACACACATATACATATATAAAGACATTTTAGGAAGGACACAGCTTACTCTTTACTCCCGAGAAGCCAAATCATACCTATACAATCTCTTAATTTTGGAAAATGCACAATCTTATATATGTATATACACACATATACATATATAAAGACATTTGTATCTGTTACAGGGGGATATATAGAAGAGTGAAGAGACTGGGGTGTGGGTGATGTGGAGGTGACTCTGGATTAGGATCAGGGGTGTATCATATTACTACATGTGCATTTATGATTGTACGAAAATTCAACTGCTTAATAAAATAAAAAAGCAAGGAAAGGGAATGAGGGGCGTCAGCATGGCGGGTGAAGGGGGGAACGTAGTGGCCTGAGCACACCTGGTGAGTTGGCAGGACAGGGCACACTGTAATGTAGAGGGCGCAGCTTGCACAGCTGCATGAGGAAGGCCACTGTGCCCTCGTTGGAGCAGCTGCCTGATCTTGTCACTTAGCTTCTCCTGGAAAGTGTGTGCTGCCCCTCCTTGGTTGCTGTGAGGAACAGTGGTGCTCCTTTTTGTAAAAGCTTGAAATATCGATTTGCCCTGCTGCTGCGAGTAGTTCATGTTTTCTTGCCTTGGCTATTTCAGGCAATTTGAATGACACTTAAATCAGTCTCCTAAAATCACTCTGGAAAGCCTAGCGGAAGACACATGGGTCACTTGCTTAAGCTAATCTTGGGGAAGGAATCTTCTAGAGATGTTCTTGGAAAGCCATTTACTCGGTCTGCCCAACAGCTTTGCTCTTTCCACAGTTCTGGTAAACCTTCACTTTGAGTTATTAGGATTAAAAGTTCTGCATGTTTGGTCTTTAAAAAAGTTGAAAGAAGAGTACAAAACAATTCTTGGTCCCAAATAAAGACAAGAGATTCTTCTATAACCCAATTGGTTACCAAGCTGGCAATAAGTTAAATTTTTCTTATTTTTCATAGGCACCTTGTTATAACTGGAGATCCCATTTATAAGAAATTTTCATCACATTGAAAATACCACAAGTGGCCTCAAAAACAAATTAAAAAGCAAAGCAAACATTTTCTTACCTAAATACTTTGGAAATATGCAAAACCAATAATCGAATTAAAAACTAGGTCACAAACGTTCCTGTTTGAAGCTTTTCCTTTACGGGCAGAGCTGGCTGAGTTTTCTAAAGATATGGGCCCAGTGATGTTGGAGAGGAAATGGCATCTTTGTATCATCATTTTTCACTGCTCTAAAGGCCTTGGAACTATGTTCAAAATTAAAGTCATCTCTAGAAAAATAGTTACTGTGGACTTAACGAGGATGGATGCTCACTGCTGGTGGAGAGGAGCCCTTTGCCCCCTTCATTGACTTTTCTGCAAGACTCTTTGATGCTTCTGAATAGGTTCTTAAAGCTTTCTCTTTTTCATTGACATCAAAACTGCAGGTTCATTTCTGGAAGTGATAAAACACACTTTGGTGGTGCAAAAAATCTCTTCCTGTTCTCATGTGCTTGGCTCCTTTGCCCCAATTGCTGCTCGATTCTGAGGCATGTGGAGATTCAGTCCACCTGATTAGGTGCTCACCACACTGCCAGCAATGTTTTCTACTTCATAGACCAGCCTACCACGTTCTCTTCTAATAAACGTATTGGCTTTTCACTGGCTTCAAATATTTTTGAATAAATGCCTATTTCCTCTCTTGAATCTTTTATTGATTTGAGAATCTGCACATCACATTTGTTTTTCTTTGATACAATGAGGCATGAGAAAGTTTCAATACTTGATTTTTTAAAAAAATAGAGTATGGCAAAAAGATCTATATTTTTCCTTCTTCTAAGAATTAGTTGACCCTAGAATTATCACTCTGACCTTGACTGGGTAGACCATATATGGATATATGTGGATCTATCTATGTATCTATCTATCTCATAATAAATATACACTTTGTTGGCTAGTAGGGGTCTTACTCAGGTTAGGAGAGAGACCTTAAAATAGCAATAGGAAGTAAAGCACAGCAGTGCATGCCTACGATCCCAGACTTGGAGGCCAACACAGAATTCCAAGCTCATGGTCAGCCTTGGAAACTTTGTGAGACCCTGATTCAAACAAAAATAAAAGTGGCGCAGGGTAGCTCAGTGGTAGAATGCCTCTGGGGTTCAATCTCCAGTGGCATGAAAACAAAACAAGAAAACAGTAGGAAGCGAGACGGGCTGTCAGGTTGAGGGGTGGACTATCCTCAGCTGCAGGTGACACTGACATGGCCCTTTCAAGATGCCCAAGTGATGCGAACGCTATGACTCCTATATCTTAAGTGCATCATGGATTTGATGAGGCCATAGTCATGATTTCTTGTGTATTTATCTGGATGGTGGACCTAAGGCAGACAGAGTTCAAGTGGTTAATGACCACTTTAACCAAAATACTAGCAATAGAATCTGGCTATCAGTACAGGCTCTTGCCCTAAATCAAGCCTCATGGACTATACTCTCACAATAAAAGACCGAATAACTCACCTCAAGACACAGTAGAATTTATTACTCTTCTTCACCAAGGTCTCAAGGCACAAAGTAAAATTCCCCTACCCTTAGGGGCATAATCACTTTGTTAATACAGATAAAACAATTATGATCAAGCAGGAATTATAGTATAGCCTAAGTATATAAAATGTAAGGCTATTGTGAAATAAGATTCCATTTAATTTTGGCCCAAACACTCCCTTCAGAGGAAGATGCATATGACTTTCAGTTTTTACATAAAGATTTCTAAGAACAAAACTCAGGACTTCTCCACAACAGCACAATTTCTTGGGTTGGGATCCTCTTCATTTGTTCTGAAATTTCTCAGCAGTGAGTGGTGAGTACTGGCAACTGAAGCTCATGAGCATTCCATGCCATCTGGTAGATGGGTGACAATACTTCCAGGATATCAGGGGCAGGAAAGTCCCAGTCCGTGTCTACAGACCTCTGCAAGGGCTGGTAAGGGCTGATGGGGCTTAAGGCTGCAGTGGGTCCTCACCTTCTCTTTTTGAAGGTGGGGGTGTACTTTCTGTTATTGAAAAAGAAACCCAGAGCTGGCTTGCTAGTGGCACGTGCCCTCAGCACCTGGCACATCCACTCGACATCTCTATTTGCCATCTCTGCAGATAATCCCAGTGGGGACTTCTCAGCACAGTTGGGAAGCCATGCTCTGCTCAGGTGGAGCTCTCTGGATCCTCCCTACAGCTTACGGGTACCAGAAAACGTTGGTGTCCCTTGCCATGTTTTTGGAGGACAACCAACAAATCAAAAACAGTTACTGAGTATACCACCTGCCCTACCCCAGAGATTACAAAATTCCTGCATGTCTTGTTAGCAGTTTTACTAGGTAGAAAAAAGCCACTCTGCTCCTTTCTCCCTCTAAAACGAACCCATAATCTAAGCTATTTAACAAGATCACAATGTCTGGCCTTATTTTCTTGCTAAGTCCCTGTTAAAAACTTTAAGTATTGACATGAAGGAAATTATGATGCCAAACTATGAAAAAAAATAAGGAAAGGAAAAACATTCATGGTTTCTAGACATTGTTGTAAACATTTACAAAATTTATTAAATACATTTAGGGTATCAGAATACTTTGATGTAGTAAGATACTCTACCTATATTTTCAGAATTTTAATAAGTTTGATTTCCATTTTTAAAAAGTTATTTCATTTTTTGGAGTTCAATACTAAAGCCCTCATACTGTCCCTTACACTGCCATGGTTTTAATGCAATCTTCTCTACCCTCCAAATGTGCTCATGATTGCTTGCCTGGGATAACTTCTGTTTGGTTTTGTATTTAGGTTTTTTTAGAAAGGGAGAGAATCAGAGACAGAGAATCCTCTGTTTCTCTGACACTCAGCTGTGTATGTGGTGCTAGGATTTGAACCTGGGCCCTTGCCCCACTGAGCCACCACTCCAACCCCTTGTTGGGGATACTAGGCAAGGAAGAGTGCAATTTTGTGATTTAAATGGACTAACTCAGGTTAAGTTCTACCCAAATATCAACTTTAAGTGAATATTTTGTTGTTGTCAGAATAAAGATGCCTGGGAACCAGAGATAATCCCCAAGTTTCCTATCAGTATGCATCAGAAGCAAAAATATTTGAAGGAATGTGGGTTCAAGAAATCATCCTGATTTATTCTGAGGGCTAGTTTGCAAAGTGGCTAACTTCATTTAGCTACTCTATGGAAATTACAAATTGGTGCAGACTAGATGAAAGGAGAGCTGAAGTTTTAAATATTCCCCTACACTTTCAGAAATAATCCAAGGCACCAATTGCCGTGGCTGGGCCTCAGGAGCTCCAGAGCTTTCATGGTTTAGTATCTAGAGGGACCACTGTCAACTGCAAACCACCATGCAGCATCAAAGGAAGGACCTGCCTCCAGCCAGCCCCCAGGGAGCCTGGGAAGGTCTGTTCTGCGCTGCACAATCTCACGACTGCAGCCGCTTTGAAGACACCACACCCTCCAGCTTGGAGCTCGGAGGAATTTACTCCTCTAATCCATTGCCCAGCTTGGCTTCTCCAGGGCACATTCAAAGGGTTTTGCCTTCTTTAAGCAATCCCTGTCTGACCCTGCCTCTGCGCCCTCTCTCAAGGACCTCTTCCTGGCTCCCCGACAGCGCACCCTCTCCTCTCCCCTGCTCTCCTCTCCTTCTCCCATTCTGTTTCCCCAAGTCCTCCTTCTGGGAGAACCAAAGGCTCTCTCAGGACCCACTCTACCCAGACACTCTGGCTTGACACTCCTCCGGGGCCTGGCCCAGGATTCCAATGAAGCTGTTACGTCTAACTCCAAAGCCATCATTCTCCCCTGCTCAAGTGTGTGGCACTCATTCAGGCAAGAAACCTCAGCCCACGACGTTCCTTCTCCTCACAATCATCTCATTCATTCAGGTGTCGGGTAGCTCCTGAATCTTTGACCTACTTTCATTCATAGAGAAACATTTCTCTCACTGGTGACCTGCATCAATTTGTGGAATGCCGCACACATTTCCCACGTTTTTCTCCACCTCTAGGCACTTGTCTCCTCCGCTGCCTCCCACTCAGGCCTCTGCTAGACAAGTGCACACGCAGCGACATGATGGTGTCATTTCCCTGCTCAAATTCTCTGTTGCTCTGGTTGCTTACAAAACTCCAAACTCTCCCCACCACGGGGGCCACACATTAGGGTAGAAATGTGAAACTGAGGGAACCGGAGACGCAGAAGTTCCTCACCAGATATTAGACATGTGGCCTTGGGCAAATTTCCAAACTACTCGCTTCATTTTCCTCAGGGAGAAATAATAATTATCTGATGAAGTTATTGAGGATTGCTATAAAAAATAAAAACCCTTCATTTATTAAAAGTTTATTATGTTAGACTTTTAAAAAACGCATTGTCTCACTGAATCTTTACCACGTTCTTTTAGTTTTTCTCTTTTTTAAGATGAGGCATCCCGGACTCAGAGAAGCCAAGCAACGTGGCCAATTCCAGGGTTCTCTGACTCCAGAGCCCTGATGGGCCCTCTCTGAGGTCTGGCCCAGGCCTGCAGGTAGTCGGTAAGTACAGTTCCCTCTGTCTCCCATAAACTGACTCCAACCCTCCTTCAACACCTGTGCCATTCTCCTTGCAGCACTCTAGATGTCCTCAACGACCCTAGGGGACCTGCACATGGCACAGGGTGCGGTGCTTCTGGAAGGTCCTTCCCCACAGTTCTGCCTAGTGACATCCTACTCCAACCAAGACCCAGCCAAGGTGTCACTCCTCCCACACTCCATTTCGGATGTTACTGCTTCCTTGGGATCCCTGTGCTATTTGGCATTTCTCCTACACAAAGATCATGTTTTTGCTGCGTTCTGGGTTTTCTTTTGTGCACATAAATGTCTCTCCCTTCACAGATCACAAGCTTTTCATGGTAAGAAGCAGGTTGCCAGGGTCGTGTTCATCTCTGTATTCTTCTTAGTGCTGGGCTTGGTCCTTGACACAGAGGAGGCAGGCAGCAAAGTTCTGCAGAATATTTCCTTGTTGAGCAAATTTACTGAAATTTTGGAAAGTTAAACTCCATCTAAAGTTTGCTCCTTGTATGTCAGATGTGGTATCACAGGCAGAACAATAATTACAATGTGAGGAGATGAGGCTAATTAATCTTTCTCCTCTACCAATTAAAAAAAAGCAAAGCGAGTGAACATTATATGGTTTTAGGCAAAGTAGCTAATAGCAGGGGCCAGCAGTAGGAGGTCTCCGCACATTTGCTATCTTAATTAGTATATTTAAAAAGATTTGGGTCACTATGAAGAAACGCCGTATGCATTTGCCTTTGAAGGTGTGTGGATTTACACACACACACACACACACACACACTCCAAATAAGATCATGGAAAGAGCTTTAATCCACCCAATTTACATTGCAACAGCTTCCAAATTCACATACTCCAGTGCATAAATAAAAATACTGAAGAAGATAACGCAAATGGGAACTGAATCAGAGAAAGGTTGGCTAAGAATGTAAGAAATATCACTCCAGGCAGCAAACTGCTCCCAGCACCTTAACTCAGAAATGCAACAGGTGGAGACAGGAGGAGGCGACACCATCCAGGCTCCTCGCAGTCGCCACTGCAGCGGGCTTGGATAGATGTTTTTATTACAAATGCAGTGATATGTGATCAGCACTCTAAAGGACTTCCCACAGGATTGTGACACGGCAGCTACTGGCAAACACCAGAGCGAAGGGAAGCTGGGCTAAAACCAAAGCCTGCACCTAACTGGAGGAGCGGTGGAGCACAGGTAAACGACAACAAAACTGGGAAAGGCAAACCCGGTTCTAAGAAATCCGCCCACATCAACACGTTTCTTCAAAGTGCAAGATCCTCGGCACCTCCACCACCCTGTTAGGAAAATAGTTCCCCTTCTAAGGAAATGGAGTTTTCATTTTCTGTTTTCTTTTCACTCAAAGTCTCAGGCTTTGCTTGCTAAACAGAGATGAATTCCAGTCAAACTGACCCTTTCGATGCTTTCAAAATACAGGGTGATTACTAGGTTAGCTCAATCATCCTGATCCCCAGCGTCAGCGTCAGTGTCAGGGACATGGAGAGTTAGACACCAGAAGCAGCCCGGCTCTTTGCACTTGGCTCCTACTACGCATTTACATTTCCCACCCAGGCTCAGGCTGAGACGAGAGATAGAGGAGATGGCTGAGCAGCAAAAAGAGAGAGAACTCTGGGCAGTGGTGAGAAAGCCAACGGCAATTAGGAGGCTGATTCATTTGTTTATCTAGATGATTATGCTCCACTTAGCTGAGTAGTTTTTAAGTGCTCTATGGCCCAGGAAATTTCCCTGCACAAGTTCATCAAGTCTACGTCCTTCCATATGCCTGACAGTTCCACGAAAGAAGGAAAAACCATGCTAAGCACAGGGTATGGGTTTTCATGGACCTTTATAATAATATACTTGCTAAGATAATTACAATAAACAGTGCATACCAAGCCCCAAACAGAAGAGCTGAAAATGACATTCAACTATGGTTGCCACCATCTTTCAAAAGATTCAGAGAGGAAGACACGGCCTTATTGAATATCCCTAACTCAGGGTTTCCCAAGAAAAAAGTATTTTTAAATCCCCAATTTAACCTGCAATTGTAGAAATACAACACAGATTAACAGAATCTTTTAACAGGAAGGAACTTTTTTGCAGTCAGGCTGGGTTGGGACTTCTGTAATCAATATTTCACAGAACTGTGTATAGTAAAATATGTAGGCCCTAGAAAAAAGCTAAAGTACTATTCCATGCACCAAATCCTTTCAGGAAATTATAGGTTACAGAGAGTTAAATGAATTTATCAAAGGGGGTGGCAGATTAAAGATGGCCACAGATTCTTTGACCTTGCTGGGGCTTGTCTACCTTTGACTCTGGGTAGGCTCTGTCTTTGACAGAATACAGATCATTGCTGTGGCAGTTCCTGGGTCAGGCCTTTCCAGGTCTCTTGCTGGGCTTGCTCAGTTGCAAGCTCCAGCATCAGGCAGCAACAGGCAGCATCAGCTGCCCCTATGTGAGCGAGCCACTGTGGGCTGGAGCCCTTGTCTCCTATGTAGGCCAGCCTGGCCGCTATCTGATTGCACTGCTTAAAACCTAAGTGACAGTCTACCTGTGCCCAGTCAGCCATCAGCACCGAGGGACACGATACATTATTGTTTTATAGTAAATATTATTTAAGCAATTAGGTTTTAGGGTGGCAAATGTGCTGTCCAGCATACAGCTGGTAATCCAAAACTATTAAATGAATGAATAGCCAAGCAGGTGATGTAATGTGACTCTTCAAGAGTGAGACAGACCATGCCATGTTTCTAAAACATGACACCTGAACACTCTGAGATGGAACACACAGAACCGGGCTAGATGGGAATCTAGTCTGAGAAACACTCAAAGGCTTTGGGACATCCTGGTCTAGTGTAACACTTTTCACATTTTAGATTAGAAAAGCCCCAAATCCATGAGGATAACTAGGTCAACTCCGCCTATGAACGTATCTCCATGCTTAGGGACAGGGACAGGGCAAAATGGCTTCATTAGTGTGATTACATTTTAGCTAATTAAATCTATCAGGCTTCTCATTAAGTAGCCATCCTTCTGTTCCATGAGGAAGTCTTTGTGTTCAACTAACTGTTCTCCATGTGTCCCCATGTAAGTGGCAGACTCCTGTTTACCAGATTGATGTGTGGACTAAGCCTTGGGTCTCAAATGGCAGCCTCTAGAATCACATCCAAGGTCTTTGTTTTTAAAACCTTTACCAAGAAAAGAAATCCTTCATTAAAACTGAAATGTCTAGGGGCTGGAGTGGTGGCTTGGTGGTTATGGCACTCACCTTGCACGTGCAAGTACACAAGTTCAAATCCCAGCACCACCTACACAATGAGGTATCCAGGAAACGAAGGTCACATGAAAAACTAAATAAAAATTGCATCTCTTTCTCTCTCTCTCTCTGTCTCCTCTTTGTTAAAAAAGAAAAAAAGAATTGAAATGTCTAGGGGCTGGAGTGGCGGCTCTGCAGTTACGGCATTTGCCTGGCATCACAAGGACACGGGTTAGAATCCCAGCACCACGTACGCAACTGAGTGTCAGAGCAATGAAGGCCACACGAAAAACTAAATGAGATTGATTCTCTCTCTCTCTCTCTCTCTCTCCCTCCCTCCCTCTCCCTCTCTCTCACTGTCCCTCTATCTCTTAAAAAAAAAAAAAAACCAAAATGTCTAGGGGCTGGAATGGTGGCTCTGTGGATACAGAGCTTTCCTGGCATGCACAAGGACACGGGTTTGAACCCCAACACCACACACACAATGAAGTGTCACAGCAACAAAAGCCACACAAAAAACTAAATAAAATGGATTCTCTCTTTCTCTCTCACTGTCCCTCTCTCTTTCTCTCTCTTAAAAAATAAACACCTGAAATATCTAGAGCAAATTCCCAACTGAATTAGATACTGGAGAATGATCCAGATTTTAAAGTTCTTTCAAAGTCTTGTGTTACAAATTTTATTTCTCTTCCTCCTTATGGCAGGTAAATAATAAGATTTGAAGTTTGATTCTATTTTTAAAACAACAGACTGAAGAATGTTGATAGTAACCATCACAATTTGGGATATTCCATTTTTACTCTTCAAATCCCATTACAGCCAGACCATAGCTTCCTAATCAAGCCTCCAAAGCCAAGAGCCACTTCAATAGTTGAAAAAAAGTTTTATCTAATTATCTTCTTTCCCTACTTTGAATTGACCAACCATGTATCTTTTCCTGGTTTTATCAAAGGGACTGCCAGGACAAAAGCACATTCAAATTTAAGGAGGCTTTAGTTAGCAGACTTAAAATTGATCATGCATTTTAGTTGCAGTAACTTGCAATTTCTATACCCTTTGATAATCCACTTTAAAGAGCAAACTGTCTTTAATGACAAGGCTTAAAAGAGATGACCTTTCTGAACAAAATATGAAAGCCCAGAAGAGATAGTTCTTTTAAGGAAACTATGAATTAAAATGACCTTGTGTTCTGAAACTTTTCTCCCACCATTTTTGATGTTTTACCTTTCCTTTCTACTCTTAGACAGAAAGCCAACGCGGCACTGCCTTCTCTGGATGGTGAAGGACTTCAATGAGGGAGCTGTTAATTGTTAATTCAGGCACACGGTTTCTGCTTTCCGCACTGTTCTCTGCAGACGCCTTTAATGAGGCTGCTCGCCACTCTGAGCATATGCCGCTTCTGAAGACATCTCTGTTAATATGTGGCATTACAGGATAATGTTTGCGTCTGGGCCCTCTCCCAGGAGTCACCGTCAGTTATTTTATGCCAGCTATGGAGATCTACCGTTCCCTCTACCTTACACTGCTCTGTCTCCACTGTGCCCCCCTTAGCGCTGCCCCATGTGCAGTTCAGAGGTCAAACCCCAAAAGGGCCTGCTGCTTAGTGATGCAGAAACGATGGACTGAACCCAAAGAGAACACACACAGGTGACCGACGGCTAACTTTCCCACGAGCCCTTCTCTCCCCGAGCCTTGGAGGATAGCCAGAGAGTAACACACCCCAACAGCACTGTGGTCCCAGAGCCCTCCTTCTGCTCTGCTTGTTCCAAATGCCTTATCAGTGCTACCTGTTGACAATGACATGTTGAAATATAGAAAGCACAGGTGGCTGACTCAGGTACGGCAGCCAATAATAATAACCGGAGATGTAACTAAATTAGGTACTTGTGATGAACAATTGATCTTCCACCAGATAAAAGAAAGGATGGACTCTTAGATGATTTTATAATAAGGTACAGTGTTTATAATTTATTTCCCAAGCACCTGCTTGTTCTCCCAGTAGCCATTTATATACTCAGTGCTCAACTCAGTAAGAAATCTCAAACATGACAAATACCATTTTTCTTCCTCCTACATTATCATTGAACGTTCACGAGAACCTGAGTGTCAACCACCCATTCCTGTCACGTCCACGCAAACTGACCTGAAGTTTCATTCAGTTTCCTCTAGACATACACAACACACTTCAGCTGGGAAACAGGATCTGGGCAATGTCAAAGGTTCGCTAGTGTCTATAATTTCATAATCTTGAAATAAGGGAAAGGCAACTTTCCAAACACCTACTGATATTTACTTAGGGAACACAAATATTCTTGAGTGGGAGTTCCTATTCCAGCGTACAATACAATCCACAAACTATTTTCACTCTGTGCAGCTGATAATCTCACTAATGAAATCTGCTGCGCCTCAATCTGTTTCTCATGGTTCGCGCAGCACTATTTTACATTAACACATAACCATAATCTTTCCTTTTGTTCACTACATCACAGAGTGAGAACTAACTGTCCTCATTAGGTAGTTTTAGTAGCATCTGCTGCAATTTTGCTCTCCTGAGCCAGTGCAATAACGTTATACACGCGAGGCAAACCTGACCTTTCACAGGAGGGTCTTTATTCCTGAGGGATGTGGCAGGGGGAGCATCTAAGTGTGACCAGGAGAATGGTGGCACTACAGAGATGCTGGAGTGCAAGAAAACCAGCCTGCCCCCGATGGCCACTGCACAGCTGTGTTTAGCTGACCCTTGTTCTGGTTTGGAAGTGGCTGTAAAACCTGCTACTTCCTTATCATCTCCACTCTCGTCTCCGTACATAAAAGAGCAATTAATCATTGGGCAGCAAACAGACATAGGTGTGGGAAAGAGAAAAGAATTTTGAAAACGTGTAAATAAATGTTCTGCCCATCCTTTTAAGGTAAACGAGATGATCACAACTCCACCGGCAGGTCAGAGTTTGAGAACGCTCAAAACTTCCATGGCCTGCACCAAAGAGCACTCAAGAATATGCCACACCCACTCTCTGAAATTCAAAGTTGACTCAGCAGATCAGGGCTGACCCAGCAGCTCAGAACTGCCGAAAGGAATGGGGGTCGAGAAATGGACCCAGACTTAAACATCCATTCACAGCGACAGAACCATATTCTCTCAACGAGGAGGCACCCCACCAACACAAGAGCAACTGAAGCCATGCTGGCTCACACGCCCGTGTGGCAGCTTCACTAGGAGACCCATGTTTTTAGGCTTTCCTAAGGATCATTGATTGATATGACAATTAAAACAAAACAGCAACCATTAGACAGGACATCAACAGACAGTAAAGCCATAGCTGCAAACATAAATCCTCACACCATGCTGCCTCTGCAGTTCCCGAATCAGAGTGGAGGCCAGCAAGACAAGCACTTGACTGGGATCAGGCGGCCCAGTGGTTTTATTCTAAACACTGATGGCATGCACTAATTATGGATTCGATCTTTGACAGGACAGGGTATTTTTCTCCAAAGTACAATTCGAGATTGTCAGTATTTGCTAGGGAAAAATACCATATGTATGTCACATTTACTTTAGCAAATGAGATGTGGTAAAAAGTAGAAAGAATACTGATAAGTACAGAAGAGTGCTTTAATAATGCATGAACACAAACGTGAAAACAATGTAAACAGGTTAAATTCTCGATATGATGCACAGACGTGATTTTGATCATACCTAACTACTAAAATTTTACACAAACCATTAACATGGCATGCCATAAGAAATCACTTTTTTTCGAGTATAAGCAATTCTCTGCACAGACTCAAAGGCACACAGATAAGGAAATCAGAAATAAAAAGGATGTTAAAAATAACTTAGGCAGACAAAAATAAAACCACCCCACTAGTATGTGAATGATGCATGTTTTTATGATATCAATTACAGTTAAGTATTAAAAATGCCAGTGATCTCACAGTTTACAATATCCACATCTTCAAACCTGCAGAAGGAAGACACAGTGCAGCCTGGATAATCGCACCCACCGCACCTCCATAGGCAGTTACCTGGAAACCAAAACCTCAGTTAGGACTTCTGGGCTTAATGGCTCTGTCGGTTATAAAATATGTTTTAATTCCAGAGAGGTTTGGGATCAAAAATAATACTTGATATCAAAATTTCAGCATTTTGCCTATAAGACTAAATCTTATAGGCAATCTTTTGAAAAGTGAAAGATTCATAAGCTATTTCCATTTATGTATTATTTTTTATTTTCAGTACTGGAGACTGACCCCAGGAGTGCTTTCCCACGGGGCCACAACCCCAGTCCTTTTAATTTTGAGGGAGGGTCTCACTAAGTAGCTGAGGCTGGCTTTGGACTTGTGATCCTCCTGCCTCAGCCTCTGAAGTCACTGGAATTACAGGCAGCCCTTTTCTTTTAATTCAATGCAAAGTAAATGGCTCAATCTTTCACTGCACAGGAAGCAAGACTGTTGGACTGAATTGGAGCAGGTAAATGCAATCTAGGTCAGTGAGATCCCTGGGAACCTTTGGCTAAAAAGGTCACACCCCTGTGAAGTGCACACAGGTCCACTCCTTCCATGAGTTTTCCACATCACTGGGCCATTGATCTATTCGGGGCTGTCCCAGGGAACAGGGGACCTTGAAGACGTCAGCCATCACAGAACCGCATCCCCTCCTAGTGTTGCAGAAGGTGGTGTCTCCTTCACCCTGAACCTGGGCTTCAAGGCCAGGTCACGCCTGAGTGTCCGGGGGAGGCCCATGCCTGCGGATGCCCTCATCTTCTGCTGGCGCCGAATGAGCCCTTGTGATCAACAGGGCTGGGTGACAGCTCAAAGTTGGGCTATTTTTTCTAAAACACGTTCATTGTTTTGAAACTCATACGATGTCTACACATTTTGATAAAGACTTAAATGCCAAGCCAGGAGACTCACAGGTGCAAGCGACATGAAGTAACTGGCGGGCACTTTACCTTCTGCCTTGGTACGTCGTCAGCTCTTCCTGAAGGATAGATGCTCTCTTTTGTAGAAAGTTAACCTAGGAGAGACACGTGTATGAGAGAAGGTGGTCTTGGCTCAGATGGCAGTATTATGCGTATAGCACGGTACGATTTTATTTCAGTTCAGACAACTCCCTAGATAAAGCTCAGGAGTTGCTGGGTGTCAGTGCTGTGTTAACATCTGGCCACATCTTATCCCTACGGAGAACCCATCTGGGCTACAGAATGAAGTCCAGACTCCTCTCTACAGAGCCATTCTGCCTGGCCCCATCCTGTCCTTGCGGGCCCCTTTCTCCTTAAGCCCTTGCCACCACTGCCACCTCATGCACCATGCCCTTCACACTCTTGTGCTTTGGTGTGGGGTATTTTCTCCGTGTGGAATGCTTAGCTGGACGGCTGCTAGTCCTCCTCCACGGCTCACTGGAATGGACCTTCCCATGGAACCCCGCCACTGCTCCTCAGCAGCTCCCTCCCCTCTGCTGCTGGATTCCATCACTGGCACTTCTCACGCTCTCTTGTGGCTATTTGTTTCCAGATCTCTCCCCCAAACCCAAGGGCTCTTCTGGGGCATGCAGGACTCCTTCTTGTCTCTGTAGCCCAGTTTCTTTTTACAGGGCTGGGCATGTGGCTTGTATTCACTAAATGTTTAGTGAATGAATGAGTGGAAACTTCAATCCATGCCTGAGGTTGGAGAGATGGCATTTTGTAGTGGAAGGGCCTGAGATTCGCCTGGAGTTAGGCCCACTGCGGTTCAATTCCTGGATGGCCTCTCAGGCTCTAGGCGAGTCACTTCAGCTCTTGGTGCCTCATCTGTGAAATGGGCTAATGACCACTACTTCCCAAGGTCTGAGGACAGTACAAAATGATTAAGAGGAACTGCCTTGTGCAGGCCTCATGGCAGCACCACCCTCCTTCCCCCACTTTTGCAGGGCTGGAAAAAGAGAAGCTAGGGCTCCTAGCATATTCTCTTAAATTGACTTCATGATGTATTCCACTATTGGAAAGCATGAATTTCTATATGATTAAAGATACCTATAACAGGGCTGGAGCAGTGGCTCAGCGGTTGGGGCACTTGCTGGGCATGTGCAGGGACCTGGCTTCGAGCCCCAGCACCACATATACAACTAAGTGTTGGAGAAACAAAAGCTAGATGAAAAATTAAATAAAAATTGATTCTTTCTCTCTTTTTCCCTCCCTCCCTCTTTCTCTCTCTAAAGAGAGAGAGGATAAAAAAAGAAACGATACCTATAACAGGCATAAGTTCAAAAGCACCTTACACAACCAAATAAAAACGATTTGGGGATACTTTGTACTATGGCATTTGATCTGATTGGAACTGTTTACTCTTGCCTCTTTGGTCTGAGCTGTAGTCATAGCAATGGCTGATTCTGAAGCATAGTTATGCAAGAGTACAGCTGGCAGAACTAAAAACATGTTTGAAAGACAGAAAACAGTCTTCCAAATGGAAGCCTAGCAGAGCGGTCCTCTTGGGTTTGTTTACTTGGAATGTCACCCTATTCTTAATTTTATTCAATTGCTCAAATGACCCATAGGACAATTGATAATTGGGACAGATGCAAGGATCACACTGATTTAACTTACTACTCCCCCATACTGCACTGCAATCAGAATTCCAATAATTTTCAAAAAATTCAGGCACCTGTGCTTTCAAACTAAATTTGCTTACTCTATGGACTGCGACTCCACACAGCTGCCAATTCTGAGACCCCAGTGCAGCTGGCAACACTCTGGGTCAATATCCAGTTTTAGGAGGCAGAAGTAGGTTCTATCACAGTGAAGTGATATGAATGACGAATGCTACCAGAAGCCCTGTGTATCAGATCCCCACCCCCTGCCACACCTCTAAACAAAACCAAAAACCAAAAACCAACCGAATCAAATGTATTTCCAAGTCCCCCACTCCCAGACCCCTGCAGGATACACACATCACTTAAATCTTTGGACAAAGCCTCAGTTCTTGCTATTACCTGTGATTTTAGGGAGGAAATGGTGTCTTCAAGTTCTTGTCTTAGAGATGCTGGCATTAACCCTTTGAATTTTGTTTCATATTCTTGTCGTATGTAAGTTATCTAAAATGGAAAAAAAAAGATAACTTTCTTTTTTTAAACACAGACATGACTGTTTTGAATTTAAGAAATACCAGAATGATGGCTATTTAACACAAAGATGAGTTTGCTTATCAGTCAGTAAAGAGGAAATGAGAGGAGATTTACACAGATGGAAAAGCTATCCAGCCTGACCTTGGGACGGCAGGAGAGAGGGGCCCAGCAACAACACTTTATCTTTTAAAAAATCCTTGTTAGCACAGATTCTCAGCATCTGATAAGCAAAATACTTGTTTCCTCCTCTCTACTCACAAGGCACACCCCTATCCTACCCCGGCAACCCTCCCTTGATCAGGATGTGGATAACGACCATATTAAACTGTGGCTTGAGGACAACTCATGGCATGTCTTTTGTTTGGTGAAGGCACTGGCAGGTACTTGGGATGCCCAGCATGATTTACATGATTATAATGATTTGAATGGTGGAGAATCTGCACAGCTGTGTCTCAAAGCCTCCCAACACAGGTGGACAGGTAATGTGTCCTGGTCATGGGGCAAGTCCTTGGCTCCCCAGGTTCCTTCTGCCTCCAGAACATAATCAAGCCTGTGCCCAGCCAGCAGGGTGTCACTCGGCTGGGTCAAGAAATGTTGGTGGCTCATCCCATGCACCTCTCTAAAAGCTGAAGAGGTGAGCGAGGTGAAAGTGAAGCCTTTGGAAGATGTGTCTAAGCAGGATGATGTGTGTGTCACATAAATGTCAGTATGCACATGATGGTGCCTTTCTGAGGCTGTCTTTGCATTTTTCGTCCTTCTAATCTGAGACATCATAGAATTTATTACTTTTAAACTTTGTGTGGGTGCTGTATGCCACTTAATGTTAGAGCTGAGTTGCAGTATCAAGGAACTGGTTCATCAGACACATCTGGAAATACGGAAATATATTATGCCACTGTATATGTGTGAGCTTAGCCAGACAAGGCTATGGATTTGGTAAGATAATGTAAAATTATTGGTCTTTAAGCTCTCAATTTTCTTATACTAAACTGAATTGAAGGAAAAATTTATTCTAGCAATTCATTACTTATGAAAATTTTGTGGCAACTGTTTTAGTATAAAAATTTTCAATTTTTGGCAAAGTAATTTTTTTCAAAATATGCTATAATTTTGTGATTTATATCTAAAGGAAAAAAGGAAGTAATGAAAAATGATTTCTCCCACTGATGTAAAGACGGCTGAAGAGCTATATGTTCTCATATCTATTGATTTTTCTCACCTTCTTGGACTGACTTCCAATAGCTACATCTGTAGACCAACTCAAATGGAAGGCAGAAACCAAGCCAACACATGCTGCATGAACCAGACTTTAGGGCAACATTGATCAAGGCTCTGAAATTTTAAGCTCCTGCTCTTTTAAAAAAGACTCATGCATGTTCCATTTCTTGTACCTTGTCTGTTAGGGATTTGTACCCACTGCCTGTCTATCGGTAAGACAATTTGGCTAGGTATAAAAATGCTTCCCTCTCACTTCCTTTCAGGAACCTGGAGACATTTCTCCAATGTTTTCTGACATGACATATTATCAAGTTTGAGGTGAGGCTGATTTTTTTCCATATTGAATGTGACTTTCTTTCTCTTCTGGATGCCCATGATTTTATTTTTCTTCAGTTTAGTAACTTCACTGGGAAAATTTTCCTGAGACATTGTATGTGACCTAGTTTTAGATTAAATTCTTTTTTTTTTTTTAAGAGAGAGAGGGACAGTGAGAGAGAGAGAGATTTTATTTAGTTTTTCATTTGGCCTTCATTGCTCTGACACTTCATTGTGTATGTGGTGCTGGATTTTGAACCCACATCCTCGTGCGTACCAGGCAAGCGCTGTAACTGCTGAACTACTGCTCCAGGTCCTAGATTAAATTCTTTGAACAGAAGTTACAAGAATTGTATTATATTTTTTTAATTTTTTTTTGAGAGAAGGAGAGAGAGAGAGACAAGAGAGAATCAATTTTTACTGAGTTTTTCACATGGCTTTCATTGCTCTGACAGTTGTGTACGTGAGTGCTGGGGTTTGAACCCGTGTACTCGCGTATGCTGTGCAAGTGCTGTAATCCCTGAGGCATGGCACCAGCCCCTGTATTATATATTTTTAATACATAGTTTTCTATTGTTCTAGTCTTCAGGTATGTAGATTTTGCATATGTTGACTATTCCTTAAATATATCCCATAATTACAATCATCTCCGCGATTGCTTTTGCTCTCTTATTATTTTATATCTGTTTTACATTTTCACTTCATTTTGCGTGGTTTTCTTCAGCTTGATTCCACATTTCCTCAGGTGTTTTCAGATATAATTTTTCTGTTCTTCTTTCTTCTAATATGGTTTAAATCTCTGTAATCTTTTTGATTTTGTCTGTCATTTTTCTTAAGCTATGACAGATCATTTTTCAACTCTGTTGACTTTTTTTTTTAACACATAGCTCTTCTATTTTCTTCTTCATCTCCCCTCTGCACTTGCCTTAAGAGAGATAGATGTATTTTGTAAACGCTTTGACACTGTGAAGAACTGTTTGTTAGAAAAGAACTATAATTTGACCCTTCCCTCTGTTTCTTGAGTAATTTTCTATTTGATATATGTTCTTTACTTGCTGCTTGCTTACATTCCTTCCTTCTTTCTCTTTTAATCTAGCAAAGACCTTATGCTAGTTGCTTTTTCTTAAAAAAAAAAAAAACACACTTCATTTTTGAATTGAACCGGCCATTAGCTTAGTGATGAGCAGGGGGAGTAAACTGAGGTTAGCCACAGCTATGATTTGGTTTTGTTGTCTTCAATACTTTAACCAAATCTATCATTTCATTTGCTCTGAGGGCCCATCTCCCTCCATTTTCAAATACTTTAGAGGTTACAGCCAAGTACTTAAGCTCCTTGGTTCATGCTCATGGTTTCTCCTGACTCTCTAGCCCACCCCCACTCCTCCATCTGCTGCTCTCCCTTTCCGAGGAGGCCAGGCCACAGATAGTAGAAAACTGTGTGTGTGACAAAGTTGTTCTTTGATCACCTCTCTCTCTTTCATCACTTGTTAAATTCAGTATGCTACATCTTCCAAGTTTTACTGAAGACCCATACATTTCTTCTTCCTCACTATTACTTTAGTCTGTGTTTTCATGATTTCAGGGAATCTGAATGAGCCTCTGGAAAATGTGAAATTACCTTGCCTATGAGTGAGACTTCCAGACTTCCAATGAGGAAAATATTACTACACTGCATTCTTTTTTTTTCTTTAAAGAGAAAGGGACAGTAGGGGAGAGAGAGAGAGAGAGAGAGAGAGAGAGAAAGGGAAGGAACAATAAATTTTATTTAGTTTTTCATGTGTCTTCCGTTGCTCCAAGACTTTGTTGTTTACATGGTGCTGGGGTTTGAACCTGCATCCTTGCACATGCCAAGGAAGCGCCGTAAAGGCGGAGCCACCACTCCAGCCCCCAGATAAATGTATTTCATTATTAGATTTTAACATTAAATTTTATTAGCATATAGAATCCTATTATGCCAGTGAGTGATGTCTACCAAACAGAAAGGTATTCAAAGGATGTTTGGCTTAGAGACTCTGGAAAGGAACTCCCAGGACTGCTGTGGCTCATTTCCATCCCATTCTCCACTTCCACCACCCTCAAAAAGCACTGTGCATACTTATCTGCTCTTCCACATTCCTCAACCACATCACCCCAAATTAGACATTAGCTTCCCTCTCTCCACCATGCTAACTTCTCTCCCCACTTTCCTCATCTTATTTCCTTTAGCAAAGTCAAATTAGGAAACCCAGAACATCATAACAAACAATGACATTTCTGTAGTGTAATAAGGCCCTAGAAGCTCAGTAGAAATGGGGACCACGTGATCAAAGATAGCTGCGTTCTACTTTCTGCAGCAGACTTCCTGACCTTCCCTCGAAAGCTTTGTTCTAGCAATATTTCTTTAAATGCTGAAATGAACTATGAAGACTGAAAACAAACCTAACCCGAACTATTATGGTCAAGTAAAACTTTTGTATAATCAGTCAAGTACTTATTTGCATAAAATAGAGACTACAAAGTGCACAGAATGTGCAGTTGACTTGAGCCAAGAGGGTCCCTAGGGATAAAAATTCAAAGTGATGGGAAAAATGAATCTTGAAAATCTGTAATTTTGTTAAAAATATGGAAGGGAGAACTAACACATTTTATGATGTTTTTATTTGAAAAACTTGATCATGTTGGTACATCAAAATTACATCAAAATGTCAACTTTCTTTTGTATAATAAAAAAGTAAGAGGGAAGTGGGGAGCTTTGTACAAACAACTTAGGGCTCGTGCCTCAAACATGTCATCATATTGCGAGTTCCAAAGCACCTGACACTGAGCACTTTACGAGCCGGGGAAGGGAAGACCAGTTACTGTCCTCACTTGCCGTGCCACAGTTGCTGTTTACACGTCTCTGCCTGGTCATTCATCACCATATCTACGTAAGGTTACAGTGGTTCAGGAAATCCAGTGGACCTGATATCACTGTACAAGGTCCAACAAACACTGGGGGTCAGTGTGTTGGAGGAAGAAGGGAGTGAGCAAGAATTCTATTCATACTCATGTTTCATGTTATCTTTTTTTTTCTTAAAGACAGAGTGCAGAAAAGAGTCAATTTTATTTATCTGTCATCTATCTGATTTTTGTTTTTCTGACACTTAGCTATGTATGTGGTGCTGGGGTTTGAACCCAGCTCCTCGTGCATGCCAGGCAGCACTCTAACGCTGAGCCACAGCTCCAGGCTCTGCGCATGTCATCTTTTGATCTCTCTCCACTTTGCCTTTGGTATAGTCTTAGTCCAGAATAGCTTCATCTCATGCCTGAAGGAGTGTATGCTGGAACGCTGGCTTTGTTTTTCCAGACAGAATTTTCACTTTTTTTTTTTTTAAAGAGACATAGACAGTGAGAGAGAGAAAGAATGAATCACTTTTGTTTAGGTTTTCATGTGGCTTTCGTTTCTCCGACACTTCATTGTGACACTTCATTGAGTACATGGTGCTGGGGTTTGAACCCACATCCTTGCACATGCCAGGCAAGTGCTGTATCCGCTGAGCCACTGCTCCAGCCCATTATTTCACCTTTAAAATGAAGGTTAAGCCAGGTGAAGTGGTGCACGCCTGTAATCCTAGCTGCTCTGGAGGGTGAGGCAGGAGGACTGCAAGTCTGAGGCCAGCCTCAGGAACTTAGTGAAGCCCTAAGCAACTTGATGAGACCGTTTCTCAAAATGGAAATAAAATGGGAGAAACAACAATAACAACGTAAAAACCCAAAAAAACCAAACACGCAAGGTTAAAACCCTGTCTGTGGCCAAGAAGGCCCCCTCTGTGTCTCATCTCTGCTTAGGCCACTGCTGCCTGCCTTGCTTCCTGAGCATGGCACATGCTTTCTTTCAGTTCACTCACCAGTGCCTGGGCCTTTTCTCACAACAGGGCCTCTCTCACTGTCTCTGGTTCTTCTTTCTTGTCTCAGGGGGTCTTGCTACTGTGTCCATCTGGACCTCTGGATACTAGAGGCTCAGTTCTGGGGTGATGTGAGGGAGGCTGCAGATGCAGGGACCCAGCAGAGGGAGACTTTCCAGGCCCCACTGAGGACTGTGCCTGGGGAGGTGCTCCACCTCAGCCACGGCCCAAGTGGCGGTGTGCAACAGTGTTCCTCAGCAAGATGGGGCCACGCCAGCCTAGTTTTCAAGCCGCATCCTCAGAGCCTTTGCTCTCAGCTGTCTCTGCCAGCTGCGGGGCTCAGGACCAGAGGCGTGGACCTCACCCCGGCTCTCTACCCGGGGCTGTCTGCTTCTAGGCTGCAGCTGTCCGATTTGCTTTGACGCCACCTTTTCACGTTCTTTCACGTGCTGTCAACCATTGCCGATGGCTGGAATAGGCGGGGTGCCTCGGAACACGGCCCAGCAGAGCCATCCTGCAGCAAAGGACAGACCGGATCCTTCACTTCAGGATTGTCAAGTGTGGGGACGACCAGTGAAGAGCCGCAGCTGGAACATATGGTGCTGGAGCCGCACTGTGCCCCCAAACCGTGTGCCCGGGGAAGCTCAGCCTCTTTGTGCCTCAGTTTCCTTATTAGGAAAATGGGAATTATAATTTCTTAAGGACATTTTTAGGATTACATGATTTAATTTATAGTAAATATTCAATAAAGGGTAGTTATCAGCACCATAAGGCAATGGTGATTTTAATAAATATTTAATTGCATTATTATGTGTGTATGACTCATATGTTTTATTTAGTCATTCTTTTACCATTAGGATTTTTGTGCTATTTCTAATTATTTGCAACACTATAAATTCCTATAGCATATTATTTGCATATATTCATGAACAAATTGGAAATTCATTTAAACCTCTATTTTTCAGTATCTTCTGAATGAGAAAGTACATTAAAAACAAAAACCTGCTATGAATTCAGAATCAATTTTAAATAAATTTATATTTAAAAATTAGAAAAAGAAATCTACTGAATGTACATTTGAAAAGCAGTATCACCTACTTATCCAGACTGTTAACGATGGCTGGTACCTGCCTTAGTTTGAGCTTCTATAACAAATATAATAGACTCACCCCAGTGTAACGGTGCACACCTATAATCCCAGCAACTCAGGAGGCTGAGGCAGGAGGTGCACAAGTTCAAAGCCAGCCTCAGCAACTTAGCAAGACTCTGGGCAACTTCGTGAGGCACCGTCTCAAGTACAAAGGAATTGGGCAGGAGTTGGGTAGGGGATGGAGAGAGGGCTCACTGGCAGAGTACTTGCCTGGCATGCTGAGGTCTGGGGTTTGATCCCCAGCACCACATACACAAATAAATAAAGGAAAAACAAAAAACAGATATAAAATTAATACACACATACTCTTCTCCTCTTAAAAAAAATGGAATGGGGGGCTGGAGTGGTGGCTTGGCGGGTACAGCACTTGCCCAGCATGCGTGAGTACAGGAGTTCAAACCCCAACACCACATACACAACGAAGTCTCAGAGCAACGAAAGCTGCATGAAAAACTAAATAAACATTTTCTTTCTTTCTCTATCACTCTCTCTCTCTGTCCCTCTCTCTTTTAAAAAAGAAATGGAATGGGAATGCATCGCAGCAGGTAAGTGCCCCTGGGTTCAATCCCCAGTACCAAAACCAAAACAAATACATAGAATGAGGTGGGTGGTGCTTAATGAACACTTTTTTGTCACAATTTGGGAGGCTCTAAGTACAAGTTCAAGGTGCCCGTGTGCTCAGATGCTTGGCGGGGCCTCTCTTCCTGGCTCTGTTCTCACAGGGCCTTTCCTTGGTGCACACCCCCAGGGTGAGCTCTGAGCTCTTCCCGTTCTTGTAAGGGCTCTAACCCAATCGTAAGGGCCTCACTTTCACAACCTCATCTAGACCTAACTGCCTCCCAAAGTCCCTAGCTCCAAACACTATCACACTCGGAATTACAGCTCCAATATATTAATTTGGGGGGGTGGACATAAGCATTCAGTCCACAGAGGTACACGCGTGGATTTTCACAGATCCTTGCCAGTAACTCTGCCCGCAGTTGGGGAATCATTACTCCAGGCTAAATAATTTGATTTAAGGGCAGGATCTCAAAACTCTGTAATTTCTATATCTCTACCAATTAGAAATCTATGGGAAGATTAGGGGAGTTAACAGATGCTTCTACTCAGTTTGGATTAGTTTATTCAGAACCTTTCTGTCCTTCTAACGCCTTGTTTAGCGGAACATTACACAGCAAATGGAGTTTGGTAGGTGAGAACATCACAGGGACAGGAGTAGGGGAGATAGGACAAGAAGTAACTTTGGGGCATACACACTGTACTCTGAGGTGGGGCTTGGGTGGACACTGCAGTAGGTGGTCTGAAGTATGCAGAAAGCATCAAGAAGACATTGGGCTTCCAAAGGGTCAAGAAGGGCAGGTAAGGTGGACAGGAAAGGGCACAGGAAGGGAGGTTTGCTGGGAGGGATCTGGTGGAGGAAGTTTCCAGGGGATCAGCGTTTGGGTAGCAGAAAGCTTTTGCATTGGCACTTTAGTGAGGATAGAGAACTTCTACGTCTTATTTTCTGGTTTGAAGAATAAAAATGAAAGACACAGTAGTAAAGGATGATGCCAAAATTAAAAAAAAGAAAGGTGTAGTGGAGCTGAGAAAAAATGCACCACCTTCTAAGAAATGTCATCTTATTGGGGTGAAGGTTCCGCGTTGCCACAGCAACTGGCAGAAAGATCCACTGTAAGAAAGGTGCTCTGCAGCGCTGCTTGTGGAACCTGAACCAGAATGTTCTTAGAATCTTTAAAATATTAATATCTCCCTCCTTCCTCCACATGGCTGCCCTCCCCAGCCAAGTTCACAGCTCAGAGCCAGCACCCCCTTGCCCTGCTAGGGGGCCCAGTTTCCACCGCAGGAGGTGAAGCCTGCTTGACCTGGGACTCCAAGGCATGGGGGAGACTGACCAGAGAAGCAGCTGCTGGCTGCTGTGGTATGAAGTGGGCATGGACCAGTTTTCAGGAGGGGTGTGAGGTTACATTTTTAGGAGGAAGGAACAGTTTTCTGGACCTGTGGAGAAAATGGTGGCTTCATAATGAGAAGAGTTTGAACCTAGCACGTTAATTGGGTTTAGATGCTTCAAATCAAGCTTCCAGAAGTTCAAAAAATCCCAAGACACCAAAAAGAAAGATCTGGTCAGTCTACTTAATGCACACAACTGGGCAGAATGGCACATGCTGTAATCCCAGCCACTCAGGAGGCTGAGGCAGGAGGATCTCAAGTTTGAGGCCAGCCTCATCAATTTAATAAAGCCCTAAGAAACTTAATGTAACCCTGTCAAAAAAAGAGTGGGGCTGTGACTCAGTGTAAGTACTCCTGGGTTTAATCCCTAGTATTAAGAAAATAAGAAAAAGAAAAAGAATTAATACACAGAGAAAACATGGGAAATGAGTAAGATACCCAATCAAAGACCAGAAAATCATGAAGAAACTACCCAAATCTGTTCATGAATCAAAGGCACAAATACTTAATATTTAGGAGGTTGTGACATGAAATAAACATAGCTGAATATTAAAATTCTGGACAACATTTTGCACATAGACCGTACACCCTATTTCCTGATGGAGATGGAAAAGCTGAAGCCACATGATAAAACTCCTACAAGGTGCTCCTTCAGCCTTTCACAAGACACATGTGGACAATTCGTTTATCACGGTTCATCCAGTGTTCACTCCGCACTCCCTCATCAGGCTTCTGGTAACCGGAATCCACTTCCTCCACTCTCCCTCCCACTGAGGTCAGGGGTAGAGCACGTGACAAGGTTAACCATCACCCCGGAGGCCAGTGCCATCAGTGTTTCAGGCCTGGGTACCTGACTCAAGTCCATGGAACCAGAGTCACCAATCAAGAGAGCTCTCTCGCATCCACTGGACTTTTCCCCAGGGACGCCATTCTGCAATTGTCACAGCCATCTTGCTGTCACAGAGTGAGAACCGGAAGAATTGAGAATCAGAGAGGGGAAGAGAGAAACTGGGCCCTTTATCAAACCATGCCATGAGATTAGTTAGCCATGCCCTGAGATTTTTGTTTAGGTTGCATTTTCTGTCACTGTGACCAAAACAATCTGAACAGCGGCAATGTAATGTAAGCGAAAAACCT
Organism: Aplodontia rufa; assembly: GCA_004027875.1. NCBI lineage: Eukaryota > Metazoa > Chordata > Mammalia > Rodentia > Aplodontiidae > Aplodontia > Aplodontia rufa. Next base: position 157,126 of record PVKS010000033.1, on the reverse strand, counting down.
GCTTGTTTCACCACGGGTCAGCAAGCTTCAGCCTGCTGACCAAATCTAGTGATTGCCTCTTCTTGTTAATAAAGTTTTATTGGAACACAGTGAGTAAAAGGGAAGTGCTCATTCATCTATGGCTACTTCCTCCTCAATGGCTTACAAACCTTCAAACCCCTGCTATTTGGCCCTTCACAGAAATATGGCCGACCCTGTGCTGGACGTGATCTTCACAGGGCAGTGACCATGCCTGTTTCTCTGACTGCTGAAGCCCTAGCACTTAGCCTGGAGCTGGGCATATGGCAGCGACTCAATACATAATGTGCTGAAGAATAAATGAATCCAAACCTTGGTGCTTACAACCGTTGGTGTTAAGTCTGTCTTTATCTCAAAATGACAGGATCTTCAGAAAGTCCAGAGTAAATTAATCACCAAAGCTTTCCCTAAATACAAAGAGCAGATTCTGTCATCATGGCATTGCAGTTCTTAATCAGCACCGTGGCTATTAATAAGTAGGCCAGCTTCAAAGCGGAGCAAGGCGGAGGCAAACACCAGGGCCTACAGAGCTGCTGAGATCAAAAGGGATCTCAGAGATGCACCCTGAAGGACTGGGGCTCCTTTCATCCACAGCTTCCTTTGCCACACTTCTCCCCTGACTCACTGCTCGGCTTTCCACAGGGCCATGATAGTGAGTGACTCTGCCTCTCCTGAAATGAAATGCCAGCTCCCGTCTGGCTAGAGTGATACCGTAGCTCTTGTTTCTAATATTTTCCTTCCTAATAATGTCATTCTGAATGTTTTCTCTTTGCTTAGGTTGACACATGCAGTGAACACCGCCCTCCAAGGGGCTGACACAGGTCTTAAAAGACTGTGTCCCTAAGGTGGTTTTGCAGGAATGGAATGAGAAGGACTGAGTGTGGACCCCCTGGGGAGGCACACGCTTGAAGGGCCAAGCTCCTAGGAGTTAGATGGAAGCACCTTCTCTATTCTGCAAGGTTCAGTTCTGAAAGGCTTTGGAGAAAATAAAACCTGGGGGGAGACAAGACGATCCTCACTTCGTTTACAGGGCCTGATGTTCCTTTCAGAGAGTGACTAGCCCTTTTGGTTGGGGCTAGACTTCCTGAAAAGGTAGCTTCCATCAATGGAGAACCAAAAACTCAACCATGGGTTGGGGAGGAAGAGTCCTATGATTTTTAACCTACTTTGCTAATAAAAGACCCAAGAAGAGTGAGGCTGATCCTCAGTAAGGCTGAGGGGACTTGGGGGTTGCTTTGATATTTCAATCTGAGTTTAGACTGAAGTTAGGTTGGAGAACTTGGTGCATGGTAAATATGTAGCAAAGATTGTTTTGAGTAAATGACTGACCAAAGTTGTGGCTCAATAGGTAGGTGGGACCTTGAAATTTTGGAGGACATTTTTTTTTTCTTAAAGAGAGGAGAGAGAGAGAGAGAGTGTCAATTTTATTTATTTTTTTCATCTGTTCCCCTACCCTCCCACACCTAGTTGTGCTAGGAATCAAACCCAGGTTCTTGCTCATGCAGGCAAATACTCTGCCTCTGAGTCACCTCTCCAGCTCCAAGTTTAGCTTTAATGTAGCAGAAAACAGAAAAAGCAAAGAAAACCCCACATTGATGATCACCTGCTGTATGCCAGACACTACGTTAAGCACTTAATACAAAGTCTTTCACATATTGTGAAGCTTCTACTGAATCCTTACAAAAAACACGGGGATAGATGCTAATGCACCCAATCCTCAGAGGAAGAACCTGGCTCACAGTAACTGTAAAACCAGACTGAACTTGACATGCAACCCTGTACTGTGTCCACTTACTACTGGAAGGGAGAGGACAGGAAAAGACTAATCAGGAACCAGGTGAAGATGTCTCAGGAGAGGGGACAGCCTGGCATCCTGGGGACAGCTGGGAGCTACTGGAGGGTCTAGGAGGACAGGAGCTGCCTACGGGAAGGTCATGTGATGGAAGCTCACAATTAGCTGGCTGGAAGAACAGCAGCAAGGGATGCTGAAGAGGAGAATCGATGCCTTCAGCCACTTGCCTGGAAGGGTGGTGTTACTCTAGAGACAGCGCTGGAGCCAGCTGGGCTGGGTGGGGGCGGGAGAGAAGGTGTGTTTTTTGGTATGCAAAACCTAGGACATCTGCGAGCAGGAGTGGAGCTCCTGAGAAAGCCAGCAGTGGAGACCCAGAAGTCACAGCCCCCGGCCTGAGGAGGAAGTAGAAGGCTTGAGTGAGCTCTCAGGAGGGGAAGGAGAGGAGAGCGATTTCTCCTGAGCCACGACTCATCCATGGGGACTCCCCCATTTGATGGAGAGGGAAGTGGAAGCAGGGAAGGCAGATGAATCTAGAGAGGGTCTCACGCAGGAAGCGGGCAGGTGGGTGTGGGAAGCTGCAGAGAGGCCAAGGATACGGCAGGAAGAGCAGCCAATTTCTGTCATTTGCCTCCATCTCCTCACCATAGAGGAAACAGAGCATTCTAGACAGCTTATGAGTCCTAAAGGATTTTGGTGAGCAGCAGTGTTGCAGCAAAGGAGTTTAAAATGGAATTAGTTGGGCTGGACTCGTATCTCAGTGGTAAAGTGCTTGCCTATGTGTGAGGAACTGAGTTTGATTCTCAGCACGGCATAAAATTAGATAGATAAAAGAAAAGTATTGTGTCTATCTACAACTAAAAGTTTTTAAAAAATATATAAATTGGAATTAATTTGTTGGGGCTGGAGCAGTGGCTCAGTGGTTGGAGCGCTTGCTTGGCATATGTGAGGACCTGGGTTCAAACCCCAGCACCACGCACCCAACTAAGTGTCAGAGAAACAAAGGCCAGATGATAAACTACATAAACTTGATTCTTTCTTTAAAAAAAAAAAATATATATATATATATAGATAGGCTGGAGCTGGTGGCTCAGCTGTTACAGTGCTTGCCTGGCATGCACGAGTGCTTGCCTGGCATGCACGAGTACATGGGTTTGAACCCCAGCACCACATACACAACAAAGTGTTGGAGCAACGAAAGTCACATGAAAAACTAAATAAAAATTGCTTCTTTCTCTCTCACACCGCCCCTCTCTCTTAAAAAAATATGAATTAATTTGTTTTGCCATTTAGTTTTGCCATACCAGAACTAAAACTATACTATAGAGCTATAGTAACAAAGACAGCATGGTACTGGTATCAAGATAGGAAAGAAGACAAATGGAGTGGAATAGAAGACCCTGAAACAAACCCTCAAATCTTTAAACATCTGCTTTTTGACAAGGGGGGACAAAATACTACATGGAGGAGAGACAGCCTTTTCAACAAATGGTGCTGGACAAACTAGACAGCCACCTGCAGAAAG
>PVKS010000033.1:97456-153694 GCA_004027875.1 Aplodontia rufa | reverse complement strand
TTGAAATTAGACCCATATCTTTCTCCTCGCATGAGAATCAAATCAAAATGGATCAAGGAGCTAGGAATTAAACCAGCTACCTTGCAACTGATGGAAGACAAATTAGGTCCAACCCTTCAGCATTTGGAAGTAGGCAAAGACTTTTTCAACATGTCTCCTAAAGTGAAGGAAGTAAAGTAAAAAATCAGTGAATGGGATGTCATAAAGCTGAAAAGCTTTTGCACTGCCAAGGAAGTAATCAAAAGAGTCAAGAGGTTTCCTACAGAACTGGAGAGAATCATGGGCTGTGATTCCTCTGACAGGGGCCTCATATCCAGAATCTACAAAATCCTCAAAAATCTCAACTTCAAAAACATAAACAACCCAATCAATAAATGGGCCAAAGAGCTAAACAGAAACTTCTCAACAGAGGATATTGATCAAGCTAATCAATACATGAGAAAGTGCTCTAAATCACTAGTAATCAGAAATGCAAATGAAAACCACATTAAGATATCACCTCACACCAGTCAGATTGGCAAAAATGAAGAAAATAAACAATAATAGATGCTGGAGGAGTTGTGGAGAGATAGGCACACTAGCACACTGTTGGTGGAACTGAAGACTGGTACAGTCTCCTCTGGAAAGCAGTGTGGAGAATCCTCAAAAAACTAGGGATGAGCCCACCATATGATCCTGCTATTCCTCTCCTGGGTATTTTTCCAGGGGATTTAGAATGAGCACCTTACAGTGACAGAGCAAAATCGATGCTCATGTCAGCTCAATTTACAATAGCTAAATTATGGAAACAACCCAGATGAATGGATCCAAAAACTGTGGTACATATATACCATGGAATTTTACACAGCAATTAGAAACAATGATATTGCAGCCTTTGAAGGTAAATGGGTGGGTATGGAAGAAATTATGCTGAGTGAAATCAGCAGAACCCAGAGAACCAAGGGTCGAATGTCTTCACTCATCTGTGGAGGATGGAGCTAGACCCTGACCATTGAGAAAGGAGGTGAATTCTCATGTTTTAAATCTGAATAAGGTGTAATGTCAAACAACCTAAGGCATTTGTAGAGGTGTATTGGGAAGGATGGGGGGAGGGATAAGGGAGGGTAAGTAACTGGGGGGGGCTCTTGGCAGTAAATCTAATTTTCAGAATTTACATATATTATTTCATTAGAAGTGTGTTTTGTTCAACATATAAATTTCTTAATAAAATATATATGAATTAATTTGTTGATAAATATATTATTTCCTATTTAAAGAAAAATTTACAATAAAAGGTCTGAGTTTAGCCTTCAGTCAATTATCACTCAAAATAATCTGATTTAGTCAGATTTTTGGCCTGGTTGGAGGGCATTTTTGACAAAGGCAAGCTCTGACTGCTCTTTCTTTTCTGCACATTTAAACTCCTGACAATTATAAATAAGTTAAAGCTCTCCCTCAAAGTGCCAATTATCTCCTTATGAGAGGGCATGTCTTGCCAGATACGGTATTCCATACAGAACACAAAATGGGAATACAAAGGCAGTCACTGTCCCATCGTGCACCCAGGATTCACTTAGGCAGTGCCAATTAACACTAATGGGGATTTTGTGCATGAGTCCCCTTACCTCCCAAAGAACAGGAACACAACCTCAAAGCAGAGAATTTCAGAACAATATTGTGAAAAGTCACTGACTGAATTCATGAGTTGTTCACCTGTACACAGCAGAGAGCAAAGGGATTTTCATTCAATTAAAAGGGAGTGTGACACTATCAAAAGATCTCATTTGGATTTTCTAAAAAGACCCTAAAATATAAAAATATACATGAAATATAAAAAAAGAGCCTTGTAAATATGTAAGTGATGTGTACAAGGCTAAGGAAGGGAACAGGAGAGAGAGTAGTTTCTGAATAAGATGGTGGAGGCCTTTATAGAGGCGTGAGGCCTGATTTGGACATGGAGAATCTGGGCAGACTTGTAGATGCGAGAGGGGCAGGAGAAATTGCTGGTGGAGTGAAGAGGAGGAGGTGTGGCGGTGGCCTGTGTGGCACACTTAGGAACTGGATGCGGATTGGAGTCACGGGTGGGCAGGGGAGTGAGGCAGGTGGAGAAGACAGTTTAGGGCTTTGCAGGCAAGGCCTAGGCACCTGGCTTTATTCTGAAGATGCTGACTGGAGACTAGTATATCCCTCTTTCCATTACAGGAAGAGAAACCTAAGCTGTCCTCTTCCAGGTTCTTCTTCAACTGACCTCCACACAGACGTGTTTCTCTGAAATGCAGACCTGTCCTGGCCCCACACTCCCATATAGAAACACTTCAGTGGGTTCTTCTACCTACAGATGAAGACTCCCTCTTCTGCACAGGCCATCTAAGCTGTCTCAGAAAGACCTCAGCTTCGCTTTCCTGGGCCTGTGGTACTCCAGTGATGACTTGGCATTTCTCCCCCAAGTCTCGTAGCATTTTGTGACCCATGTTACGTGTCTTTGCACGCATGATTCTGTGCTCCTTCTAAGGCCTTCCTCCCTCCAAAGTAGCTGGCGAATGCTCTTCATTTTCACATAGAACATTCTGCAGGACACCTGCCCCAGCCCTGGGGTCAAGGTACCCATTCCCTCCACTAAGATGCCAGGTATTCTGCACATCTCTGGCTGCTACCTTGACGATGGCGATGACTGGCACTCTCTGGGTCTTCTCCACGCCCCAGGAGAAGCTTTGCACCTTTCTGTATACGTTATGTTTCTCTGAATCTTCCCGCAAATCCTTGACGGCACGTATACAGTTATTTACAGAGGAAAGAGGCTTGGAGGAGGCACTTTCCTCACCACAGCCATGCAGCTATTCAGTGCCTGAGCCAGGACTAGCATCTAGGCCTGCCTTCCCCTAAAGCCTCTGCTCTCACTCATGATCACATAATATTATAATTATTGACTTGCATACTCTTTTCTCTTAATAGACCGCATGTTCCTGAGGGTAGATTCTGTGTTTAACTGAAGATCAATGCTATTTAAGACGTAAATAAGATTAAATCATTGCTTCTTTTGAAGTTTGAAAACGTTGGATGGATTGTTTTTGCCAACACCCAAGTGTTTCGCCTTTCACAGGCTGTTGTGTGCACGAAGAAGCACACCATGCCGCCTGTGTCTGGGCTTCCTTAAGCACCTGTTCTGGGTGACATGGAGAAATGGCAGCCATTTACTGCTTTCCATCTTTAAAAAAAAATCAGAAACTGGTATTGAATACTAAATAGCTGGCTTGGTTTATGTAGACTTGCATAAAATTACAATTTCTATTAGAAACAGTGATGAGAAGCTCTCTTTTAAAAAGATAACCACGTTGTTCCTGATTTAGACCAAACCAACGCAGCCTTAAGAAACTGAACTGGGAGAGTAGCCGCTGTGTCAGATTGAGCAAGAGGCTTCATCTTCTAATCTTTTTTTCATTATTATTTTCACTGGTGTGCTCGTTCAGGAATGTCTCAGTGCATTCCTTATAAAACTGTTGCCCAGATCTTTTTTTAAAACACATCAAACCAACAAAGGTCAAATAAAGAGCAGGCAGTTTGTTCTTCCAGCTGAAGCCATTTCCTTAATATTGAAAATGTACTGAGATCTACAAACATATTCTAATGATGTCTGCAAAGAATTCATGCTAGAGAGTAAAAAGAAAGACAAAAGCTCCTGACAATTGCTGGTGGCTGAGGGCTGAGGGACTCGCACTGGAACAGCTTTTTCCTTTACTCCAACAGCAGAGCAAAATTCACTATTTAAAACTAGGGAAAAAATGTACTAAACACTGTCATTCTTTATGTTTATTGGTCCACAAGGAAAAATGTACTTTAGTGAACATTTCAACCTCCTCATTTATAAGTGAAAACAAACAAAAGGATGTCTTTTCTTATTCAGAAAGAATTCTAGAAGGTGTGTTTTGCTTTATTCCCAACCATCAGAAGCTGCTATCGGAAGAATCTCAGGGCAGCTGGAGTGTCCAAGTTGGTAACTCAGGACTCCACAGCAATTCCAATCCTTCCCTTTATCTTGCACACATATTAAAACTAATGCTGGCAGCAGAATCTCGAAGATTTAGGGGATAAGAGTTCTACCTTATCTTGCATTATGCTAACTTTTTTTCTAGCTTTGAGAAAATCTTTTTTTCCCCTCCTTCCTTTTGATGAACTAAATTAGTCTTGCTTCCTCTTGGCCATAGGAAGAATTTAAATACCTCATGGGTGAGTCCAAGTCCCTGTAAGTGGCTTATGTGATCTTTTTCAAGTCCAGTGGATGTTGGAAATACGAGTTGCACTGTGAACTTAGGTTAATATATGCTTTAAATGTCCCTGAAGGCAAGTAAATGTTTGATGGAATGCGAACTTTCAGAAGACTTGTCTGAGGTTTTTATTCAGTCTGCACATGGCACGGCTTGACTTACAGCTAGAAGGAGTCGGGGAGGAGAAGGGTGGACCGTGCTGCTGGACAAGGATCTGGTGCAAGGTATGGAAGGGTGGCTGGTCTTAGGCTTATAAACGACATTCTGGGGTTTCAGGAACACCCTCTGCTTCTTAATTTAAACCACTTCAAGCCAATGGGATGGTGGACACTGGTGGATGGCACTACCCTGAGGTGGCCCAGCCTATACAGGCACATAGTAGACACCTGCATTTGGTGCCAGGGTGCGCGTCACCTCTCCTCAGCAATGCTGATGGCTGAGTTACCCAGAATCAGGGGATGCCCTGTGCAGAACGCAGAGGGAGGATTAAGCCCTGTTGTCAAGGAATTCATAATTTTGCTGGGAAACAAACTTAGCCCCCAAACATTATTCATCCAGCCATGTGCAAACAGGGCAAGAGTAACAGACAAAGGTGTGGGGAGGAAAGGATCTTTGGGCCTGGCTTTGTTTGGAAGGTCTAGGGGAAGAGGTGTCTTGAGCTTTGCTCCCAAAGGTGGTAGCAGTTGAGTGGCAAAAGAAGATTCTAGGTGAAGAGAAAAGCATGAGCCAAGGCACCAATCTGAGTGGCTGAGAGCCCACTCAGTTGGAACCTGCTGGGGACACCGAGATGCTGGGAAACGATCCTGGACAGTCCACTAAGCCAGACTGAAGAGAACCTTAAAAGCCTGACAGAGAAGTCTGAGGAGCGGGAGGCAGGTGGTTTTGGGCAGGGAAATAACGTGGTGAGGGTGCTCTTTTAGGAGGATCACTCATATTCCAGAGGCAGCTAGGAAGGGACCGCTGCATACAAACCTGAGGTGACTAGGATTCAAATAAAGACGGCAGTGAGGAGAAGGCAGACAGAACTATCGTGACACGGGAAGTGGCAATCATACAACTTGGCGGGTGAAGAAAGGATGCTGGGCATGGAGTCCAAGATAAAGCCACCTCTCCAGCAGTCTCCTCTCAAGCCTGCTCACACCATCAAGGATCAACGTCACCACAGACCATCTTGACATCTCTGGTTTCTTGGTTCCCCTATCTTAGTCAACATGGTCTGCTATAGCAAAATACCATAAACTGAGAAAACTTACACGACAAAAATTTATTCCTCACAGATGTGGAGGCCAGAAGTCCCAGGTCAGGGTGCCCTCACAGCTGGGTCTGGGAGAAAGACCCTCTGCTTGCTTGTGGACAACTGCCTCCCTCCTGTATCCTCACACACAAGAGAAAGGCACAGATTTCTCTGTCATTTCTCATAAGGCTGCTAATTTCTTTTTAAAGCCTCTACCCTCATGACCTAATTACTTCCAGAAATAGTCTCTTCTCCAAACACTCCCACACTGGAGGTTAGGGATGCAACAGGTGAAAATCTGGGGTGGGGGGGAAGGAGGAATGAATGCTTAGCCTATAACACCACCTCAATCAATTTCTTTTCTTCTTTTTCTCTCTCTCTCCCTATCTCTCTCTCTCTCTTTTTACAAAGAGGGAGAGACTGAGAGCAAGAAAGAGAATCAATTTTATTTATTTTTATCTGACTTTGCCTCTCTGACACATAGTTGTGTACGTGGTGCTAGGGTTTGAACCCTGGTCCTTGCGCATGCCGGGCAAGCTCTCCAACCCTGAGCCCCCTGCTCCAGCCCCCACACCACTGCAATTTTAGTGACTTCCATTTCCATGCCACAGAGTTTTTCACTCTGCTAAGCTATTGGCCTCCTTTTTCATTTGCAATTCGAAGCCTATGCAGCTGCTGAGCAAATGCAGGTAAGGGCAGGTGGCACATTAAAAGCCTCCGTCCAGCTGCTGGACAGTGGGATTTCTCTTTCTACTGCAGATCTGGCAAACAGTGACCCACAAGAGGGCTGGCCTCATTAACGCAGCTCATCTGAAGGAACTCTGTCTTCCCCCAACCTTCTGCTCCAGGTCCCTGTTAGAGTTAGCGCTCAGGGCCGATGAAATATGAGTCTATAACTTCGGTTGCTACGGAGGGGAACTTTTACTTCTCTACTGATTTGCACCTGTAAACAGAGGCCCAGTTATTGATGACAGTCATGTTGCAACCACAGGGGAATGCCTGCAGAGAAGGGAGCCAACAAGAAGGAAACAGCTACAAAACAGGGAAAAACCAGATTTTGGTCACATGGTATGAGCTACTGGATTAAGCTTCCTTTGAAGTCAATATTACCTCTTGGTTACATGAACCAGAAATTTCTCCTCATTGTTTAAACCAGCATGAGTTTCAACCAGTTATTTCTAATCGATTGTGTGCCTGGGGCAGATCTTACCTACCAATGGCCTGGACTTTGCAGTCTGCGCTGGCCCAAACATCCCCAGCGAGGTAGGTAATGATGACTACTCAATTTAAGGCTGCCACAACCTGCTGGCTGGATGTACTGTTTTGGGTACTGACATGTGTCCCAATCCCCAAAACAACTTCCACATCTCCAAATGCGCTGCCTGTCTCCACACTTACTACATAACTCTGGTTACTCAAAGCCTCCCCATTTTCTGAATTAATGAGTCAAGTTCCCTTGCACATCATCTCTTGCTGATTTAACCTAGACTTGCGTACACTAAAACCTTACGTTGCTGGGTCTTCGGGGCCACCCCTAATTCTGGGTGTTCCCTGCCACCTGTGTGCTTCATCTAGAGATTATTTTTATTTTTATTTTTTTTTTTTGCTGCTACAGAAAGTAAACAACTATAATAAAACACACACACACACTATTTTGACAGCATCAACTACAGATTCATGCTGTTTAACCTCACTGGACCTTCTCCACTGCTGGTGACCCTTTCACTGGCTTATGGTTTACACTGTGACTGGCCCTAGTGTAATTCAGGGCCCACTGACCTTTGTGCTTGGTGAAGCTTTTGGCAATACCTAGGGAGCACCACAGAAAGTAACTATATGAAGACAAAGGGTTTAGTTATTTGCTGTCTTAATTGATGGAAGCCATCAAAGTAACGATTGCAGAGGGCAAGTTATAAATCAATGACATAAATGAATGGAAGTGATTAAAGGACAGAACCACTTTAAAGCAAGTGTTGCCCAATCTCCCAAAAACAAAACTAAAAGAAATTATGATCATTTACTTTTATTTTTCCTAAAAAGCACTAATAAATAATGGTAGATTCAATTGACAATTAAGGAAAAAGAGCACTTCACTTTTCTGCTTTTGTAAGTGAGGCAACATTCATTTCAAATTCGGATCCTCTGGCAAGGTATGCTCAAGGTACTCTGGCTTCTTCCTACTTTTCTCCCCTTTATTTCAGATTTTATATGAATGAAACACGATGACTAATTCCTGCTCTCTAGATCCTTCAGGATATTATTTAAATGCTGGCATCTGGTCTAAGAGAAATTTAATGCTAAGTCAGAGCAGCACTTGAAAAATAGTTTACATCTGGTTTTGTACTACCTACCCATCCCTATCTGGGCACAACGAGAGTGGTGGAAGTGAGTGGACTGCTGGCCCCCACGCGGGCTGGTCCCTGGGTGTAATGCACACCCCAGATCTCCCTTTTATAATGGGAGGGATTAGTGCCCCCTTCTTTGTAGCAATGTCGTGACCTCTATAATGCATCTTAGTCCGAGGACAACGATGGACCCACCAACCTCAACACATGATTTAAATCTGACCTGACAGTACTTTAACCCAGAAGTCCAGAGGGCTAATGGTTGAACAAGCTTGGGAAAATGTCCAGGGGGCCAGATGAAAAAGCCTGATGAATTACAGAGCGTAATCACAACTTCAGGGCAATGGGGTGGGGAGATCAAGTGACGTTTTCTGAGTTGTTATCTGTTATAGGATTGACTGAAGCTGTGGTCCTAACTATCATCTTCTGGAAAGAAAAAAAAAACCCAAGCAAAAAATAATAACAACATACTCCTTTCACTTGTACCTCTATAATTCATTATATTAAGGATATGACTTTTAAAACATTCCTACTCTCACACATACAAATACTCATCAAGAGGACTTTCAGAGGCTAAAAAGTCTCAGCAAAAATATTTTAGGTAGTCATTAATTCTAGATATAGGCATATTTTAAGTTTCTCATATTTAGTTAGACAAAATGCAAATATGATCCAGATCAGTGTGTGACGTCTGTGTACCCACACACTGGGGAGGCTTCATGTGCAGAACTGTGAAGCAAGCACGTGGGACAATGGGGCTGCTCCCCTGCCCTCTGGAGTGGGGCCAAAGCCTGTGACACTCCTATAGGCACTGCTCTCAGCTGGAGACACAGCCCGTTTCTATTTTTCTTTTGGTTTTAGCTTGTGGACAATTCACACACTGGACACACTGTCCCCCAGGGCCTCCAGCTATGCTGAGCTCTTCCATATCCTTGCTAAGCCTTTAGCACTAAGTCTAGAACATTCTATGCAGGAGGCCTGATTACCCCAGGGACTCATATTTCAGCACTTCACTCTTCATAACTCCAATCCCCCACCCGAGAAGCCCACAGGGATACAGATGATGGAGGCAACGCTGAAACCACTTGACTGCAGGTGACTTTGGGGGAGCGATGTTCCTGGGAGGACACAAGCTGAGGAGAGCAAGGTGCTCCCTGCCAATCCACACAGCCAGCTGTACTTTCTGTCCTGCGGGGGTGTAAGCAGGACATCCTTTCCTTTCGGTTTCTTTTCGAATTGAGATGTCTGATCCTCTCAGCACCACTGAGTCACTCTGAGGGTTCGCACCAATTTGTTAGCCCAAGATAGGTTTGGACAAGCTCCTTCCAGCTGCCAGGCTGGCGCAACGGAACTGAGAAGTGAGGCTTCTCTTTGGTACCTCTGGTTTTTTGCCTTTGTCCCTCACCCCTCTTGCAGAGCCTTGCCCTCTTCCGCATCCTGTTCTGAGGCCCAGTAGACTCAACTTTTCTTCTCACTTTCTCCTAGCAAGCTCTTTGGTAGGGCCTCTGACATGTGACCATTTTAAGGGGTAACTGGCACTAGAATACCCCTAACTGAAAAATCAAGTTTGTTCTCTGGTACGTGATATTCTACACCCAAATTTTCTGTTTTCAGGAACAGGAAGGAGGAACATTTTAAGGGAAGGGCCAGCTGCCTGGTAGTAAGACTAAGTCTATTACTGTTGCCTATCATTACTGACTTGTTTCTCTTTCCTTTCAAAAACAAACAAACAAACTGTTATGACACTAAGCCTCAACTATTGGACCAACCCTGGAATGTAGATTCAGTTGCAAGGTTTCTCTTCTAATGACTGTTTTTAGACTTTAGAGGCTGACATGCCAGTCGAGACGCACGGGTAGCACACAAGGCAGGGCTGGAGGCTGAGAAACAGGTCTGACCAGGGAGTGGAATCCTGGGAATCACTGCAAGGAGTGCAAGCGAAGTCAACGTGGATGGATGGCATCCCTGAGGGAGACGGAAGGGGTAGCTGGAAGAAGCAGGGAACGGAGACCAGAAAAACGGAAGCTAGCCACTATGGGGCAGGCCAAAGAGCACAGGAAAAATAAAGACATCAAGAAGGTGTGCTCTGTAAAAGAGAAGAAACTCAGGGTTACATGGGATCAAGAAGTCACAGGAAGGGGCTGAAGCAGTGGCTCAGTGGTTACGGTACTTGCCTGGCATGCACAAAGACACGGGTGGAACCCCAGCACCATGTACACAACAATGTGTCGGAGCAACGGAACCCATGTAAAAAACTAAATAAAGTTGATTCTTTTTCTCTCTCTCACTGTCCCTCTAAGGAGAGGGAAAAAAAAAGTCAAAGGAAGTTCACTTTAGGAGTCTGGCTCTTAGTTCCTTCAGGAAAAAAAATCCGTCCACTCATCGTACAGTCCAGGGCTATGATGTCTGGCACATAACAGCTTTCAATAAATGTTTCCAAGTGCCTTTTCCTGCTAAAAAGAACTAGTTTTCCCTTCAAGGAGGTGGCTTGAGGTGTACTGCTGCTTAAAAGAGGGCCTAAAACTTTTGTGTTCTGCTCAAAAGTTACTCTGTTAGCTGCATAGACATCATACTAAATATTTCCTAAAGTCAGGATTTCAACTCACTGTTGGGTCTTGTTATTTTCTGTATGTTTTTATAACTGTTGTAATTAAAATAAACCTCATAATCCAAAACAGTTTGGGCAGTACAGGGGATTTAACCCATTGGTGCTCTACTATTGAGCTACACCCCCAGCCCTTTATATTTTATTTTGAGACAGGGTCTTGCTAAGTTACCAAGGCTGGCCATGAACTTGCCATCCTCCTTCCTCAACCTCCTGAATAGCTGGGATTACAGGCATGTGCCACGTCTGGCCCATAACTAAAAATTTTAAAGCAGGTTTTCTATTTTCTGGCAATATCTTTATATACATAAATGAAAACATTTTATCATTCTTTATTACCTGTCTATAAAAACTGATCGCCAGGGCAGGAGTGGTGGCTCAGCAGTTACGGCACTTGCCTGGCATGTGGGTTTGAACCCCAGCACCACGTATACAACCAAGTGTCTGAGCAATGAGGGCCACATAAAAAAAAACAAATAAAACTGATTCCCTAAATTTATCAGTTTTGAAGAATAATGAAAACAAACCAGACATTACTTCAGAATTATGTCTGTCAGCTCCCAAACACTTATGGATTGGAGTACAGTCACTGATGGAGCAGTTGAAAACCCACTTTGTGCATAGCACCGAATGGGGTTCTGAGATGGTGATAGGGGACCAAAATCAAGCTTAATGAAAAGACTGGAAGATCAACTCACATCACTGTCCTTTAAAGAATAATCCATTATTATAAAGAAGTATATAAAGATTATACATTGAATATATATAACACATATAGACTACAAACGTGTGAAGAAGCTTCTACTACTATTTCTAAAGGACAATGGATTTCTCAGATGTCTGCTGGGTTGTCTGGCTCAGGAGGAGACGGTCAAGTGTACCGTGTGCATCTGGCTGGTGGGAGGGGAGGCAGTGGTCTTGGAATGTGAAGGTCAGCCAGCAGATGATATCTTAGAGACCTCTGGCTATCTTGTCCAAGAACTCTGGAGGGGAAAACAGGGAGTGTCTATGCATAAGGGGGACAGTGTGAATTCTACACCTTGGAGATGAGGATCTTGTACAGTGTCTAAGAGATCCCATGGTACGTGTGAGAGGAGGGACCAGGAAGTCACTAAGTGACCCACAACAGGACATGTTCTGAGGGAAGGATTCTATTTTATATACAGGAGGGTGTAAAGGCTTCCTTTGGCTGAATCTAGCTGGGACAAGGCTCTCTGTACCGAATGGAGAGAGTTGAAATTTTTTTTCAGTGTTGGGAACTGAACCCAGGGCCTCATGCATGTGAGGCAAGTGCCCTACCACTAAGCCATATTCCCAGCACTCCAAATGGAGATAAATTGCTCACCTGAAGCTGGTGAAAGTTGACTGTGGGTGGATGAACTCATACACACATGCACCTAGTACATGTAAATATACACACATGTGTGTGTTCTTTCCATAATATATTCTCTGCCCTTAAAGAAGCTGTAGTCTATTGGAAATGCAGAAATATGTCTACAGGTAATTACAGGGAAGGCAATGTGTCTAAACCCAACAGAAGGTAGCTGGCTATCAGAAGCCCTTGGAAAGGAAACACTCCTGTTTAAGATGTGCACCAAGAAGACACATAGGGATGGAAGGACATGGAGATCATCTCTACTTAGGAATGATATGACTGCCTGCCTAGAAAATTCAAGAAAGAAAATGAAAAATCACTCAAATTTATGTTGGTACTAGTTCTGGTGGGATCTATAGATATATCTGAATCTCTATATAGATCCCTCTCTCTCTGTATATGTATATGTATATGCATGTGGACATATATATTTACATATATGTAAAAGATGTGAATACTTTCCCAAGCATCAGCAATGACCATTTAGAAAATATGATAAACCCATAAAAGAAAACAAAATACCACCATAAACCTGGCAACAGATTTAACAAGATATACAATAACACATCCATATGAAGATTAATTTCAGTTATACTGAAGGTAACAAAAGACCTAATGCAATGCAAAAGCATGCAAAGTTTCTGATGGAGAGACTCAATGTTGCAAAGATGTCAATTATTCCAAGACTAATTCATAAATTCAATGCAATGCCAGTCAGATAATTAGTGGGATTTTTACAAGGGAACTCTGTAACCCTAGTCCAAGATTAATATGAAAGAGAGAATGTTTAAGAACAACTAAGACAACAATAAGAGGAGCCTTTTCCCTTCAGTTATTATTTACTATGCATTAGTACTCTTCTAAAAGATTTGCATGAAATAACTGATTTAGTCCTCACAAAAACTTCACAAAGTGGGTACTGTTATTAACTCATTTTCACACTATGGAAACTGAGGTAAGTTAAGTAAAGCAACTTGCTTGAGTTCTACAGCAAGTAAGTAGAAGTGGCAGAGCTGGGATTTGAACCCAGGTAGAGTAGCTCCAGAGTTCATGTTCTTAAACATCATAACGTATGGCTGATATTGGCACAGGAAAAGGATGAATAGGAAAAAAAGGTTCCAAATAGATTCACACATATATGGAAAGTTCTATTTTTTATGAAAGCGACTTTTTTTTTAAATGGGGGAAATATTTCACAGCCAATAAATCATATTAATAACTGGCTACCTATTTGGAAACAAAACTAATAAAATATATTCCTGATTTAGTTTCCTATCGTTGCTGCAACAAATGACCCCAAATTTAGTGGCTTAAAACAACAAATTTTGCCATCTCACAACTCTGGAGGTCAGAAATTTGAAGGCGCTCAGATGGTTCCTCTGCTCAGGTAGCACAAGGTCAAAATCAAGGTGTCAGCTGGCCTGAGGGACAGTCTGTTTCTAAGCTCACCCAGTTGCTGTCAGAATTCAGTTCCTTACAACTATATGGCTGAGGTCCCCATTTCCTTGCTGGCTGCCAGCTGGAAGTCTCTCCTAGTCCCAGAAGGCTGCCTGCATTTCTCATCATATTGCCCTTCCGTCTTCAAAGTTCACTGGGTTCATCTAGTGCCTTGAATCTCTCTGAGACTTCCTTCTCCCTCATCTCCTCCCTCTAGTCAGAGAAGGTTCTCTATCTTAAGTGCTCAAGTGTTGGGTTGGACCCACCATTTTGATAATCTGGGGCAATCTCCCATTTTTAAGGTCAATGACAAGTAACCTTAATTACATCTGCAGTCTCTCTCTCTCTTAGAAGGAGGGGGGTGGAATCAACTTTTTTTCATGTGGCTTTTGTTGTTCTGACACTTCATTGTGCACGTGGTGAGGGGTATGAACCCATGTCCTCGTGCATGCAAGGTAAGTGCCATAACAGCTGAGCCACCGCTCCAGCCCCATCTGCAGTCTCTTTTGCTGTGTAATGTATATATTCAGAGATTCCAGGGATTAGAGTATTGATTGACCTCCTTTGGGAGCAATTCTGTCTATCATGATCCTTTTCTCACATAATATACCCAAGAAATTTGAGATGAGCTAAATAGTTAAATATATAAAACAAAAATCTTAAAAGTACTATAAGAAGAGAATATATTTCATACTCTTGGGTTAGGGAGTGCCTTTCTAAGCAAGTTCATAAACCATGAGGAAAAAGATAGAAGATAATTTCAAAAAATTAAGATGTTGAATAAAAAAATTAAAGGATTACAGGGTGGAAGTATTTCAAGATATTTAACTAACATATATTTTAAAAACTTCTATATATCAAAGCAGGAAAATAAATTAAGGGAAAAAATTAGCAGTGAATGTGATAAGGCAATTCACAGAAATGCAATGCTGAATTTTTGCTTTTAACAATGGAAGCCTAGTTTATCCCTTCCTACATTCACTTCAAAATGTTGGAGAACAAGACAGGGAAGAATCATGGGGCCAAGATCCTCTAAACAACAGAAACCAAGAGAACTTGTAAGACTGGCTCTTAGGGACATTTTTATGTAGTGGTCCTTGTCAATTCTAGAGTGGTTGGTGAGAGGGCGAGAAGCTGAAAAGATCAATTAATAGAAAGACAGACAGACACACACACACACACACACACACACACCAAGGAGATATAAATTACAGTCCAGGCCTCACTAAGGGTGTGTGTGTCTGGTAAATCCCTGTGCTTTGGGTACATTCCAAAAGGTTACACTCTGGGAGTAGTAGCAAAATGGAAATAGACCAGAAATTAAGTCTATCATCTTAATCGTTATAAATGAATTAAGGTTATTCAAGACTGCAAGCATCACTACTTGTCTACAGAGTCTACAAATGTAAATTATCTGTGGAGGAAATTAACATCATCCTACATCTTAAATCCTTTCCATAAATTTAAATCATTTCCATAAAATATCTGGCACTCAATCAAAAATAGCCAGGTTTATGGAGAAACAAGACAACATGACCAAAAGCCAAGAGAAATAAAAGACAACAAAAGAAGACACTTGTAAAGTCTAGATAATGGTGATTAGACACAGTCTTTATAAGAACCAAGGTATGTGTTCAACAGGATTAGGAAAACAATTGTGAACATGTCATAAAAAAAGAGATTTAAAAAGAACTAAGTAGAAATTCTAACTCCTGAAAATATAATAAATTAAGAATGGGTTTAAAAGAAAATTAGATACAATACTAAGGAAAGTTAGGTAAAAAGAAAATATTCAGAATACAGAGAGACATAGGGAAGACTTAGAAGTCTGTTCTGTTTGGGAGCTATAAGAATATATATATAAAAAATCTTATTACCATAACCACTAGAGAAAATATGTATGTAATTCATTGCAAATCTTTCCAACAAAGAAAACTCTAAGCCCAAAGGCTTCATCTGAATTCTAAAAAAATATTTTAAAGACATAAATATATTAATATTACTCAAACTGTTAGAAAAAAAAATTTTGAGTCAAACCTTGACACCAAAATCTAATGAGAACATTACAATTAAGGAAAATTATAGGTCTCATTCATAAGCACAGAAGCAAAAAACCTATACAAAACATAATATTAGTGAACCAAAATCTAACTAAAAATAAAAAAGGATAAGTCATTCAAGTGGGTTTATTCTAGGAATGCAAAATTAACTTAACATTAGAAAATCAACTATGATTTTCATGTAGTAACTGAATAAAGGACAAAATTCATATGATTATCTCAAAAGGTGGAAAGAAAAAAAAGAGACTTGGTTAGAATAGAAAGAGACTTCCTTAACATAATAAAGAGAATCGATACAAGTCTGTTATATTTCTATATACCTGCAACAAACTGAGAAAACATTTTTTAAATGCCATTTAACATGGCATCATAATGCATCAAATACATAAGAGTGATCTAACAGACAATGTGGAAGATATCTTCACAGAAAGTTTACAATGTTCAGAAAAATTAAAGAATACACAAAGAAGGATATACCATGTTCATGGACTAGAAGACTTCTTAAAACTTGAAAAGTCAAGACTAAAATTCAAATAGGAATAAAAAAGGCTATGAAGAACCTACTTTTAGAATGTAAATTTCACAAGGGTGAATAGTTTTATTGGGTTTATTTATCAAATTATATCCAGCCACATAGTGGGTGCTCAGTGACTATTTGGCAAACTGAATGTTCCAAGTGTCACTTTCAAAAAGTTTACAAATGAGCAAAAGGAAGTCTAGTAGAGTCGAGGAAGGAGAATGGGAGAGGGGAAGGAGCACAAGAAAGGGGAGGGTGGAATGAAAAGGAGGGGATCATGAACTGAAACTGAATTCCATGCATATATGAGTTTGTCGGGATGAACCCAACTACTATGTATAACTATAAATTTCTGGTTTAAAAAATTCATATAAAGACCTCACTCCGGGCTGTCCTTCAGTTACCATGACATATTTTTAATTTACTATCTCATTTAGCTTCCTATGCTCAAGTCACACACAAGCTCAAAATCATTCAGCACAGTTTTCTGATTTTTCCCTCATTCCTTCTGCAGAGGCATTCTAAAGTTCAAGGGGAGAACAATAAGTTAAATTGCTGCTCTGTTTCCACCTGGGGTGCCAGGCTGGGAGCCCTGCCCCTCAGGTCCTTGCTGTGGCTTCTGTAAGCAGCAGGACAAGCTCTGAGCCTGATGTCTGTATTCTTTCTACCACACCTAGCACTCACCCGCCTGGGAAGAGCCTCCTACACAAGTGTGTCAGGGTCAAAACCAACAGGTGGCAAATTCCTTCCTTTCTTCTTACCTGGTCAGAGGTCAGAGTGCTCTTGACCTCCCCTGTCTCCTCACCCCTTGTGAATGACCTGTGAATGCCAATCTCCTACACAAAGCTAAAAATGATCTTTAAACTGATTTTTCATAGTAAGCTTCAAGAGGATGGAAAATCAAGTTTTCCATGTCATGTCTACACAGAAAGCTGAGCAAGTATGAGGTTGCCTGATTCAAAATAGACCCACCCTTAATATTTTAGTAACGCCAAGCATGCTATATTCTTCACTAGTTCTAATTATTTCATTTGAAGTCATCTTTTGAATTTGAACATCTGTAATAATATTTTTTTCCTGTTGGAACTATGCTTTCTAATTCTTTATAGAAACCCAACAGGTTATCACATGGAAAAAAGATTCAAATGGCCTTTTAAATCGCTGAATTATTCACTGTGTTTCTTTCCATATATTGAGTTTAACTGATTTACATCTCTGCCTGAAAAATAGCTCTGCTTTCTTATCTATTAGCCAATAATTAATTTCAATGGCTTCTACCTCCAAATGGTGTTCTCTTTTCCTCTTCTTTCTTTTTCTTTTCTTAAGAGAGGGCAGTGAGAGAATCACTTTAATTTAGTTTTTCATGTGGCTTTTGTTGCTCCAACACTTTGCTGTGTAGGTGGTGCTGGGGTTCGAACCTATGTCCTCATGCATGCCAGGCAAGCGCCATAGCTGCTGGGCAACTGCTCCAGCCCCCAAGTGTCCTTTTCAATAAGAAAAGGGGATCTCTTCTGGTTGGACTTAGTAAAGAGACGCTTCAAGCGAGTGGCATCTGGGAAAGCTTGCGGCTGGCTTCTGAATGTGACGCGTGCGGTAAGGCGCCACTGGACACTTCTCTCAGCCCCTTGCTGACTCACTCCACCCTCTTTGGCCATCTCCGTGTTTACCTCTTCTTTCACTTCCTCTTTCCGGCTATTCACCCAATTCCACGAGCTCAGTGCTTAGTAGTGCCAGAAAAATAAGCCTTGAGAGGGTGCTGCTCAGGGGCATATTCTCCTTTTTATCATCCGGACTCTGTTCATTACCCAGGTTAACGGTTCACGATTCTTCTTGCTCATCATCGTTAAGAGGTGGGAGAAAACACACCTTGGTCTTCAAGGGTTTGCTTCTGTTTTACTTTTTAAGAGCCTCCATCATTTACTGGTATGTGGAGTAAACCATTTGGTTTAAATCATTCGGGGACTGAAAATAATTTTAATAAGACTAATATTAAAGCCAAAACTATCTTTAAAGATCAAACCAAAAGAAATGCAAATATACTGTCACATGAGTTCACTACAGGAATAAAAGATGAGACGCAGCTCGGGGCTGGAGCCCAGTGCAGTCCCCGAGCTCTCCCCCGTCTTCCCCAGCCCTCGGTGTCCACTGCGCCACCGGAGCGGCTTCAACTACGTAGAAAAAGCTTTAAGGAAGAACAGCTGCGGTGCTGCGGAGGGTTAACGCACACAGCAAACGTGTCGGGGATCCCCCTCGGCGGCCCTCCCGGAAGAGCAAACCCAGCGACGCTAGAAACAAAGGGCGTCCCAAGGAGCGACAGCCAAACGCAGCGCGTGCTTGCCCCAAAACAGTGCGTTTAGTTTTCCGTAAAAATGGTGGCATGGTCAGCTCGCAGCAGTTTCAGTGAGGTTTTTTGGGACAAGTGCCTGACTGCTCTGTCATTAAAATCTACTAGAGCAACTGATTTAAAAGGAACATGTTGATGAGATTGTATTTTAATAAAAATATATTGCCCCTGACATTGTAGCTCAAGTGTTTTTTTGTTTTTTCCCTCCAGAAAACAGGCAAGTATTCAAACTCTCATTGAGAATAAGACGTGGCCAAAACTAAATGTGGTTCTATCCCTCATAACAACTTGAGTCTTAGAATGATGCATCATACCAGCTGTCCCGGAACAAATGTATTTTGTTGGCACAGGAACAAACGAATTAGCCTGAATTTTGTAAATAAACTGTGGTTATTAAAATTGCTTGAAACAAGCCAGAATAATAACCATTAAACATGAAAAGTCAATAAAAGTCTTTGAATTATATTTCTGTTGCAATTATTATTCCTGTTTTCATAATGTGCTTTGGGATAAAATAGTTTTGAGTTGTTAGTACTTTTAAATAGATTTTACTACAGATGAGTTAGCCCACAGCAGCCAAGACTGTGCAGTTTTAAAATGCATTATGGAAAATGGAAATGAAAGGCTTGGAAATCTGTAGAAGAACAATTCTTCCTTTTAACTACTGTCACGATTATTGCTTAATTGACTTTCTGTCTCCACAGCATCATCTTCTTTAGGGCTGCCTGTGACTCCATAGATTTGCTGGTTACCCTTGATGGTGACCGAGGTGGTTTGAAGATAAGCAGCACCAGCCATTGGAAGCTTGAAATGTATTGATTCTGGTTCTGCTAATATCCATGTTACTCCCCAATAGATCACTGGCACTGTGGGTGGTGAGTAAACTTCTGAGGAATACAAATGATACTGACTGTAATAGTGTAACAGGCAGAAGGATCTAAGGCACTTCTGAGATGTCCAGTGTGATCTGAAAGCTACATATACAAAAGGGACAAAATTTACTTTTAATACCTAGGAACCTGGGAAGGAAACAGCAAAGTGCTCAGTTATCTATAGAGAAAATACAGCACAAAACAGTGTCCTTTCCACATTGGCCTTCCCAGGGCACGGTGCAAGAGACTTGGCCAGGAAATCTGCCCTGTTTTAGATGCAAGCAGAAAGGTGGGCTGCATGGGCAGGTACTGGCACCTTGCTTTCTCTCAGTTTCCCCTTGCTTAAAACTCTTGGTGCTATAATGTCTGGGGAATAGCTGAGGAATAGCCACAGAGAAGCCACGGAGGCCGTTCATATTCCTGCCAAATGAAATGATCACCCCAGAAAATCTATAATGCTTATTTTCACATAAGCCTAGGCAAGAAAGTCACTTGGAAAATGTTTGGGAGGTGCAATACCAAGAGCCCATAATCATTACCCAAGTTGAGAGCCTTTTGGAACTCTTCGTCCTTAAACTCCCTATAGCATGTGACACTGTTAATTTTTCCTCTTCCCATCCCACCTTCTTGTCCTCTTTCTCTCGTTTCTTCCTCCCATAAATTTGCCCAGCATGGCCTGTGCCAGGCACTGGCTCAATACTGACCCATAGCATAAACTCAACAGTCCCTGGCCATGGCCCCACCCTCAGAGTGCACCACCTGCTCGGGGCCTCTGCTGGGAGAGGCTTCCATGCAGGTAACAGGAAGCACTGCAGAAGTGCATATATGCGGGACAGCAGTGGGCAGGGCTCTGCAAGGACATAGCTGGGGACAGCCAAGGCTTTACGGAGCAATTCAACTCAAGGGTGGGTAGACGCCTGGGGGCGACAGTTGTCACCCTAAGGAGCGTCAAGTCTACTAGGAAGCTGTCTTTCTCTGCTTTTCACAGCAGTCACTAATATCTTCCTGCCCCTTCTTGGTAAATGCTCTGTCTCCTCCGCTACTTCCTCTGGTTCCTTAAACTGGCCCTGTCGTGGGTCGGCTGTGGCCTCTTCTCTCCCCCTGCTCTTCTTTGTCAACGTCATACACATTGATGGCTTCTGCTGCAGCCCTGGCAAAATGACCCTTGCATCTTTACATCCCCAGGGCTCTTTCTTGCATCTAGATTCAGATTTCCAACTAATACCTCCAATGAATGTCCTGTTAGCATCTCAGACACAACATCCAAGAAATGATGTCCACTATCTTATCAATCCAAAAACTCACTATTATTTTTGCCGCATTCTTTTCTTTTGCCCTCCAAATCTCTGTTCTGTGAATTTTCCTTTTTAAGCGAGTCTTCTTTCTACCTCCTTTAACAACATCTAGTTCAAGCTTTCCCTATTTCTGTGTGACTAGTGATGTGAGTAACCTCTGAACAGGTCTCCTTTCAACCCTTGTTCATCTTATCTATTGCTTCTGATTAATCTTTGTAAAGTCTAGCTCGGCCCTGCAGCACTCCCCAGGAAAGAAAGAAATCCTCAGCTGCTGACAATGCATTCTGATGAACAACTGAACTCCTTGGCATTGCATCCAAGATTGGCCACCGATTGTCCTGACACATACCACAGTGCTTAGTGAAGAGCAGATACTCAATAACAAAGCATTCCTTCAATGGACAGAATGAATGAAACTAGCATTCTGCTCTTGTTTTCCTCTCCACAGATATTACCCTCTGGCCAAGACATTACTCAATATTCCCCGAACACTTCTGAGCAAGTTCTGCTTCACGTCCCCCTCATTCTGTTCCCTAACTGGAATGGTATTCCTCTCATTAATGGCCAGCTCAGGCCCCTTTCTCAGCTAAGAATAACTATAATTACACACATTGCAGCTGCACGGTGTATAGTTTTTGAAGTATTTTCACACACATTATCTTGTTTTGCTATTTCCCAAGAGCCTGTGGGTAGGGAGTATTGCTAACGTTTTACCGGTCAGGAACCTGACACCCAGTGAGGCTAGGTGACTTGCCCAAGATCACATGATTAGTAGTGACCAGGACAGATTTTGAACCAGCAGTGCCTTCCCCCACTGGATCATACTGGTTCTTAAAGCCTCTACCGTCTCTTCTCCTAGTGTCTTGGTGGGGGTCTGTGGGACAGCCTCTACACCTACCTCCAAACCCTGAGCACATGATGACCACAGAGACTGTCTTTGGTCACTAGATTCTCTCCTAAATTAACCAATATGTTTATGACTTAAATAGAAAATTGGTTGCTGCAAAGCTCTGGCTAAAATGTGATTGAGATGTGACTGGCCCTTAGCTATATATTTTAAATAACTTAAAGGTTACTTGTACCTGTATATTCCAGACCTTTAATGCTTGGACACCAGACAAGATTCAGAAATAAACCAGCTAGCGGCAGAAATTGCTGGCCACAAAATCAGAGAGGCATCCCAAAGCAGTAGGATGAGGTAGGAGCCCAGGAGCTTTCAAGAGAACATGCTGGGGGCTGGAGCAGTGGCTCAGTGGTTAGAGTGCTTGGCTGGCATGCATGAGGACCTGGGTTCAAACCCTAGCACCACATACACAACTAAGTGTCAGAGAGACAAAGGCTAGATGTAAAACTAAAGTTGATTCTATCTCTCACTCTTTCCCTCTCTAAAAAACAAACAAAAAAACCCCCAACCAAACCTGCCAGAAGCACTGACCCTCTTCTGACCAGCCTTGGAGGGACCTGGTTTCCCAGTGCACCATAGACTCCTTGGCTCCATGTCCACAAGGGCCAAGCTCTCCTGTGGTGGGGGAGCCTGACCTGATCCTGGCTAACGGCTCTACCCACTCTTTCCATACAGGGCCTGGGCAGGGAGAAGGTGGCACCAAGTAGGGTTCTTTCCATATCTTGTGACTCAGAGCCTTAAGCCATTTAGAAGAAAAGAACTGACTTTAATTCCATCTGGGAGTCTACACTGATGCCCATCTGTGTCTGCTGGACTGAGAACTCTTTAAGGGCAGGATCTGTAACTTACTCATCTTTGCTTCTCTTCAGTACCTCACTCTGCCTAGCATAAGAAGCCTCTGGAAAGAAGAGAATGCTGAACAAAATCAACATTGACTCTCCTGTGAAAAGTTCAGCACTGTAAGTTATATTAGGAGATCTCTGGATGGTTCTTCACTAATTTGTTTAAAATAATCTTATAGGAAACTGAGTGACCACTGTAATGAAATCTGAAAAAAGTAAAACATCAACAATGTTATTATTAGAGACCATGAATCTTTTTTTCTTTTAAAGACAGAGAGGGATGGTGGGGGGGGGGAGAACTAATTTTATTGAGTTTTTCACATGGCTTTCATTGCTCCGACACTTTGTGGTGTACGTGGTACTGGGGTTCGAACCTGGGTCCTCGCGCATGTGAGACAGGTGCCACAACCGCTGAGTCACCGCTCCAGTTGAGACCATGATAGTTAATGAAATCTCTTATAAATGCACTGTTCTTAGCCATTGGCTATGGCAAATCAATATGAAATCCAATATGAAAGCTATATACATTTCCAACATTTAAGAGAGGCACTTTGAGGCAAGACTCTTTAATATGCACATTAATATCCATGTTCTATCAGGTTAGACTCTAGCATTGTTAACCACAAGCTTGACAGGATCTAAGAATACCAAGTAAAGAACACACCTTCCTTCTCTTTTCTATAATTGATCAGACCAAATCACCTAGGCTCCCTGTGACTAGTGAAAGAAACATCATTTGCTCCCAAAAGTGAATTTTAGTTTTGCCCATAATATTCTGACCTGATCTGAACCTGAGTGGTAGGTAGATGGCACCTCCTCATTTTACACAGTATTTAATGTGATGGGAAATAATATCCTGGGAAGGAACTGAGCATGTGCAGTAGAGAAGTCACTTCCTTCCCTGATGGCTCCGTTTCCTTGCACAATCAGGAAGTCTGATTGGATCTTTGCTGATATTATGGAATTCCTGATCAGATCTTATCTGGAATTATAAATTAATTCCTGGTATGGGTAAAAATAATGATGAATTTAATTATTTTACTATTTATAGATTAAAGGAAAGATCAGGCTTTTGTAAGGCTAACTTAGATAATTAGTGTTGTCTGACTCTTTCTGTTGAATCTGCATCAGGGTCAGCACTTCTTTTGGACTCACTGGTGAACAAGTCTGCTCTGGGGACTCTGATCCCCCATGTGAGGAGATGGGAGAGTTGATGGCACCAGGGCAAGTGTGGGCAGCTAGGATACCACCCATCGAGACCTGAGGAGAAGCAGCCTTTTGTTTTTAATTAAGAACATCACTTTTAAAATGCCTCATTCATTTTTTGTTTTTGTAGAATCAAAACACAAGAATTTTTCTTAAATGAAAACCAGAAACGGTTCAAACTTTTTTTATGCAGGCATGTTAAAAAAAGCAGCCTAGGAAATTGTGCTTTGTAATTCTGCCAGTTTCAATTTTGATTCTTTATGCAACTAGTATCAGGATAACAATATTTGGTTGAAAAGAAAGAAAAGAAAGTTCTAAGTGGCTGTTCTACACACTTTTCAGTTGTCCGATTGGCTGATGTGAGGCTGGCTACTGTGATTACGGTTGCTTTGACAGATGACCAAAAAAAGAAAGTCATAATATAACAATGTCAACCTCTTAAATATCTTAAGTAATTTCATATATAAGCAGATCCTAAAACATGTCCATGAAAATGCTTCTAATTATTTTGGTCTGTTTTTTTTTTAAAAGGACAAGAGGGACAGTGAGAGAATGTGGGGGGTGGGGGAAACTATCAATTTCATTTAGTTTTTCATCTGGCCTTTGCTTCTCTGACATTTAGTTGTGTATGTGGTGCTGGGGTTTGAACCTGGGTCCTCGTGCATGCCAGGCAAGTGGCGTAACTGCTGAGCCACTGTTCCAGCCCCTTGACTACTTCTATTAATGTCACAAATTGAAAAAGGGACCATAGATCAAATTTAGGTAAAATATTAAATTCACTATATATAAATAGTTTTTACTAACTACCTATTATTTGCTGCTCAGTTTTATTGGAATAACTGGAATTTCTTTTTGAGCTACACCCTAGGACCTTGTGGAAAGAACCCAACCTCTCATAGTTGCGAAGATTATGAAATATTCAGCTTTACCCATGGGTATTTCCTGACATTTCTTTGGAAAACTATAGTCTTCTAGAAGATATCAGGAATTAGTGTAAGAAACATTCTAAAAAGCTATTGTCACTACAAAGATGAAAGTAACTTTGATGATCAAAAAGAAGTCAATAAAAAAAGACTGAAAGTAGTTCCTGAATCCTTCTCTATTGTTCATTTGGGACTTCTTAATTTCCCTACTCTCAATATATTATGGAATTTTCTGTGTGAAGTTTTGCCATGAATTAAAGTGATGTCAACAAAGTTTTACCTTAAGTCATATTTCACCACAAACAGGAGAAGCCCCAGCCCCCAGGGAGCCCGCATCCTGCTTTGAAGAAATTGTCTTTTCTCCTTCTTGTAGTCACAAGTGTCTTTGACAGGACGGGGCTCAGCTGACCTTCAGTGACAATTGGACCTAGGCGGCTGTGACCTGAATGCCACCGCTCCCGCCCACAGAGGTCGTTCTAGCTGCAGCAAATCTGCTCTGTGTTTCCTCTGCTCTTGCTTTTCTTTGCCCTCGGAAGGTCACCGGCATTTGCAACTTTAGCAGCCGTTTAGAACAATGTTTGTTTTCCTGACAACTTTAATAAGATCACTTTTTCTATCCCCGCCAACAGTTTTTTATTTATTAACTAGAAATCTAGTTTCAAAATTGTCATGAAAGGAGCAAGAGTTTGGAATTCACGTAAACTTGGGTCTGATAAACCTCTGGTACTTCTTACCAGCTGTGTGATCCTGAGTTAAGCAACTGCCTTGGATTTTAGTGTGTTGTCTATAAATTGGGGATGGTAACAGTGATCTTACATGGTCACTGCCAGCATTCAGTGGGCTAACATGTGGCGTTTCTTATATAGTGTCTGTTGCCTGGTAGGCATTTGATAAACTGTAATTTTTCATCCTAGTATTTCCATTTTTTCATCATATTATTGACTGTATGACATAAATACTATGTAATACATATATGTACATGTGCATGCATGTATTCATGCAAATCATACACACTTGATATATACATGTATGATATATTACACAGGTTGTACATTAGATAGGAAATAAGTCAACTCAGTGCTTTTTAAAGTCTCATTTCCTTTTTTTCTTTTTTAAAGAGAGAGGGACAGTGAGAGGGAGAGAAGGAGAGAATTTTATTTAGTTTTTCATGTGGCTTTCATTGCTCCAAGCCTTCGTTGTGTACGTGGTGCTGGGGTTTGAACTCTCGTACTCATGCATGCCAGGCAAGCACCGTAACTGCTGAGCCACCGCTCCAGCCCTCAAAGTCTCATTTCTTTACAAAAGTTAACTCACAATGAATCACGCATTTAAAAGTAAATCATAAAAGTATAAAACGTTTAGGATAAAAGGGAAAAATTTGAAACATAGGGCTAGGCAAAAAATTCTTTGACTTGATACCAAGAACATGAACCATAAAAGGAAAATTTAATAAACAAAACTTTATCAAAATAAAAAAATTTAAAAGACAAGCTATGGAGCAGGAGAAAATATCTGCAAACTGCATTACCCAGTAAGTATTAATACTCAGCATCTGTCAGGTGCTTAATTCCACCATTTGGTGCGACCTCCTATTGTGGGATCCTCTTTGTAAACATGGCCAAAGATGAAAAAACTTCTCTATTAGCCATGCTTCAGCATTTACCCTTCCCCCAAAATCAAAATGACCTAACTTAACATTTCTGTACTGAATTTTTTTTTTAAAGAGAGAAACAACTTTATTTAGTTTTTCACATGGCCTTTGTTGCTCCAATACTCAGTTGTGTACGTGGTGCTGGGGTTTGAACCCGTGTCCTCGTGCTTGCCAGGCAAGTGCCGAAACCACTG
This sequence comes from Aplodontia rufa, assembly GCA_004027875.1. NCBI lineage: Eukaryota > Metazoa > Chordata > Mammalia > Rodentia > Aplodontiidae > Aplodontia > Aplodontia rufa. Next base: position 127,649 of record PVKS010000033.1, on the reverse strand, counting down.
AGCCACCGCTCCAGCCCCTCTGTACTGAATTTTGCCAAAAGACAACCAAAGTATAAGTGTCTGGCAATGTCTACAGAAAGTTCTGTACCTAACAGCTCAGTGGCACTTGGATGAAAGGAGGTTAGCAGTATGACATCCAATGGCTGAGGACAATATACTGTTAAAAGGTTTCGAAGATTCAAACTCTCTAATGATACATTGTTGCCTTTTTACTTTCAATTGCCAGAATTAGGGTCTAATGTAATCCATTATAATCAGAAGTGTTTGAAAATCATCCTGTCAGTTGAAAATAAAATAGGTCATTAGCTACTGTCATGGCCAGATTATTCTGGGTTACATTACATTTATTTTATAAACAGAATGGGAAAAAAGAGAAATCTTAAAAGAAAACATGATTTATGCCTCTAAAGAAAATAATGCCCTTTTATTTAAAAACGATGGCATTGCAGACAGAGTGCACTGGCTGCATAACCTACGCTATTTCCCCTCTTCTTTGTTCTGGTTTTCCTTTCTTGCCTAATTCCATCATCACCAGGTGGATCCTGATTCTTCTAGGCTAGTTTTGGTCCTCTTGGTCCTCTTGCTAAGGATTGGGCATGCTGGGCTGAGCATGTGACCTGCTCTGGCCAATGAGATGTGAAGTGAGGTGAGGCGGGAGCGGTTCTAGGAAAGATTTCTTTACTTAGAAGGGGACCCCATTAACTGTCCATTCCTTTCTACCTCTGGATAGTACAGATCTGGGCAAGATGCCTGGCACTCCTGTGGCCTTCGTGGAATCATTTTTCAGATGAAACCAGCAGGGGAGGTAGAGCCATGAGGATGGAGAAATGCAGACCCAGAGTCTGCTCTGCCCCAGGCCTCTCGTTCTTCGAGGGATTACATTCCTTTAATGTCTGTGCCGACCACAGCACAGTATTCTGTTACTTGCAGCCACAGAACCCCAGCTGAACGGGTAACACAGGAGGCCCTAGACCAAGAGAAAGTAACAAACAGGCAGAGGGAGGAAGCAGGGAATACCTGTTCTTGAGACTCCAGTTCTCTGTGCTGTAACTTCTTCTCTGCACACCGCACCTGATTAGAGCGGTTTTCTAGTTCATCCTGTAAAACCTGAAACAGTGTAGAAACAGCAACATTAAAGATTAGCACCCTTGAAAAAACAGTCTCACCACATAACTGGCATTAAATAAGCCTTAGACATCTAGTTTATTACTGTTGTTCCAAACATTTCAGGTAAACAAAATCAAGCTGTTGTGTGTCAGACCCAGATGCATTTTGTGTTAAGAACACCTACTGCAAAAATTTCCAAACTTATAAAAAGGGAAATTAGCAGATGTCAATTCATATTATAAAAATGTCTCCTATGTTCTCAGCACAGAACCACTGCCATATAATAAACCTTCAAGCTATTTCATTTTTTTTGATGATGATGCAAACCAGCTTTCTTTTCTCTTTCCCCCCTTTTTTTTATTAGTTCGACATAGACTTACATATTGGAGGAAACTGTTGTCATATAATCATGCATACATGGATATTGACATACTGAGATAGTAAGTTAAGGCTGATCCCAGACCAGGATCTCTCCCCTTCATTCATTCCCTGAACTCGTGTCTCCTCTGTAATCCTACCATACTATAATTAGCAATGACCTTCAAGCTATTTCTAATTAAATAGCTCTCCCAGGGGCTGGGGATGTGACTCAGTGATAAAACACATATTTAGCATGTGCAAGACCCTGGGTTCAATCCTCAGTACTGCCAAAACAGTAAAATAAAACAGTCCTCCTATTACACTGCAAGTACACTTGCACTCTGAAAGGCACTGGGACTGATAGGAATCTTAATGCCTGATCAACACAGCGTTTCTCAAAATAATAATATTATTAAATTATAGTAAATTTAAAGGAGTCTCTTTATGAAGTTAGAGAGAATGGTATAGAATTTGAAGACACTATAATGACTGGACAGGTATGAATTTTCAGTTGTCCAGGAGCTGGTATATGGAAACATAATTCAGGTTAATACGGGGAACTTAGAAGCCACAAAGATCAATAACTATCATGGCATGGACTGCCATTTTAAAAGTAAAAAGCAAATTAGAAAAGAAACAGGATCTGTTCAAATAATCCCACATAATTATAGAAATTACGCATGGAGAGTTCCAGTGAGCAGAACACAGGGGATGATAACAGCAAAGATGTCAAGCAAATTCTCAAAATAAAATTCAGCAACATTTTCGAGTTCCTGTGTTATGTCAAAATTGCACTAAGTACTATAGATACAGCACTGAGAGAAAAAACGACCAAAAATCCCCCCATTCACAATGCTAGCATTATAATGGGGGTGGGTCCACAAGCACACAGTAAGTATAATAAAATTAGTGGTAAGTGCAGTAGAAAAATAAGGCAGAGACGGGATATTCTGGAGTGAGGTGGGGAAGATGGCCAAAGACCTGAAGGAGCAGAGAGCACAAGCCACAAGGTATCTATGTGAGAGCCTTCCAGGCAGGGGTCAGGACCTGGAGGAAGCTGCAGAAGCCAGCGAAGAGATGGAGCAAGGAGGTCAGGGACATGAACGGGGCTCAAGGCACATCTGGCCACGTGGCGTGCCACAGGTTGGTTACAGACATTAGGTTTCACTCAGGGGCAGATGGGAAGCTCGTGGAGGGCTGTGGGCAGGCATAGCTTTGGTAGGCTGGAGAGGGGTGAGGCAAGGAGGCAGCTCAGAGGCCATTGCAATCTACTAGGAAAGGAATGATGGAGAACTGGATCGGGGTGGGGCCAGCCGGTGGTGAGGGAAGTGTTAGGTCCAGATATATTCTGAGGGAAGAGATGATGGCCCCAAGGGAGTGGATGAAAGCATGAGAGAGAGAGAGAGAGAGAGAGAGAAAGAGGACCCCAAGGAAGCTGGCCTGAGCAGTCAGAATTCTGAGTGCAGTTGGCATTTACAGAAAGCGCAGGTGTTTAGGGAGTGCACTGCTGCTCAGCCTGTGACATAAGCTTAGATGCCCCTTACACATCCAAGTGGAGACCCTGGGTATAAAAGCCCGGAGTTCAGACAAAACGTCTAAGAGCCCATGAACAGTTCCTTTGATGAAGGCCAGGCTTCTCTAGTGTATCCACACGGACAGTGGTTCTTAACCTGCAGGGCTTCCAGAGTCCTTTGAGCGTCTGAACAAGCTCTGTGGTCACTCTTTAAAGGGAGAGAAAAACATGCTTATGATTTTTCTCTGATTTTAGGGAATACATAGATTGTCTGATTCCCATGTATGAACAGACCTCAGGCTAAGAACTTCTAATTTAAAAATTAAGATGGTTTGAGAATGAGCTTAAGTGCTTTAGGGTCTCTTTGATATTAAACTTGATTATAAATCTATAATTTGACTAAGTCTAAGATGAGCCTGGAACTTTCTCAAATTCTTCAACTGTCTCTAATTCTGTTATTGTGGTCTGTTTCGAAAGGCTGAATCCAATTGTTCTGTGCTAGTTGATCAAGTAGCATTCTTCTACTTATTCCTTTTTTTTTTTTTTAAGGAAGGGGCAGAATGAGGAATGGAGAGGGATTTTTTTTTTTAAGATAGAGGGAGTGAGAGAGAAAGAGAATAAATTTCATTTATTCATGTGGTTTTTCTTTCTCTGACAGTCAGAGAAAGAACTTGGGTCCTTATGCATGCCAGGCAAGCGCTCCAACCACTGAGCCACCACTCCAGCCCCCATTCTTTTACAAAGAAATAGGGGAAAGTGAAGGGGGGGGAGGGAATCAATTTTATTTAGTTTTTCACGTGGCTTTCGCTGTTCTGACACTTCTTTGTGTATGTGGTGCTGGGGTTCGAACCTGTGTCCTTGTGCATGCCGGGCAAGCGCCGTAATCACTGAGCCACTGCTTCAGCCCCCATTCTTTTACTTTTGATAGCTACCAGGATTTTAGCTTCTTTTCTGGCACAATTGGGAGAGTAACGGTTACTGTATTGGGAAGAATATTTGTGCTCTGCTTCTCTGCCCCCACTCCTTCCTGCCCTCCAATCCATACTCCCACTGCTGCAGTATGATCTTCTTAAACCTAAATCTGATCATGTTACTCACTGAAATGCTTAAGCCACTCTCCAGCATCCCTGAGAGGCAGCTTGAGTTCCTCAGCAGGACACGACACGCAAGGCCCTTGGACAGCCGTCCTGGGTGGGGCCTCAGGGTGCCAGTGTGTTGCGCTGATGCTCTTGCTACTATCAGTGACAATGGGAGATGGGTGGATTTTATTTTTACCCCTCGCTTCGATCCTGGTGCAGTGGGTAATATTTCATCTACATTGGAGAGGGAGCCACTGAGGCTCAGTGTGGTTATGTAGCCTGCTCCAAGCCGTGTGGCCAGGAGTAAGGCACTGAACGGGGATTTTAACCTTCTTCTGTCTTCAAGTTCAATGTGCGTGGCTCCTCTTTCACTCTGCGTCTTCTCTTTTCTTTGCCTGGAAGCCCTTGTCTCATCTACTCGGTCCAACGGCCTCATCACCCTGACCTACGCCAGAGCCAAGCCAGGGCTCCTCTGGGCTTCCGTCCATCTGGTGTTAAAGAGAACTGATTGACATGTCTGTGTGTGACTGAGGGCAAGTGGTCCTCAGGGTTCTCTCCTCACCGTCCCTGTACACCTAGAGCCATACGTGTGACTCTGAAGTCCTGCTTGTGGAAGGAACGTGTCAATAACTGGACCCTACTCCCTGAGGATGTTTACTTCAGTCATCAGAGCTTTGGCTGTCCTTCACCTGGCACATTTAACTAAAGGTTATTATGTGTCTTAAAATACAGAACACACAAAAATGTCTTCAAATAATCTATAGCTACTTCGGTATATATACACACATATGATAATTGCTATTTATAATCATGTTAACTGGTTTTGCCACAATAAAAATACTCTAAAAAACTTTAAATTCACAGTAAAAGTGAAAGGATACCCGCACCTCCCTTCCCCGCCTCCTCGCTCTCTTCTCTTACTGCAGACCCCTGAGGAGGCCGCCCGGGTCCCATGTCCTGCTCCCATTTCCTCAGCCCCTCTCATTTGCCTCTGGCCACCTGCTCTACCGAGCCTGACTTCACCACAGTCACCGCCACCTCCCAAACGGCAGAACCTGCAGCTAATTCTTTCCTCGTTCTACAGCAGCATCTGGTCTCTTCACATCCAATTGTGCTTAGCCCTTGAATTTTGAGGAATCTTCTGTTCAGCCAAGTCAAGAGATTAAAAAATGAGGCTGCTGCAAAAGAGAAGGCCAAGTATAAGAGGTGTGAGCAAGGGCAGTGGGTGAGAGAAGCGGACAGAGGTGGCAGCATCTTTGATGAGGGATCGGGGGAAAGTGGCACCGATAGCGTGCAGCTCACACGACAAGACCAGAGAGCAGTAGCATGCGGAGCAGAAACGGTGGGGCAGCACCATGCTCATTGGCTTTCAGGTGCTGTAGGCTTTAAGGAGGACCCAGGTAGACTGAATATTCCCGCCCCATCCACATGCTGCAATCCTAACCCCCTAGGTCCACAGGTGATGGCATTGGGAGGTGAGGCCTTTGGGGGGCAGAGCCCTCAGGAATGGGACCAGTGCCCTTAGAAAAGAGGCCTGAGAGGGGTCCCTGGTCTTCTACTATGTGAGGACACAGCAAAAACCATCTGTGAGCCCAGAATCTGGTCCTCACCGGACGCCCAATCTGCCACTGCCTTGATCTCCAAAGTCCTGGTCTCCAGAAGGGGAAGGGAGGGATAAGGATGGGTAATTGCGGGGGGCACTCTTGAGGGTAAATCTAATCTTCAGAATCTACATACATTTTATATTATTTTGTTAAAAACTTGTATGGCTGTTCAAAAAATAAATTTCTCAATTAAAAAAAATAAATGCGGCTGTTTCCAGCTCACAGCCTGTGGGGTTCCACTAAGCAGCCTGCGCTGACCTCAGGCGACCCCAGGCCATCAGCCACACTGCAAAGGTGGGTCTCACCAGGGCAGAGGCTTCTCAGAGGTGCAGGCCGCATGCTTCCCTTGGGAAACAAGCATAAGGGGCAGAGGGTCTGAAACCTGCCCTTGGGGACGCCCACACTTCACGCCAGGCAGGGGAGGAGAAGGTGGTGGCCAAGGAAGTTGAGAAGCCAGATGGGCAGGAGGTGCCTGAGAAGTTAGTGAAATGAGTGAAATCCAGCTCAAAGAAAGTTTCAAAATCAGATCTGAGCCTTTCTCCACACTCCCACTGGTGAGAGACTATTACGTTCACCCTGCTTTACCAAACAATATCAAACCAGAATTCAAATTACATTTGATTTTCACAAAAGCAGCACTTACAATTTGCTCAGTTAAGAAAATGTAAAATGTTATCCTTTTAAGGTTAATCAGAGACAGTAGCTATGTCTAGAAATTACTTTTGTTATATATTAGAATATCAGTTTAAAAAACTGAAAAGTAACCAAGTAATATTCCACTTTGGAAAAAGTTAAAGTGCATTTACTACATGAAAGGAAAATGATAGTTTATATTGGTAGCTATTCCTGGTTTTATATTCTTTTTTTTTTTTTCATTTTTTTTTTTCAGGGCTGAGGTCCAAACTTGGGGCCTTGCACGTGCTAGGCAAGTACTCTGCCACTGAGCTAAATCCCCATCCCCCCTGGTTTTATATTCTTAAAAAAATATTATGCTATTAGCGCTAATCTTGCATTTGACATAAGGACTGTGTGAAAATGACCACACTCACTCAATAAGTACAACTGAGGGGAACTTTCTTTTAAGTGTGACTTCTTTGTTTAAAAAGCTTCAGGGGGTGCTGGAGCAGTGGCTCAGTGGTTGTGGCACTTGCCTGGCATGCACGAGGACATGGGTTCTAAATCCCAGCACCACGTACACAATGAAGTGTCAAAGCAATGAAAGCCACGTGAAAAACTAAATAAAATTGATTCTTTCTCTCTCATTGCCCCTATAAAAAATAAAAATAAAAAAGAATAAAAAGCTTCCAGGTTGGAGAGGTGGCTCAGTGGTGGGAGTACTTGCCTGGTGTGCGCAAGGACCCAGGTTTGAACCCCAGCACCACACACACAACTAAGTATCAAAGAAACAAAGTCCAGATGGAAAAATAAAGTTGATTCTCTCTTTCCTCTGTCTCTCTCTCCCTGTCTCTTTCTTTAAAACAAATAAATAAAACACTTCAAGTTTGACATTTCTCACACACACACACACACACACACACACACTCTGTCCCCACAACTTTCAGGTTATGCCTGAGAAAAGCACAAGGTAACTGAATGGAATGTCCAACACTAGGTTAAATCTGTAAGACAAAAGCCCACTGGAGCAGTTTAACTGTTGATTCCACAAAATTCTCCCCAGCTCTTGGATCTGCCGTGCTGACTGGCATTATTAGTGAGATGATGACTCTTTCTCCCCAAGCGGGCGGGCCCGTGAAAACCAGGAAATCAACCTGCTGGAGAGCTGCACTGCTCCTGACTTGAGCACTGTGTGTGGTGGGAAGAAAGACACTTTCCAGAAGAAAAATGTAAATGACAAACTAAGCTTTATAAGACCATGGGGTTTACCATGCTCTGAAGGGGAGGAGGTTATAGGGTAATCTGATTTGTTTAAAATAGGAAAATCATTAGAGACAAAGTGTAAAGGACTTTTCATGCTAATGGGCTCTTGGGGTGAGGAAAATGACCTCTTTGCTAATGTGCTCCTTGAATGGCACCTGTAACAGTACGAGGGCTTTCCTGTTGGCTTGAAAACACAAGCAAAAGAGTGTAATAGTCCAGGCTGTTTTCATAAAATCTGTAAACATAAGTCAAAGCAAGCCGCTCTCTACGTAAGTCATAAACCATGGTATGTGTAGTTTTATTAAAAACCCATTTTCTCCTGTATTTCTGAGTCCATCAAAAGAACATGAAGTGATGGCAGATATATGCCTTTTAATGATGAATGAAGCAAAAGTTCATTTTAATTATAAAGTAGTTAAAATTATTTACTAAAAGAAAACTTTACTGGAAGAGAGAAGTACTGAATTACAGTGGTAAGAAAGACCTAAAGATAGCGCTCCCGGTGTACAAGGCAGACAGATTCTGTATCTCCTTGGCCAGAAGCCTGCTTGCCTCTGGCTGACCTCAGAGTCACCTGAGAGCTATGGCTTTGCTGCCCCCTCCCCAATGGGCTGTTTAAGTGAGCAAACCTGTGTTCAGCACACGGCCCAGAACGCTATCCTACAGGTTCTCACAAGAGAACACAGTTCTGGACTCTTCCATCCTTACTGAAATTTCAGTTATGCCAGATTGGGAAAACTCCACTTGCCAGGCAAACTACCACCAGTGATCCGTCACCCTCTCCTGGACCAGCTCTTCTGGAAGCACTGCCATGGCAGAGGGACTCCAGAGGCACATCTCTTACACGCTTAGTGGCACACGTCGTCCCTCTTGAAGAGCTTTCAAACTACTTCTCACTGACCTGAAATTTAGCATGCTTGATGCATATTCTGCCTCAATCTGTGTTGCTAAGTCTTGGCAAAGTGCTTGCTCCTGCCCTTTCCACAGTTTCCAAGAGGCCTGTTTCTGGGCCTGGCCTACACGAGGGCAGAGGGTAAGCGGGTCCTTCCCTTGGTTCTCTCCTGCAGATTTGTCCACTTATCCTCTGGAAAGTGGATATCCTCACGACTTGGGACGTGAGGGTGTTCTGTTATTAAGAGAACTGGGTTAAACCACATGGAATCAAAAAGAACATGGATTAAAGCTCTGCCCTACACAAATATAAAATTGGGGTGAGCCACGTCATGGGTGTTGGGGCTCTGGGGAGCAGTGGAGCCTCTGCTGGATGAGCTGCAAGTGCTGCAGAGCTGAGGAGTGGAACCCCAGTCAAGACTCTGCCAAAATGGAGTCACCCTGGCCAACTGCACAAACTTGCTGAAACTGGGGATGGGAAGTAGAGTTCTTCTGATTCTTCTTCATGCATTTGTGTATGTCTCAAAGTTTCTACAATAAAGAATCAAACAAAAAACAAAAACAATAACTTATTTTTTGAAGATTTCTGGTCTTTTAAAAATAATAAAGTCACATAGCCTTTCTTTCTCCCTTCCTTCTTTCCTTCTTTTCTGAGTCTATAGTCTTTGGAGAAAGCAGATGATCCACCCATCATTAAACAATGCACGGGAGGGATGTGGCTGACTCTCACACGTAGAGTCTGGGCAGAGTGTGAAGGAAGCAGGGAGTGGTGCTCATAGTTTGACAAAAGGAGAAGTAACCAGAAATGGAAGGCTTATCCATATTTTTATCGGGGTAAGAATTTACATAGAGTAAAATTTAAGGTTTAGCTTTTCATGGTAACTGTCTTTTCCATTTAAAACATGTGAGATGATTTTAAAATCTGTGTCATAAATATCTGTTAAGATTATAAAATCTTGACATGAATATCTTTCATTGGTTCATCCATCAAACAGACGTGTAGCTCATCTGTGAGTACAGTGAAGGAACACAAATTATAAAGGTAAAATTAGGGTGACTCTAATTTAAACCCGAACTGCCTTTGTAGTAGCACCCACATCTGTTGAGGCAGCATTACTCCAGTCTATAAGTGGTGCTGATATTCCTGATGAGTAAGTTTTCTTTGACATGTAAATTGACATTGAACTGACATTGAAAAGTTTTGCTTTCTAGTACTGCTAACTGAAAGCTAAGGTGAAATTCAAGCAATAAAATTGTACTCTATTTCCAAGTTAGATTTATAGACTTTATTTTAAAATCACATCTTAAATGACTGGGAGAAAGCAAGACGACCAAGCCCCATCATCCCCACAAGGGGATATAAATCTGGGACTACCGAAGATGACACAAGGGCAGTGTGTGACACTTTTACTGGATGGCCTCACTGCAAAGGCCACTGTGGCCCTGTTTTACTATTATTTTTAAATAGGCTAAATCTACTACCAAAAGAATCAGTCTTTGAAGCTGAAATACCACTCAAGATCTCTTTCAAAGTGATTTCTTCACTCAGACCTACGCAAAATGAATAACAAGCCATTAAAAAATAAAACCAAAAAACCCAACCACTTTTTCAATGGTCCACGGTAATGGAGCACTGGTCTGAGCTGCAGATCGAAAGCAAGCCAGAGCCACAGTTACTCCAGGGGCCCCTGTTGCGTTTGAGACACAGAAGTGTAATCGTTTGCTTTGTGGCTTATATTCAGCTTTTTAATTTTTCCCCCGTATTCCAAACACACACTGTTTAAAAAAACCTTTCACAGTCCATTCTCTCTTGTGATGCTGGTGTAAAGAGCAGGCGTTCTCTGGGGATCTTAACCCAATGCATATGTTACTTTTCACCTAAGGTGACTTCCTCTCAGGTGGAGACTCTTCAGCAGTTAGAACAAGACTCATGCAGGAGACACTGCATGTGGATGTGAGCTTACTGCAGTACTGGGTTCCTCAGTCAAGGCAAAAATATATGGCCAATATAAAAACACAGGTGGTGCTTTCTCTAAAGAGTGAGAAAGTTTTCAATTTCTCTCTTTTCTGCCCTCTCATCTATTTTCAGTCCTTTAAAATCCCTAAAGGATTTCCTTTAAAAGTCCTAAAAATGCACTTTTTTCAAAAGTGAGTGTTTCCTGGTCTTAAAAGAGGTTCCAGGAAAAGAAATCATGTTATTTCAAGACTTTGATGACCTAAGAAAGCTGGAATCTCCTAACGCACCTCCTTGATGTTTCCCTCATCACCAAAGGCCATGACTTTACCAAGCCTCCTCTTAAAGTAGCCAGCTTGTTTCCACTCAGGAAATTCAAAGCACGTTTCCCACCCCTGTCGTCCCAGACATTTCACTTGTGAACAAGTTCTTATCTCTGGTGGTAGAAATCTAGGATCAAGTTCAAGAACCACAGCCAGGGGTACTCAGGGTCCTAGAGGAATTTCCTCATCTGGCCAGCGTGCTAGCCCCTCAAACTTGAGTTCAGTCTTTGCAGAACAGAGCATAAACTGTTAAATCCTCACAGACCACTGCTCTTCTGCACAAGTCCAGCAAAGAGAAAGGACTCGTAAATCATTCATTTAAATTCTGATTTTCTTAAGAGGCTAATCATTCACACATGTGATCCCTTAAAGCCTGCAGCATCATTTTAAACCCCTCCAACAAACTGTGAATTTCTTCCCTATTAAAACTGAAGTCAAGATTCATTTCTTCCATGAAACTTATCAAATCCAGACTGGAGAAAACTCATATTTCCCATTAAGGTCTTGTGTCCCCAGTATGATGACACATTGACATATCTCTTACTACTGGGACTTCATCTCATTTTTTTTTCTCATTTTAGACTGTGAGCTTCATAAGGGCAATGACCCCAACCCAGTTTTTAAAGTGATTTCTGAAATGCTTGATGAAGTGTTATTTGCACTACAGTAATAGGTATTTACTGGTGAGTCCAACCAGCTAAATAAAGATCAAGTTGCCGTTCTTTTCAAACAGTTGGGGCATTCCCATTAAAATGTTTTAGATTTTTTTCCATCACAAACTACATTTGCTCTTACTCTGTCCCTAGATAAAAAGAGCTGTTTCACCTAGTCTGCTCCCTCAGTGTCAGAAGTGGGGTCCCATCTGGTTTTCTCCAGATAACACATCCAGCAATGTCATTTTTCCAAATTCCCCAGTGTAGTCATGACTGTGACCTTTTGCTGCCCCTCGGTATCCACACTGGCAGGTCCCTCCTCACCCTGCTGCCCTCTTACAGAGACTGGTCTGCTTGCCTGTCATCTGCTGTATGGGAAGATGGACGAGAACCTGATGGCCCCTTCTACCTGATGCTCTTTCGTTCTAGATGCCACACATGGCTGGTTTGTTTTGGCCAGAAGGCTCCAGTTGTCAAGCGGCCGCTCCATTTCTCATGGTCCTCACTCATTGGCCAACTCCTTCCTTGCTGCATAATGTTGGTTTCCAGTATTTTACGGAGCTTGTTTCTCCCCAGGTCAGCCATGATCCTTCTACTGCCAATCCAGCGGTCTTCCCACTACATCTTTATTCTCCTGGGTATCTTTGTTGTACTGGACATTGCTGAAACCCTCTCCTTCCAGATACACTTCCCTTCCATGCCACACCACAACACCATGGTGGTCTCCCTGCTCCTGCGTGCTTTCTGTGCCTCCTCCTCTTCTCTTTTAGTTATATTTCCCAGACTAGGGTCTTCTTTCTATTCTCTACACACTCCTCCCTTTGAATAATTAATTTCATAAATTAATGAAAGCATTTCTATAATCTGAGTATATAGCATGAGCCAGGCATCGTGCTAATACACTCCTCTCAAAAACCATTTTCTAATGTATACGACAAGCTTATAAAGTCGTAGCTATACCACTCATAAATGGCACTACACAGAAGTCTTACCAAGCACTGAGAATGCACACAGGGGAAGCCACATGTGCTGGGGAGGGTTTACAGAGGAACCTGCTGAGGAGGTGCTGATGTGTGAGCTGGAGACTATTTGCCAGGAGGAGAGTGGGGTGCAGTTGTCACAGAGGTAAAGACGTGGTGGCAGGACTAGCGGGCTGCACAGGGACATAGCTCTGATGCAGGAAAGGCAGCCTGCGTGACACAGAAGGACCTCGTGGGCCCCAAGAACTTCAGACTTCATGCTGTAGTAACAGGGAACCACAGAAGGACCTAAGAAGGCAAGCTTTGCAAGACAGGAAAAACATTCATGTGGCAATGTGGACAATGGTGGCAGGAGGTCCCTTGTGGGGGCACAGCCTCTAGAAGAGGCATTTGGGTAAATCTATGGGACAAAACAGAGGAAAGGATTTACACTGTGTCCTGTCATCGTATGGCAGGAATCCTCGCGCAGAACAATGTGTCCCTAAGCCTCACAGTCATCTGTGCAAAGGTGAGGCACAAGCCTAGAGCTGGGGTTGGGAATATGGAAAAAGGTGACCACCAGGGAGAAATAGTAAAAATAATAAAAGGCACAATTTTCACACTAACACAAAACATACAGGAAAATCTGTCAAAAGTCTGCTCTGCCACAGCAGGAGACCCCTGTGAAGTGGCTGCCACATCACAAGGGAGAAAGGCCCGGCTTGGAGGGACAGCGGAAACTGACAGACCCCCAGGGGTGCAGCCAGAAGATAGCACATGGGCCTTGTGACAGGAGTGCTCCAGGTGTGGGAGGAGATTGAAAGAATGACTAAGAGGTTTTCAGCATGGCTGTCTGCGTGCTGTCCTTAACCAAGGCAGGGAACACAGTCGAATTAAAATACATGGAGAGAGGGGCTGGAGTGGAGGCTTGGCGGTTACAGCGCTTGCCTGGCATATGTGGGTACGTGGGTTCGAACCCCCGCACCACGTACACAACAAAGCATCAGAGCAACAAAAAGCCACATGAAAAGCTAAAGAAATAATGATTCTCTTTCTCTCTTTCTCACTATCCCTCTATCTTAAAAAAAAATACACACAAAGGAAGGAAAAAAAGGAAGTTTCCATGTGACACAGATTCGACAGTCATAATGGCACCAATGATTGGCCATGAGTGTGTTGCTAGAAAGGAAGAGCAAAAGAAACAGCTGGGGGCAGACTACGTGGCTCCATTTTAGAGTCACTGGGTGTGGTGCACAGCACAGGGCCCAGCTACCCCTGGACGAGGGCGAGGGGACCTCGTTCTCAGGGCCTGTGGCTTCCTGACACTCACCCCCACTGCCTCGCAGGCCCCTCACTTGATGTCCCAACCTTCTCATTTGTGTGTGCAGGGTTGCCTCACCATCATGTCAGACCTATTGAGTCCAAGGCCACTCACTGGCCCCTGGGCAGCTTCCTGCTGCCATTGCTTCAGTCACCTGGGTTTTTTTTTTTTTTTTTTTTTTTTTTTTTTTGTATTGAGAACAATGTTTAATGCTTGTTGGGGACACAAAATTTAAGTTGATAAAAATATTAAAGACAGATAACATGCCTCTCAAGTATATCAACGTATGACAAAAAAGGATTTAAACATGAAAACACCACTTTATTTTGGGCTTCCAAAATCAAATGTGAGATTAGAACTTGCTAATATGTTCAGTCCATTACCGTTATTTAGTATAGTCGATGCCATAATGCATGATTTTTAAAGCCACTTTTCTGTTTTACATCATTTTTGCCCATAGTTGACTGAGAGTTTCAGCCTTAGTTGGAAACATGACTTACATGACTCAGATCTCAGCTCCGTAGCGTCCCTTCTCTCAGTTCTTGCTCCATGTCAGCTGCCTCCCACCCAGGTCCTCACTTCTGCTCCCATTCCACACGTCCCAGCCGTGCTATCCCATATACCAGGAAGTCACAATCAAGGCTGTCAAGGTGATTAGAACTCCTTCAGCCAGCTCCCAACCCTTCCTAACCGAGCTGTGTTGATCCAGTGCACTTATTTCTTACTATGCTCAAATACTACCCTGAAGCTAACGTGTGAGTTCCCACATCACGCCATGCTCAAGGGCCACCTTTCACAAGATCCCTCTGTGGTGGAAACTATTTTACAAGCAGCAGCTGAGGCTCCTAGAGTTTGCCCAGTTAATCAGTGGGAAAGTCCTGTGGAGAAGGGTTGGTCCAGGTAGGCCTGAGCCCAGGGAGGGATGGGTGCTGCTAGCACCTACCTCTCCTGCCTCTCCATCTCCACCTTCTGCTACCAACAGATCCAGCTCCATCCTTAGCTGCTGTCTTGTCTTCATCCTGTCTAGAATATTCTTCTCCTGCCAATGCTTCTTTCTCCTTCCTTCAAAAGCCTTCAGTGACCCAAAATGCTCTGGGCTTGCTTTTAATATATTTAGTTTTTAATCTAATGAATTGGAATGTGTGAAAGCAAGAGGAAAGGAAACTGCTTTGTGTCACAGATTCAGCAGTAATAATAATAATGCCAATGGCGCAAATAGAGTTGTGGGTTAAATAATATCCTCCAAAAAGATATGTTGAAGTCTTAACCCCAGAACTTCGGAACATGACCTCATTTAGAAATGGGATCCCTTCAGATATAATTGGATGAGGCCATGCTAGAGAGGCCCTGAATCCAACAAAACAGATATTCCAACAAGAGGAGAAGACCCACAGGAAGGGACCAGCCATTTGACGAAAGAGGCTAGGGATATTCACGCACAAGCCAAGAACACTAAAAATGTCTAGAAAACACCAGAAGCTAAAGGAGGTAAGGGAGCTCTCTTCCCTGTGGCCTTTGGGGAACAGGAGCCTGCCCATACCTTGATTTCAGGCTCCTGGGCCTCCAGCCTGTGTGTGACACTACCTTTCCCTGGTTTTAGGCCACCCAATTTTGGGTGTTTAGTACGGCAGCCCTAGGAAGGTAAACAGGTGGGAAGGAACTTCCTTTCCACACTTTTCTCCTGAAACACTAAATAAATGCAGTTCTCTCATGCTGTCCAGTTCTTTGAGGCCTCCTTGTACCCATGTGAGGACCATCAGTATATTCACAATGTGACAATCTGGAAACAGCATGGGGGGGCATTTCCACTTTATTCACTGGTATTGCTAAAGTTCTGTGTGCATGGCTGTGTCAGGTAAAGGGAGCCATTTCACTAAAAGAGGGCACACTTCCTTAGAGGATGAAAGTGACAGGCTCCATGAGGAGGTGGAGATCCTTAGGTGAGCTGTGTCCCACCCCCATATCCACCCAGGGAATGGAAATCATCTACCCAGATAAGTGTCTTTCTTTTTTTAACCGAAGGGTTCTGTGATATCTGGAGCCCATGCTTACGAAGGCAGAAGTTTAAAACTTTCCGTTTAAACCACTTAGAATGAGAGGATTTACAAAGATCCTGTTTAATGTTCGGCTGACACATTGTCAAAAACATTTATCATGCAAGCTTTTGAAGTTTCTTTCACTCCCTTCTAGTTATTAAAACTCAGGCTGCAGTTAGTTATCAACAACAAAGCACACACGTGATGGTGTTTTCATAGTCAGCCGTTCAGTGTGATCTCTGAACTACTAAGCAAAATTCAGTTCTCCTGATCAGAAAGATGATTAGTGACCTAGTTTTCATGCTGAATGCACAAGGCAGCTGATTTCTGAGATCACTTCTGTATGGACTTCAACAGACTGCAAGGAACTTGGAGATTTACGTGTTTTATAATGTTCCAAGTTGAAATAATTTTCAGCTAAAGAATGTGCCACTCTAAGTTAGAATGGAATTTTCTTCAGTGAAAAAGAGGAAATAGTGGTCTATGTTATTAAGAAGATACCTCTAGCAACTTAATTCCTAATGGAAATGTCTTCAGATTAAGAATATGCTCCAGGTCAGATTTTGGCTCCAAAAGGAATCAAAACTCTTTCTATATGAAGCATTTGAGTGAAATTTTTTTGAGAACATACAATATGCTTGAAACCACATGGAAGGCACAAAGTGGAGGAAGCCATGGCCTCCTCTTTGAAGGAACTGACATTGTCATATAAGGTATGAGATAAGGACAAAAACCAGGAGAGCACATTGAGTGTCTTAAGCGGTCAATTGAGAGAACAAAAGGAAAAGAACAGAACAGAGAAGAAGTTCAAAGACACCACAGGAAAGGAAGCAGATACATCCAGAATGTGGGACATTCTACAAAACAACAGACCTGCTTCCTGCAAGAAGTCAATGGCATGCTAAAAAGTGAAGGAAGGATCTGCTTGACGTTGGAAAAGACATAAAAGATTTAACAACCAAATGTAGTGGTTGCATCTTGCTTGGATCCAGATTCAGACAAATCAACCATAAAATGGTGTTTTAAAGCCAATCTGGGATGCTTACGAAGCAGGTATTAGATAATGCTGAAAGGCATCTATCACACTTTCTAGGAATGACAATGACACTGCGACTGTGAAGAATGATGGCTGTTTCTGAGAGGGATTCTGGAATACATAGGGAAAAATTATTTAATGTCTGAAATTTCCTTCAAAATAATTTAGCAAAGACAAAATGAGAAAAGATAAAGTAAATGTGCTCAAACCTTGATAGTTATTGATGGTGGGTGACAGATACAAGGGAGCTCCTAGTGCTATTCTATGTTTAGGTATACGTGAAAATTTTCATAACACACTGAAAAATCCTCTACACAGTAAAACAGCATGGGAAAAAGCACATGGGCTCAGGAAAGTCTTTAGGTAGGAAGCCGCACCTGGGAAGACACTTGAAGAGTAGCTGCAGAAGCGGGGAAGAAAGAAGAGTTGTTTGCAAGGACCTAGCATCTGAAAGATAAATGAGGCGAAAAGGACTGTGCCTACCAAAGATGGCACCGTTAGTGGAATGGGGTCTGGAGCAGGTGAAGGGGAGGCAGTCCTGCAAAGGCAGGGCACGGTGCAGAGGCCTGGGGTGGCATTTCACTGTTCTCCTAGCATAGAGCTTGCACGTTCTGTTCCTTTTGGAGCATGATCTGGCCACTTTACCCTTGGTCATCTCCCTTTGTGCATCCTTTCAATCTCAGCTTAAACATCCTCCTCTCAAAGCAACCTTTCCCTTCAGGTCTGCCGTAAGTCCTCCCAGTACCACCACCTGGGCTGCACAGCTACCAGGCTTATGTCTTCTCACTTATTTCTGGGCATCTATAGCTCCCTCCCACCATATTTCCATGAAGGCAGAAACTATTCTTGGCATCGAGGGACTTTAAAGTTCACTGTTTTAAAAAAGTAATTTTTCCAGGGAAATGAAATGAAACTGTTGGAAAAAGTACAACAAATGCGTACGATAATGACCATGAACATTTATGCTCCTAAATACATGGCCAGAATTCATTAATGATGAAGTGATGAGACGTCTAATTCAGCGATCTGTGCTGCTTTTTTAAGGTGCAAGTTTCAATCTTTTTTTTAAGATTGTAGTTTCTGCTGGGGGCAGTGGTGCAAATCTGTAATCCCAGTGACTCAGGAGGCTAAGACAAGAGGATTTCGAGTTCAAGCCAGCCTCACCAACTTAGCAAGGCCCTAAGCAAGTTAGTGAGACCCTATCTCAAAATAAAAACAAAAAAAGGGCTGGGGATGTGGCTTAGTGGTTAAGTGTCCATGGGTTCAATCCCTGGTACCCAGCCCTCTAAAAGATTGTGATTTCCCATTTTATTTAAGAAAATGTAAAGGATTAAAACTTTTTTGAATTGCTGGATTAATAATTATTATTGTCAGAAACATAAGCATATTCTCAGTTAGCACCACATAATGGACAGAAAAAAATCTTTCACAAGGAGAAATCTAATGATGTTCTAACACCTGTCAAAGTAATGTTAATCAAAGATAAAAATATGCAAGGTAAATCGGGACTCACAAACTGTACAAGAATAGGCTTGAATTAAAAAAAAAAAACAACCCAGCACATTTAATGTGGGATGCAAATAGTTGAAATTACATTTTTAAGCAAAAAAAAAAAAAAAAAAAAAAAAAGAGTCCAGTTCTTGGAAGTGTAGTTAAAAATTTGTTCAACCTTAACTGTTCATCAAAGCCTTTCCTTCACTAATGAATTATGCCTGTAACTAAAACTGTGAGGCTTGAATGGCTTCTTAGAAACAAACTGTCCCAACCCAGACACAAAAAACTTAAAATACAGTGTTCTTTCTCTTCAACTGGACAACACCCACTTTAGTGCACTACATGACTGGTATCCTTGAAAGAGATATGATCTAGGAAATGTGACTTTTTGGATTAATTGTTAAAAACTATGTTTGTTCATCGAAGTATGGTTAGTCCTTGTTGGCCCAGCTTCTGAACAACAGATGTGGTTCAATCTCCCACTAGTGGATCAAACCTTATTCTGGGACTGATAATTTTAAAAATTTGTATTTTACTCAGATACATGCTAATTAAAGAAAAATAAAAAGGATCAAGACAAAAATTATAGTTCATAATCTTTGTATTCAGATAACCACCATGCATTCGACCCTGGCATGGAGAATCAGTGGGCTGGTGGACACCATATAAGTCTCTCTCATCTGTGGCTCCTTTAATCCTGCCTAGGGGAGGAGTCCTTCTTCTTCCCCCTGGTGAAAACTCAGAAAGGTACCTTGGTTTTTCAGGTCACTCCAGTCCTATAACCACTTTAAACTGCATGCGAAGTCTTAATCATTTAGATCATTCTCAAAAGATATGTGAGTGGTTCCTAAAAGCAATTTAACCTAAAGCAGGACATATCTAAAGTTTTATAGCACTGTTCTGTGAGTTACTTAAAAGTATTTTTATTCCTGTTTGCATGCTAACCCAGGAACCTGAACCTTAACTGGACATCCCTTGTGCTAGCCTTACCCAATGTCCCTGGTGATGACTCAGGCTGAATGTGGGTGCCTACTGGACTCACCTGCGTGGTACTTATATTTTACTCTCCTCTGGGAATACCCATTGGCACCTGTTTTCACCCTACCTCCCCAGGTAAGTTCTCATTTTGTGTGAGATGGCTGCTAGATGCCATGGTCCTCTTCAATCCCCTTGCCCCTCTGCAGATTAGGGTCACACATAACTCTAAAATCTCTGCTCCACAGGGAAACAGGATGTCTGAACTTGTTCTTGTTAAAGAGTAAAACATCAAGTCCTCTGCAGCTGAATTCTAATAGAACAGATCACCACAATAAATAGTGGCTACAAAGATTTACATGATAGATATCCCAACAGTTTTTTATTTTTTTGTACCAGGGATCCAACCCAGAGGTCCTCAACCACTGAAGTACATCCCCAGTCCTTTTAATTTTTTTATTTTGAGACAGGGTCTAACTAAGTTGCTTAGGGCCTTGCTTTGTTGCTGAGGCTGGTCTTGAACTTGCAATCTTCTCCTGTCTCAGCCTCCCGAGTCACTGGGATTATAGGTGTGCCCCACCACACCCCGCAACAATAATTCTTTTACATTCCAAATGTAATCTGTGGATAAAGCCATCATCGGGCACCAGGTAGAAGTTTGTTCTGGGTGTGAGTCATTAGTCTACCTGGGGGAGGATCATAAGATACTGACAAACCTGATGCTGATTTTCATGTGAAAATGTTGCTGAAAACATCAGCTATATATATCTTAATGTTTTTTTTCCTGCATATCTTTCTTTGCTCTCCAATCTCTTCTACACTGTTGCCAATGGTCTTTCCAAAACACCATCCTGACCTGGCTTCTCTTCTGCTGAGAATCTTCAACAGCTTCACAATCAACAGAATAATTCCGACTTCCAAGCATGGCCTGTGTCCTTGCTACTCAACATGTGGTCCATGAACCAGCAGCATTGTAACATCGGGACCTACTCCACTCCAATAGCACCAGAGCCTACATCTTACCCACAATTCCCTGTGACTTGCAGGGACGGTCCAGTGTGAGAATTCCTTTTTCAGTACACCTCCCTGAGGGTCCCATCATTGAAATTCCTCCCAGCTACCTGTGTTAGGGAAAACTGTGCTGCTCCTAAGAATAAGATTTGGTTTCTATTAAAGACATAAAGATACGGACCAGTGAAACTATTCCATTCCCTCTTGTCTTCATGGAGCCCGTACCTAACGGGCAAGGCTACTTTGACCACGTTATGGAAAGCGTCTCCGCCACCTGCAGTGCTGTCGGGGAGGAGGTGGGGTCTGAATCCTCGGAGTCCATCTGCACACGGCAGCAAGGAGACAACAGCCAACAGCCTCACGAGTCACTGGCTTCCCTTTCACTGTGTCCTACGTCTGCCACCAGACCACGTTTCTCCCAGTCGGACCTGGGTGTGCAGCAGCCCAGCACCGATGCCGGAGGACTGTTTTCATACAAAATTCTGTGTAAGAAAGGAGATTGGGAGGCAAGAAAGCATTTGGGGAATGGCAGGCTGGTCACCACCGTGTGAGGACTGACGCTGAAGGTGACGCTGTGCCACCCTGGGCCCCAGCTTCCTCTGCATCCCTGCTCTTTCTGAAGGAGAGCCATCCGCAGGCCGCTGTTCTCCATCAGCGGCAGTGGGCTGTGGAGCAGGGGCCTTTAATAAAAAGCAAAACCCAAGGGCTTCCATTTAAAAATTAATTCCTGTGGAGCCATAAAACAAAACAAATGGATTCATGTAGTGACAGTGGACTGTTTGTGAGGGCATACTGGGTAAGCTGGCGTGGCTTCATGGAGAGGAGAGAGGGACGGGCCCTGGAGCACCGCTTTCTCGCTCAAGCGCACAGGCGAGTCGTTTCTCCTCTTCACACCTTTTCCATCTACATCACAGGGAGATATTTGGAAAAAGGTTCTGCTAGTCATCTTCTGGCACTAAGTTCAACTACTACAGATAAACTAAGCTTCTGGTATTAGAGAGGCCCTTTAGTCGTGCGGTGAAGCACTCAAATGTACACCTAGTGGTTAAGTGTTCAAGTTACCCAGCTCAACTGCCCGAGTCTGAACCTCTGTTCCAACTCGCTGCTAATTAAGCAACTTTGTAAGTAATTACGTAATTACTTACAACTCTTTGGGTCTCAGTTTGTCCATTTGTAAACATAGCAATAATAATAGTACCTAATTCATATGGCTGTCATGGAGATCACATAAAAAACAATGTTAATGCACCTAAGAGATCAACATTCATTCATTAGTACTTAATCACACTTGGGCAATAAATGGTTAGTCATATTTATCCATATATTTTTTCCATGTACTTTTCTTCTGTTAAGTTCTTGAAATTATTTTGTCAGCACACCTTTATTAGGGCAATACAGTTGTGTACAGTGCTGATGGGGCTAGAAAAGCTTTTTGGAAAATCATCAGGGTGTTGGGAATTATCTGAGTCAAAATATTTTCAATATAAATTTCCATCCATTACTGTCTCCCCTTCCTATCATCACAACAACGACAAGCAGCAATGAAGCACAAGCCCTGGAAGAGGCTGGGAGTGCGCTCGGGATCTTCTGGCAGGGCGAGCTGATCCCACTTCACACTTCATGTCCCACTTCCACTATCAAAGAACCATGTGACGGAACACTCGCCTCTGCACCTTGCCCCAGTACCCGTAACATGCACTCGCTTTGACCAACTACAAGGGTGGAGACAAAAAAGAAACCACCACTACCACTCTCCCCCTCGGCCCGCAGCCACCTGCTCCTCAGCTGAATTTCTTCAGAGCCGTCCTAGTGCTGTGTGCCTGGTGCCTTCTTGCTTCTTCAGAGGGCAGTGTCACCCTCCCTCAACACCTGAGATGTCAGTCTGTTGAAACGGAGTCTCACTACCACCATGTACGCGCTTAGAAGGTAGTGATGCCCACTGTGCCCAACGAGCGGCTGCTGAGATGCTGCAAATGAGGGAAATCAGGGCATGAAAGGAATGGTTCTTACCCCGATGGGCAACATGATACACAGAAGACGAAGAGTGAGATGAAAAATAAACACTCCCTCCCTACCCACTTCTTTTTGGTCTCCAAGGAGCCTGCAGTGCTCTGCATTTGCACCAGAATCAGAAAGCAGCCTGTAGAAGCGAGGTCTAGCCTGCCCGAGTTGGTCCAGGTGCTGGGGAAGCACAGCGTACTGAAACTGCTGGCAGCGCGCACACTGAGCAGGACAGGGTCACTAGCCTCACCGCCCTCGTCCATCTGACTGGCAAAGCCCAGACAAACATGTAATTTCTGCTGTGCTCTGGGGCTTCAAAAGAGTTTTGAGCAACAAAAAAAGCCTTCTGCTTTCTCACCAGCAAATGTAAATAGTGACTAAAATAGTGGGAGAAAGCGAGCCGGGCTGGAACTGTCTGGGGCCTGCTCTAATTTTCACCCTTGATGAGGAAATGGGAGCAAGTTTGTCCTCTGTGTAGGTGGGTGCTGTGGATGACTTTCAAAAGCAAGGCCTGTGCTATCGGCAGCAGAGAGCTATAATGAAGCTTGGGTTTGTGCCCAGATCACCTATGCCAAGTTGAATTCACGAATGTTGGGCCAGAGGCAAAAATGAAGATTAAAAAAACAAAAAGACTGACAGGCAGACGTAAGGCACAAAATTAGTGGAAAACACATTCGAAGTATGATGCCCCGGTTGACCAAACCACACCAGAACCGCCACGCATCAGTCATTCCCACTTCTCCTGCGTGTTTTTGGTTTCTGAGCTTTATAGTTAGGTAGATGATACACAACAACTGAGGATTCTGGAAGCTTCACAGAAATGCGCAACATGAGAGGTGCGGGGAGCCAGGCTTCCTAGCAGATAGTGGTGGCCTAGGGTGTACCAGGTATGCAGACAATTAGAACCTGTTGATAGAATTCAAATTATTACATAGCCTTCTGAAATTGCTGTTTTTATTTTGGGTGACTACAAGTCTAAATCTGCAAAGGATACAAATTATATTAACTTTAGAAACAAAAACATAGGGAAATTTAAATACAGCTATTTCAAGAAAACCTATACCGTCTGAAGAATAATTTAGAAGTTATTTTAAGAACTATACCAAACTGTTGTGCTACATACTTGTTCCTACAAAACACATTCAGGTGATGACAAACTCTAATATTTCACAAATACAGTTTATTGCTATCCAGCTCCTTAATAGCTATCATTTCCTTCCATGTCAAGTCAACTTCCTTTCTTATTCTATAAGTTCATCTCCCAGGAGCTGAAGAAACCTAAAAATCTTCTAATGTGGCCACCCCTCATTTGTGTACAAGGGGGCTAGCCCCTCTTTTCTTGTAAGGGAAGGAGAGAGAAGGGGGGAGAAAGAGAGAAATATTGATTCATTTTTCTGACACTTTGTTGTGTATGTGGTCCTGGGGTTTGAACCTGAGTCCTTATGCATGCCAAGTGAACACTCTAACCGCTAAGCTACCACTCCAGCCCCTCCTGGGTACCCTTTTAAAGGTGCCTTTAAATATCAGTTCTCGGAACTTTGAAAACGCCCTTTGCCTAAATTCTTCAAGCATCCTCCATCTTCCATCTTCTATTCAAAAAGATTTAATGTTTCTCAAGAGAAAATGGCCCACTGAGGTCCAAACATAATCGCCCTCTTTTCTCATCCTTTCTTCTGTATGTACACATATGTGTACTCTACAGAGATGCAAATACATATATTAATCCTGCTCACAATGTCAATATGTAATATTTTTAGGTAATTCTGCTTGTTATATCTAACTTATTTGGAGGTGTGATAATTTATCTGATCAAAGGTGAAAAAGTCAATGGATCAGATATTTTATATTATTTTGGTGTACGTCAGAAATTTTATGATTATTTACCTTTAGATGAAGAATAGTTCCTAACTACATATATCTCTGTCAGTTGATACCTGTCCTTTTATCTGTCAGTTCAGAATGTGACCCCAGGCCTTTTCCTACAATTATATGACCTCAATGTCTTCATTCATCAGCCATCTGTGTCCCTAGTCATCCTACTAGTTCCTTCACTTCCTCTCTGCTGGAAATCTTCACCTCACCTCCATGTTGGCAACCTAGTCTACTGCTATCTCATATATATCATATTATTATTTGGAATTAATGCATAAATATTAAATAATCCTATATTCTGGTAAAAGGTACAGTATCATCAAATATTCATACACAAGAAAACAGGGCTATTTAGGCAACAAAAATCACCTACTCTGGTTGATGCTTCGGGTTCGCCTAGGGTCCAATGGAAGGCGAGGAGCAGGAGACCAGTTGAGCTGCTTGGGTGGTGGGGAACGCTGGAAAGCTTTCAAGTAGGCAGCTAAGGATTAGGCCTATGTAGACAGTGGTTAATTTATCTGCACTGGTGATAGATGAAGGAGACCAGGAAGGAAGAGTCCGGGAGAGAAGCAAGTATAAACTAGACTGAAGGAACGGCAACGGAAAGGAAAGGATTAGTAGCATAAGGCACAGAAACCGTTGATGTGATAGAAAATAGAGGAAATGAAATGGTCAGCAGGGCTCGAAGTCCAGTTTGTCAGGAGAATAAGATTGGGGAGGAAATATGCTGAGTTCCAGACATCAAGAGATCATTCATACAGTGTCTGCTCATTTTGGAACTTGATGGAAACAAGGATCAGGGGCTCAAACCTGTGATTCTTCTGCAGAATAATCAGAATTGACATGGTAGAACAAATGGGAGTGCTAACGGAAAGAATACACAGGAAGACAGAAGAGAACTTTGGGGCAGAATTCATATTTAGGGCCCCTAAAGAGAAAAGAAGAGCCAGTGACTCTATCTACAGAAGAAATTTAATGTGCAGCATGGATTATGGGGAGGCAAGGGAAGAGAGGTTCCAGGGTGGTGGTTATCATACTGAATGCTCCGGAGAGCTGGGGCGACTCTTGACTGCTATCACTCTCCATCATCTTCAGTACAATCCCCATCTCAAGAGCAGCAGCCACTATTACTGCTGGCTGCTTCCAGTAATACAATACATAGGTAGATTCGATCATGTATAAGAAAGTGGTTTTAAGGCTGGTAGATGAAATGCAAAATCCACTTAATTCAATAAGCATTTGCCAAATATTAAACTTGGGCACTGGATAGGGAGCAGAAAACAAGAAATGAGTGCATGGTAAGAAAGTAGTCCTCTTTTAAGAATTTGGTGGCTGAGATGAAAGCAGTCTAGGAGGGGGCCACTGAGTCAAGTTGAAGTGTGTTTTTAGGGGAACTGAACCTGAAAGAGATTATTTAACCTTTCTATGGAGTCAAGTTGAAGTGTGTTTTTAGGGGAACTGAACCTGAAAGAGATTATTTAACCTTTCTATGTCTGAAATATTATATTGTGCTAATTTTACTGTGCAGCCTGTCCATCATTTGTACTAAGGTTTCTATTGGAAAACATGTTTAGGGTGCTAGGATACATCTTTCCCTGCAATTGTCTTGGTAATCAATTCAAAATGTAGGGGTAATGATGAGAGGGACAGGGGGACCATGAGACTATAAGGAGAAAATCACTGAGGGCAGCTCAGGGGAACAGGGGACTCTCTAAGGACTTTGCCAGGAACATGCTAGGGCAAGAGAGGTACAAGACTTGAAGCTCTAGATTCCAAAAATTACTTATTATTGCCATAACCTTTAAACAAAAATTTTATTTTGAATCTACAGAAGCCAGGAGTCTCTAAACGATGGTGCAAATAATTTAAGCCTAAATACATTCTCAGCTGCAGTAAAACTTACATTTACATGTTACATTTTTTTTTTAATTCCTAGAAAAAATGCCTGGGTTCTCATTGGGAAATATAATTTACTGAGCTAAAAAAATCCATGTATTTTAGGACTTGTAACCACATCACACTTAAAAGTCTTTGCTATGAATTCCAGAACTAGCCTCTTAGAGGATGTCACGTGCCTCAGGCAAGTGGCTGGACCAACTGCATACAGCACCACATGCCCTCTTTAATCCATAATGACCACACAGACGCAAAATGAGTTAAGAAGAGAGAGAATTTCAAAACACACTGGAAAGAGAACAAAAACAAGGTTTGGAAATTTATTTGCTGTTTTTCAGAAGTGCCATATGATGACCACTGTCCTTAATTTTTATCTTTTAATGAGCAGCTTCTCCTCTCTAGGTTTGGCTCCTGTCTTCTCTCAGCTCCAGGGCTTAATCTAAATGCAGGGATTGGAAAGCACGTACTCTCATTCAGTTCACCCCTCCCACAAGAGGTATGCTTTATACTAAATGTTAAAGCACCGATTTGAACAAAAATTTTTTAAAAACTTAAAACCCTTTTTCCAGACTCTTCTAGGTTTTGAGTTTTAATTTTCATGCACATTACTTCACAGAAAGTGAGCAACAGAGAATTTGTGTTCAGGCAAAGGCTCAAGTGAAGGCATGGATGGCTCAGGTGAAGAAGCCATCCCTGACTTCCTGACCAGGAAGAAATAAAAGCAGGAGAGCAGAGTAAGTGGTCCTGGACACTGGCAGTCATTTCAGGTGACAGGATCACTCTTCAACCCAAATGGAGCCAAGTTTCCTCTTTGCTACATACTTCTTTCTGACAATTTGCTCTTTTGAATTAGAATCTGACTCCCCTCCTCTTCAATTATCCATGCATGACTAAACACAAAATACTGGGGTACAAATGTGATAGACTGCCATCACACTTAAGACTGGAAACTGCATTTACTATTCTAATTCCAATCAAGTATTTGGAAACTGCATTTACTATTCTAATTCCAATCAAGTATTTGTTATTTTTCTGTAGAACATAATCATTGAATACATTTTTGCAAAGGGTCTCCTTCAACTCATCCTATCATGACACCCCTTTCTAATGAGCCCCTTAATATGTCTATTTCATTCGTAAACAGATATTATTAAAAATTCTAGTGATTTCAGCTGGGGGGGATTTAGTTTAACTTTCTTCTTGAGAGGAGGAGATTCTTCATGCTTATTGATAAAATGAAAAGAATTTTTATGTTATGAATAATACAGCCTCAACATGGTTCTTAAAAAATTTGGATAAATATCAAAGAAGATAGGAAAGAGAATTCCGGCTTTGTAGAGTTTCTAGATAGTTCAGGGACTGACAACTGAAGGGTAATAGACTAGAAAATGTTCTTATTATAGGGTGAAGCCTGAAATCATGACTGTTCCCTTAGCCTTAACAAGTTTGTCAGATGTTTCCACATGAGCAATTCAGAGAAACACTGTCATTAATTTGCCTGGGCGAGAGGCAGAGAGAAAAGAGAAGAAAAGGAAGCTGATAACACGGAGCTATAGGATTTCTGGACATTTAAGAAGTCATATTTCTTGTTTCTCCGCATATGTGTCACCATACCATTTAAAAGAGCAGTGGCGGGGCTGGAGTGGTGGCTCAGCAGTTACGGTGCTTGCCTGGCATGCACAAGTACATGAGTTCAAACCCCAGCACCACGTACACAACGAAATGTCTGAGGAGTGAAAGTCACATGAAAAACTAAATAAAAATTGCTTCTCTCTTTATCTCTCTCTCACACTGTCCCCTCTTTCTTAAAAAAAAAAAAAAAAAAAAGAGCAGTGGCGTTCTTCAAATACCTCCCCCACCCCATCCTCTCCCTACGCTTCCAAGTATCCTAGGGAGCCATCCCCCTATTACGCTGAGAATCACACAATTTGAAGTTATTGTTAGGTTAGCTGTTTAACCTACTGCTTCCCCATGTATTCTAGCTTATATAATCTTAATAAAAAATTTAAAACATGAAAAAAACAATAAAAAAGCCGTGGCTTTCTAAAGTCTTCATTGCTCTACACAAAAGGGGCCGCTAGACCCGGACCACATGGCTGTGAAAGCCCAGTGGAGCAGAGGCTGGCGGGGGTGCGAGAGCAACAGCGACCCCTGGCTATACCTGTCTGTGCCTCGTGGGAGAATTCGAAGACCCCTGAGCCAGTCTGTGGGTGGGAAGAGCAAGGGGGTCTTTCTAGAGGGACATGTGGAAGACGAGACCTTCAGAATTAGCCAGGTAAAAGGGCAAAAGGGAGAAGAAACTGCACGTGCCAGAAGCTGAGGATGACAGAGATTATAACATCTGCAGAGTTTTCAAAAAGTCAGTGATGGTGGGAATGTGGGGACAGAGGAAGGAGATGATTGTGACAGGTGAGGTGAAAGAAAGCGCATCTCGATGGCATGCATGCTCAGGGCTGTGGGGACCTGATGTGCAAGGGGGACGGAGGCTTGTTCAGAAGCAGGAGCTGCTTTGCAGTAGGTGAAGGACCTTGTGGATGCAGAGAAGGGGATGAGCCCAAGAGCGAACTGGAGGCAGGTGGCTGACAGCCTCTGCAGAATGAAAGAGAGCAAGGGCGAGGTCTAGGTCTAATGAGTGCACCTGTCGTGAGTTGCACTGGGGACACGGGCTGCAGCGGGTTGAAGGGGGATCAGAAAACACTTTCAGTTTTAAATATGGTGCACTTGGTTTTTGCAGGACATGTGGAGATAAGAACACAGTAGGAGAGAGAAAATTTCCAGTTTTCAGAAGACAGATGGTAGTGAGTGGGATGGTCTCAATGGGATCTCAGAGAACAACGAGAAGGGGGAGCCCAATCAGCCAGGGACTAGCAGGCTTAAGAGTTAGAGACAAAGTGGGCCGTGAAGGTGTCCCTCTCTCTTTAAAAAACAAAACAAAACAGAAGAAAGATGCAACATTGGTCACATTAGAAAGATCACTTTCAGCTGGGTGTGGTGGTGTACCTCTGTAGTTTCAGTGACCTGGGAGGCTGAGACAGGAAAAGTCACAAGGCAATTCAGCAATACCCTGTGGTGACATACAAGGAGGTGGAGAGTTCCACTGTACCAGGTCCTGCAGGGAAGCCAAGCTGACAGAGGATTCGGTGGATTGGCAGCGAACCTCAAGAGCGGGTTCTGTGGAGGGATGGGGCAGAGGCCAGACTGTAAAGTGTAAGAAATGAGTAGGGCTGAAGGATGGCCAAGAGCTAGAGGTGGATGGGATGAAGAGAGTTTGATCTAATATGGGTTACTTTCCAACAAGCTCAATTCATCAAATAGCACTTTTTTTTGGTAATTTAATAATTACAGAAATGTAGGTCCTATTAAGTAGCAGATACTATTCCAATGCTCTCCCAGCATTAATTCACTTAATTCTAATAATTCATATGAGACAAGTTTCTTATTCTCACTTTGGAAATGAGGAAGCTGAGGCACAGAGAGATTAAGTGAGTTGTCTGAGGACATGTAGTTTCCAACTGGTGGAACCAGGATCTGAACAATTGATCTGGTTTTATAAGCCTTGTTATTAAGCTCTATACTCCTCTGTAATGTAATGCTTGCAAGATAATCTCAGAATAGTCTAATTATTAAGAAAGATGCAACAGGGACCGGAGCGGTGGCTCAGTGGTTACAGCACTTGCCTGGCATACGCGAGGATGTGAGTTCGAACCCCAGCACCACGTACACAACAGTGTGTCGGAGCAATGAAAGCCACATGAAAAACTAAATAAAATTTATTCTCTTTCTTTCTTTCTCTATCTCACTGTCCCTCTCTCTTAAAAAAACAAACAAAAACATAAAGACGCAACATTGGTCACATGAAAAAGATCAGTTTTCAGCTGGGTGTGGTGGTGTACGTCTGTAGTCTTAGTGACTTGGGAGGCTAAGACAGGAAAGTCACAAGGCAATTTAGCAGTACCCTGTGACAACAGTACAAAGTAAATCAACAAAAATGGTTGGGAAAGGGGCTTGAGCGACAGCTTGGCGGTTATGGTGCTTGCCTGACATGCGCAAGGACACTGGTTTGAACCCTAACACCACATACACAATGAAGTGTCAGAGCAACAAAAGCCACATAAAACTAAATAAAAATTGATTCTCTCTTTTTCTCTCAGCTGTCCCTCTCTTTAAAACAACAACAAAAAGGGGTGGGAAAAAGAAAGTGAGGGTGGGGGCAGGGGGAGTGCTGGGGAG
>PVKS010000033.1:0-97356 GCA_004027875.1 Aplodontia rufa | reverse complement strand
CTCAGGTTTTTCACAAATCAATCTTGGCAAAAGTGTCTTTACTGAACTTCCACTGCAAGAGATGGTTATTAGGCAACAATATTTCCTTCTTTGGAAATGCTCTTTAAATTATATAAAGCATTTAGAAAGTTTGCCTTTCGAATCATGACCTCTTTTCTAAACTGGCCTTGAATATTGTTTCCAAGGACAACTGTTGATAATTTAAATAAAAGAAAAAAGATCAAAGCAAATGACAAAGCCAACTACCATGGAAACACTTCTTAGTCCACAAGAGAAGAGGCTTGGCTGAGTCCCACTCTAGAGCCAAGGGAAATTCTGCTCTAGTCACAAGGAACACAGCAGATTAAGAGAAAGGCCCTCCAATCACTCCAGCAGCTCATGAAGATTTCAAAGTAAAATGGAAATTCCATTTTCATGCGGAGGAAGAGGGTGGACTAAAAGCAAGGGCTGGGTTCAAGGCCCAGTGATGCCAATAGCTATGGAGAAAGGACCAGGCCTTCACTTCAGTGGGTTCAAGATCTTCATCTGTGTAATCAGGGACGAGGGGTGGGACAGTGGGAGGTCAGGGCGCCTTTTCTAAGATTTTTTATAACCTGAAGAGTCTATTAGTGAATGACTATGATTTTGAGACAGGAATTTGCGGATGCAGAAAAAAGAAAGTCAGGAGGCTCAAAAGAAAAGCACCCCCGAACCATGGAAATGTAGGAAATGCCCAGCACCCATGGGGAGGCAAAACAAGCAACTTAGGAACCACCTAGTCTGTGGCTTTGGCCCTGTTCTTGCCCCCTCAAAGTAACGTGATGCCAGGGCAAAGCACGCAGGTAAAGAAAACCTGCCATGTTGTGTGACTCCACCCTGGCACCACCACCATCCAGCCCCTCCTGAGAGTCCCTCCATAATCTACCACCCAGAACAAGTGGTTGCTACTTCCCCTTCTGGAGATGATAGTCCACACTCACCCTTGAATGGGTCTCTGCTTTCCTCAGAAAATCTGTCTGTGCCTCTGATTGATGTGCCCTTAAATTCACTTCCCTGATGTTTGAACCCCACTTGTTTTAGTTGAGATTCCCCTCTTTGGGAACTCCTTGAACCTCCTCTGCTGACATCTCCAGCTT
The DNA here is from genome assembly GCA_004027875.1 of Aplodontia rufa. Taxonomy (NCBI): domain Eukaryota; kingdom Metazoa; phylum Chordata; class Mammalia; order Rodentia; family Aplodontiidae; genus Aplodontia; species Aplodontia rufa. Next base: position 96,241 of record PVKS010000033.1, on the reverse strand, counting down.
GTATCACAGGAAGAGAGTCCCATGAATCCAGTATACCTAATAATTTGCTCATCAAATCTTGTTAAGAATAAAGAATGGAGAGAACATGCTTGAGAGCAGAGGAGAAAACCTCCATCTAGAAGAAAATCAGAATACAGACTTAGCTAGAGAAACTGTGACACAAATCTGATAGACAAGTCTGCTATTTGAAGTGATTAGAGTGCAAGATCAATTTTAACGAGAAAGCACCAGGCCAAGGGGTGAAATGGTGGATCTGCTGGCAGCAGGGCAGAAACAGCATAAAGTTGATTGCATGGATGTGATCCATCGTCTAGGCTGGGAGGGACGTTAGGCCAAGTGTGCATCTTCAGCTTCCCTGAATAAGCATAGCTACAGAGCATTTAACTTAGTCCTATACAGCATGTTCAAAGAGGAACACGTGTGCCACCAGATGTAGAACACAAACCATCTTGCCATGTGAATAATATATTTGTGCTGTATTCTAACAGGAGCACAAATTATTTGTGACAGGAACATACAATGAAGTGCTATTTACGAACCATAGCGAAGAAAAGATTAGGCCAGATCAGACTTTGTAAACAAGAATTTGCTGATACGATTTGAAAACAAAATGAAATGAGATAAGCCAACTTGGAAAACAGAAAGTAAATACATCTCATGGAGGAACATCAGTATTTGCTAAAATCTGAAATAATTAGTTTTTAAGGCAGCAATGAAATACTACTGATAAAAATGATTCACTGCATAAAAACTGGCAGTCCAGCTGAGCCCTGGGAAGAACTGTACAGGAAGCCAAGATTATTGGGAGGAATCTGCAAAGAGCTCATTCTCTGGATGAGGAAATACAGGCTCACATCACTTTTGAATGTGGAATGAATCTGCCACTAGGAATGGCAAGAATATAAAAGATGGAAAAAGAGCAACTGGGAAGAAATGAAAAAAATAATGCTTGTTTCTAAGAATGCTGCTGCTTTGTTTCACGAACTAGTCTATTTGTTTTGGCTCCAACTAAACTCAAGAATGTTTCTGCATATTTCACAGTGTAGTTTATAGACATCAAAGGAACAATCTCCCCTTTCATCATTATTTACACATAAAAATAATGCAATTTGTGGTGCATGTAAGATGTTACTTCTTAAAAAGCTCTTGAGTCTAATTTATTAATTGCTTGAGATTTAAAGTTAAACAAGGGTGAGATGCAAATCATCTGTTACTCTGAAATATTTTACCACCAAATCTTGTTTTATTAATGAGATGTTGAACAGCCATATGAATATTTATTTAGGTGGTTAGAGGGCTTTACGAAGAATCCTGGAGCAAGTGACAGAGACATAAAAGTAAAAGGGTTCTGCCTCTCTTGAAAAAAACAGGGGCTGTTTCTTTGTTTTTAATTCCGCTTTTTCCTCTCTGCTTCCAACATTAAAGCATTCCTGTAACCCACCAACCACCCAGCTCTCCGCTGCTCCAAATCTTTAGTTTCAGCTCTTACTATTGCTGCTGGGATGGCAACAGCCTCTACTGACAGCTCTGGAAATAACATTTCGATTTTTTTGGATGGTGAGACAGCATTGTATTAATTTTTTTCCAATTATACACATTTGGAAAACATAGTACATGTATAATATCACATTTATTTTGTTTAGCTTATTGATTTTGACCCAATCCCTTAAAAATTCTGTGTAAAGCTATATTTTAAAATGCTATGTATTTCCTCTGCAATGAATCCCCTAAAAATAACTACTAAATGTAAAACAGAATGAACTGGAACTGTATTAACAATTTTCCATGACTTAGAAGGCACAACGTTTGCAGAAGCAATTATGGAAATACCACTGTGTATTCACAGTCTCGCTTTTTCCTCATCAAAATATAATGTTTAAAGTATTACTTATAGGTATGTGTATCCATTTTTTTAAAAAATGATCACAAACCATACACATATTGCTTCCTTTTTAAAAGGTCTTCATCTATGTCACCTATTCCTGTAAACAGGATCATGTACAATGTAGTTAGAAAGACTTCTGCAGTCACGTGTCAAAGCTCTGAGACAAGAGTCACCAACAGGCTTAGCCCAGCCTGCCCCAGATGCTGTTCCCATGCCAGTCCAGGCCCAGCTTCTTCCCCTGCACAGCCTCTTGGGCCTCTCTTGTCATCCGCAGCTGCCCATCCCACTCCTGAAGCCACCTTCAAGCTCTGTTCTTCAAGTTCCTAAATTTACCCTGGCTCTCTTCTTCCTCTTCTCCCCCAAATACCAATTCCTAGTCCTTCAAGTGAGATGATCTCATCTAATTGTTAAGAAGAAAAGTCTCTGATTAGTTTCACATTACGGCATGAATTACTTCAAGTGGTTTAATACGTTAACACCTCAAGGCTGTCTGCATCTTAAAAGGACAGTTTGTTAACCCCAAGGCTGAGTTATTTCAGTGGAGATTTGAGGGGGAGGAGAAGGCCTGAGAGTCGCAACTTTTTTTTTTTTTTTAACAACAAGGTTGGTGCTGATGTGTTTAAAGCTGCCTTAAAAGCAATCCATAATAGGCATAAAATAGTTATTAATGAGGGATTTTATTCTTAAAGTCAATGAAGACTATTTTTTGAGTGCTTAGTTCTGTACAAGAAATCAGAAGTATAAGACATGAAAAAAATAAAAGAACCATTAAGCAGTATAACAGGACCTGATGAGACATAAAGTCCCCAGCGCAGTGAGGGGACCTTCATGCATGTGGTGGATGTGGCCTTAAGATGTCCTTGCCAGTACCTGGCCATGTGAGAGGAAAAGGGCTGCAGTGGGGAGGCAGACAGCTGCCTGAGAGCAACAGGTGGAAGGAAGCCACAAGGTACATACGGGCAGTGACAACTACTCAGCTAGAACAGCACGCTGAGGGACCCGGAGAAGGCTGGATGGCTCTGACAGCCAAGCACTGAAGTTTGATCTTGATTTTATAAGTAATCCTCTGAACTCAGTTTGGTAAGACGACAGTGTAGAAAACTAAAATATCATCAGGGATATAAAATGAAAAAGTCCCATTCCCTCTCCCCATCTGCTATCTACTATTGCCATCTGAAGACCCACTCAGGATATTTTAAATGACATTCTGTACTCACTACGGAAAACTGGCCAAGTTTCTTGCACACGGCCTCAAGATACTCCACTGTGTGGGTGTATTACAATTGCTTTTTCCTCGTCTTTTTGCTCAAACAATGCTGCAAAGACACGCTTGTAAGCATATCCAGGGGACAGGTTCCTGTCAGGGGACCTGCTGGGCCAAAGACTGTGTGTATTTTCAATGTTGGTAGATATGACCATACCACCCTTTCACAGAGGCTGCACTCCGTTTACACTCCCAGAAATAGAGCAGGAGTGTGAGTTCCCATATCTTCACCATGGGTATTTTTCCAAATTCGAAATTTGTGCTAGTCAGATGGCCATAGGCCTTTCAAAACTTTGAACTTTTGATTTACAATTCCTTAACTAAGAGTGGGACTGAGCTTGTTTTTCGGATGCTTGCTGGACATTAATGTTGTCTGTGAATCCTGTGTCCATTCCCTTTGCTCTTTCAGTCCATGGGGTTGTTATTCTTTTCCTATTGATTTCTCAGCACTCTTTGTAAAGACAGGGAAATCACAGTGATTTAAGAATTCACTGGCAGAGTTTTTCACACTGGAATAGAACTGAAGGACTTTTGGCAGGGACATCAACTGAGAGGAGGCTGTTTTAAATCAGTCACAAGTTGAGAACAGCTCTGAATAGGGTCATATCAGCGGAATAAGAAACACATTCAAGGACTCTGGTGATAGACTTGAGATAAATTGGGATGAAGGAAAGAAAGGACAAAGATGATCTCAAAGTTTCTAGCAGGAAACAGAAAGATTGGTGGTCACTCTGATAGACTGGAAGGAAGAGCCAATTTGGAAGGGGAGATAATAATTCAGCATTGTAGTTACTGACTTTGAAATAGGAGTTCATCCTCCCAAAGAAGATGATTTACAGGCAATGCAAGATACAGGACCAAGCCAGGAACAGGCTGGAGCTTCTGGGAATCATCTGCACAGAAGTGACAGCTGAAGTCACAGAGGAGGTGAGTTTACCAGGGAAAGGAAAAGGAGACGCAAAGCCCTAGACACAAACTTGAGGAACACCCACTAGGAGGAAGAGGGGCCAGCAAAAAAGACAAATAAAAGAAGTACTGTATATGCCAAGAGCAGAGTGAGTTCCTAGATCAGGGTTTTGCAAACTATGGCCAATAGGCCAAACCCAGCACCTGGCCTGAAGTTTCACTGGAACACTGCCATGCCTGTTTGTTGACAAATTATCTGTGGCTGCTTTCTTACCACAATGGCAAGAGCTGAGTAGTTGTGACAGAGATGGCATAGCCTGCCAGTCTCCTATTTTTACTATCTGGTCCTTTACAGAAAATTTCTGACAACCTAGGGACAATTGTTGATCAATATGGTCACACGGTACATGAATCTAGAGGACAGAAGCAGGAAATACCACTGGGTTTGGGGAAGAGGTGATGAACTTTCTGTAATATGTTGGGTATCAAAGGGACTTGAAGAATGGATAGGAGAGTGGAATCATCTGGACACTGGAAAAAGAGCTAGAAGCTGGTTGGTAGCTGAAGAGTTGCAAGAGGAGTAGTGGAATGTGGTCTACCCACCTGCCCAACCACAGCCCCTTGTGATGATCATGGCACCGGAGGGAGTAGGGGACAGGGAACTGTTGTAGCAACGGTGCTTGGGTAAATGCTTAATGACTGGCTCCTAAAAAGTAAGAATTTGTAGCAGTGTACGCCTATTTCCAAAGCGCACTGACTGCTTGGGCCAGCGGCTCCAGCATATCGCAACAGCAAGAGGCCACCTGGACGGTGCTGCTGCTGAGGGCGGGGTGGAAAACAAGATCAAAGTGTGGAATTCTAGGAATGAATCCTGGGAAGCAAGAGATGATTTTGCTATAGGCTGTATTAAGAAGTATGAATTTCAATAGTGATACATGGTGAAAAGCAGGTTTGTCAAAAGTTACTAGAGTTGTTCAGAAACACAGCCTCTGGTGGAGGAACTGGGCAAACAGCCAATTAAATCAAGACATCACAAAATTGTTTAATGAAACTAACTTACTAATCATTTTTCTGTTAACTAGGATTCCATATAACCTAGCACTTCTGAATGTACATGTGCATCTAAATAGATGTAATCCTATGTACATACACATAGGTAGTATATATGTACCTATAATAATCATTTAATACATTTGGTTGTTGAGGTTTACATATTTATATTTCAGTGATCATTATTCACTCTATACTATATGCTGAACTATCTCTGATATAGCTTAGAATGATTAAAGTTAGAAAATTTCCAAGTAGGTAGTGATACATGCATACCCATGTCCACGGTGGCAGAGCTCATAATAACCGAGTTACAGATCAGCTTGGGTGTCCTCAACAAACGAATGGATAAAGAAAATGTGGGATATATACGAAATGGAGTCTTCTTCATCCATAAGAATGAAGTTATGGCATTTGCAGGAAAATGGAGGAAGGAGAGAGCATTGAACTAAGTGAGATTAGCTAGCCTCAGTGTCAAGGGACATCTATTCTCACATGTGGAAGCTGGAGGAAAAAAGGAAAGAAAAAGCATCTCATGAAAATAGAAGATCATTAGACTAAAGGTTGGGGGTCAGGGGACAGAACAGAGGAGGAAAAGAAGGGGTGCAGGGGAATGAAATAGCCCAAATTATGCTCTATGCATGTTATGAATGATCATAATGGATTTCATTATGTCTAATTATAATGCACCAATCAAAAATTACAAAAATTTAAAGTAATTATTTGTTAATTTCTTAAGTATAGAAAAACTAAGTGATCCATATGTATTCCAATAGCTAACTGAAGTAGTTCATTTTGGGGCCATATGTGGTCACCTACTGACTTCCAAAGGGTAACATACCAGCCAGGGAGAAGGGGGATCTGTGTTCTCCCATATTTTCTTCATCACTCTTCACTCATGTATTTGCCCATCAAACCTTAATTGATTTTTTTATTATTTTAGGAAGAATATTTCAATAACTAAAAACATTTTTCCATGGTGCTTGATTTTGCCCACTGAACAAAAAATCTTATCTGAAATAAAATTTTGCCATAGAATAGATCTGGAGAAAGGTATGGGGTCCGACACTTCTGAGGGAAGACTGTTTGCTCCTTCTCAGTTCATTTCTTGTTATTGCTTCTCCTTGCTCTAGGAAGCAAGGTCATAATTCACTGCCACACTGTGCCTAAGCTTATCTTCCAGAGAATTCTTCCTGGAAAATGGCACTTGTGCTTTATGCCACTATGACTGAATGGCACCATCTTCCTTTCTGAGTGAGCAGGCAAGCTACTTGGGTGGGATGGAAAATGGATTGCTATTCTTAGCTTTATTAATTCTAATTCAAGAGAGTACAAAAGAAAATGCCACTTTCTTCTGTGCCCTTAGGACATGTGTGCAGGGGAGACAAGAATTAAATCATGAACAGGTCCCAAACAAAGCTATTTGGTGCTAGGCACTGAGATTTCTTTCTGTTTCTCAATGCTTCTAAAATCCCGCAATGAGCTTTGTAATTTTATTCTTTGGGAAATTGATTCCTGTAAGCTTTTAGCACAGTGAGAATTGCCCAATCTTATGAAATATTCTCCGCTCCCCCCAAGCCCTTCTGGTAACACAGACCAGATTTCTAGATGTCCTACTGGCAGGCGACCTTTTCTCGTGAACTCCAGTCAGTGGCCAACAGAGGGAAGCTTCAATGCTTTAAAATCTCCTTTCTATGCCTGCAAGCAAAAATTTTACAACATTTCTCCTTGATATGAAATCTCTGCTTGGACATCTGGCTTCACAGTGAGGAACTTTCAATACACTGGCTTCAAAGAAAGGACTTAGCCCTGATGGTGCAGCGAGGGCAGAAGAATGTTCCAGTCTCTCTGTAGAACTATTCCTAACATTTCCCCAAACGAACTTCTGTGAGCTCAGTGGATAGTGCTAACTAACCTTCAGAAAGTTTGGGTTTAGCCTTCAGCCTTCTGTGGCACTCATGCTGGAGTGTACAAATTATACTCTCAGACTATGCAAGGTGCAGGGTATTCTATTAGATTCTGCCCGATGAGGCGAGTATGACTGTTATCACAAGACCTGAGGTCTTTTCCCATATCTGCCATAACACAGAATATTTACAAGCTTGCTTCCATAAACAGAACACGAGAAAAAAGTGACACAGTCAGTATCAGAGCCTTGGTTCGTGAGGCAGCATCTTTCATTTACTTAGCACATTCTCGCACTTCCATGGAAACAAACAGCGCAGTGCAGCCGGAGGTTAGCTGGTGAGAAAAACAACCATTCAGAACACAGGTCCACGCTGTCCTATCTGCGTTCCTGAAATCCTCTGCAAACGCTTTCCTTTCAAAAGGTTGTGGTTAACTTGTTTGGAAGCAAAGCCTGATTGATGCTGTGAGGGTACTTGTAATCTCCATCTGTCCAGTGTGTTGGGGATATCCACACATCTCACTGTTCACTTATGTCTCTGAGGACACTGGGTTGTCCCAGACCCCCAGGGAAGAGAGTACCTGCACTGGGGTGCCTCCTAGATTTGCAGATTCTGATTTGCACAAGGCATCTGCCTTCTAGGACTGGGATAAAGGACTGTGGATCAGCATCGTAGTGTAGCAGAAACTTCATTACAGGGATGAATGCCTCTGGTAAGCCTCTCAGACTGACACTCACAGAAAAGATGATATCTAAGTCTTACAGGGAACAGATGTGCTGCACAGAGTTCACGGACATTTCCAAGGATCACAGGGAGCCAGGCATCTATGAGGACTGAGGTTGATGACGGGGAGAGAAGGTGACACCCAGACAAGAGTTTTCCAAGGTGTTGGTTCCAGGATCCCTCTTCACTCTCAAAAGAACCCCAGAGAGTTTTTGGTTATGTGGGTTGTATCTATTGATATTTACACTGCATTAGAAATTTAAACTAAGAATTATGAAAATATTTAATTCATTTTAAAATAGCACTAATAAGCCCATTATGGGTGAACATAAACATCACGTTTTAAAAAATAAAAATGACTGTTTTATTTTTATTTATTTTTTTAAGGGAGAGGGAGAGAGAGAGAAAGAACGAATCAACTTTATTTTTCATCTTGACTTTGTTTCTGGGACACTTAGTTGCGTATGTGGTGCTGGGGTTTGAACCTGGGTCCTTGTGCATGTCAGGCGCCGTTCCAGCCCCCACAATGGCTATTTTCAAAACAAAACAAAACAAACAAACCAGTGAGACAAGAGGCTCCCTAATTTTGTTTTGTGGGTGGAGCAGTGGCTCAGCGGTTGGAGCACTTGCCTGACATGCGCAAATGTTGATTTTTACACAACTAACGTTGGAGAAATGAAGGCCAGATGAAAAAATAAATAAAATTCTCTCTCTCCCCTTCTCTTAAAAAAAAAAAAAAAGAGGCTGCGTTTTATATTTCTGTACGCCATTTGATAACTAGTTTACTAGAAGGCTGCTAGGCTGCTGCATTCTCATGCGTTCCTGCATCCACTCTCTCGTAAAATGTTGCTTTGAGTCAAGGACAAGGATAAATCTAGTCTCACAGAGAGGAACAGTTAGAAGAGGGAGGAGTATTTTAGTCGCCTTTCAGGTGGCTGGAGATATTTGTTACTACACCCAAACCTGACAAGTGGAGCTTCTTCAAAGTCAACTGCAATGCGGAATCTGAAACTCTCTCAGTGAACTTTTTACATAGTTACATTAAAATTCACAGGTCTTTTTTTTTTTTTTTAACCTTGAATGGATCTTTTACATGTGCCTAGTTTAGGAACATCAGGTATTGATCATTTGGAAAACAGTTCAGTGAGTTATGTAAATCTTCCAAATATTGATGCACTTCATTCTCCTTCTGCCCCTTTCTTCCTATTCCTACTACTTACAAAAAGTCTTCAGGCATTGGGAAGCTGTCAAGCTCCCAGTGGTGGAACTTGTTTTCCCAAATCCTAATTTTTGCTTGAAAGCACAAATTTTATCATTTGCAACAATATAGTCAGTCATTATCCTTGAAGTGTCAGGCTCAGTTCTTTCGTTTTCGAGAAGGCACCTGCCACAATATTTAAGTGTGAATAAACACTGGTTGTCAACTATTCTTTCACAGCAGCTAGTGTTCAGCTAATACTCAGATGCAGAACTGCTTTTCCTTGAGACAGCAGTTCTCCCTCAGAATGTAGCAGAAGGGCTGTGTGGGGGCTTCCTTCTACTGTTGAAAGCCATGTGTTCATGCTGGGCACAGGGCTGCATGCCTGTAAACCAGTGGCTCTGGAGGCTGAGGCAGGAGGATGGCAAATTAGCTAGGCCCTAAGCAACTTAGTGAGACCATATTCCAAAAGAGAATAAAAAAATGGGCTGGGGATGTGGGTCAGGGGCTAAGCACCCTTGGGTTCAATCTCTGATACAATAGTGTGTTCTTAGATCTGAGACTTAATAAGATCAGCATGTTATTGCTTCAGTTTCTAAAAATTTGTTTTTGTTTTTAAACCACAAGTGATGGTGAAGAATGTAATAACTACTAGCCTGATTTAACGAGCAGTAGTTTTACCTGCTATTGCTTCTTTATACCATTAGTTAATGTTAACACAGTGAAAAAGGCAAGCGATGTCTTTGTGTTACTATGAAAACAGTTTTGACTATTTTCATACAGTGGTGGCCCTGAAAAGGTCTTAGGGACCCATGAGAGTCTGAGGACAACAATTTGAGAATTGCCTTTTGGGATCATAAAGGGTTTCATATGCCATGATGCCAACTATAAGCTTATCCTGCAGGTGATGGGAAGCCACAGGCAGATTTCAAGTTTCAAACAACATGCCATAATTTGTGCTTCAGAAAGGCTGCATTAGCAGCACTGGAGAGTCAGATCTGAGAGGATGGAGCTATTGGCAGTGATTCTAGATAGGCCGGACTAAACGAGGCAAGGTCAAAGATGAGGAAGGTCCAATGAAGAAGGCAGTACTAGTGACTGGGGAGCAGAGTATGAGATATTTAGGAGTTGTCTTTAGGATTGACCCATAAGAGGGAAGGAAGGGAGGAATTCATTGGAAGACTCCGGAATCTGACTTGGGTGACTGCTAGATGATGATATACCTGAATTAAAAGGATCAATGCAAGAAGAGGTGCAGGTTGGGGCAGGGGAAGAGCCCTGGAAACAGGAAGATAAGTTTATGAGATGTCTAGTTTGAGTCAGTTATGGACCACCCAGGTCAAAATGTTCCATAACAGTTAGAAATGTGGGTTGAGAGCTCGAGAAAAAAAGGTGAAAATTCAACCTCCATTTGTCTTTTGTACACAAGAGGCCTGAGTTCTACGTTGTGTGAATGGTGGATAAGCCAGGGAGTTCCTAGAGGCTGGTTGAGTGCAGATTAGATCACTGTTCAGAGTCTCCTACTACATGGGTATGTAATTTCCCTGCCCCATTAACACAGATAGAGTAAGCCTGAGGATGCAGGGATTTTTCTTCTCATCCTCCTGTACTTCTGTAATCCACCTTGAAGAAGCCACCCTAGGCAGCTGTAAGTCCGAAGAGATTGTGCAGACATATAGAGCTGGCCATACATACCCAATCTAATCCCTGGAGTCAAACCCAGGCAATGCAAAGCATGAATTCAAATCACACAGTGACCCATTATATGTTTGTTAAAAGTCACTGAGGTTTGGGGGACTGTTTGTTAAGCAGCATTCTTGTGGCAATTACTGACCAAAACAGGTTTATTTTTAAATGTGATAAAGAAGTCAAACAGATCATAAAATCAGATAGTAGCTTGAGTTTACCTTTCCTAATACCAAATGAAATGAGTAAACAGGAGTAAAAACTAGGGGTATAGCTCAGTGACACAGCTTGTGTTCACACGTACGAGCCCTAGGTTCAATCCCCATGTGCTAATAAATACTGAACACAGATGTATCCTGCTTAATTACTGAATTTATCCTGGTTCATCTGTCAAAAAACAAAGAATAAAAACTAGCAAAACACACTAACAGGGATAGGGCAGAAATGCTGACATAATACAAAACACCATTAAAAGCCTGTGGTCAAGGAAAGGAATGATTCTGGAACCCACTGGAGAGCTGCACAGTGGTTCAACTTCAAAATCTGCCACTCTTCTCCAGAATCGCCCTTCTGTTACAAGTCAACAGAATCCTGAGCATTCTCACAGACATCACCACATCTGGAGAGAAGAAAACCGCATGGGTAGCCTTAACTTTTTCCGTCTTCAGGCTGAGAGTTGTAGAGAGGGATTTGGTAGAAAAACAAGTAAATATCAGGAACGTGAGTCTCAGGACTTCAGGGATATACAGGAACTTGGATAATTTAAAATTCGGAGCGTTAGAAGATGCCCTTTCCCAGGAAGGCGGAATGAACCCTGAAGCATATTTAATGAAATCTCAAAGGGAGAGCAGGCAGCTCAACACGTCTGGAACTGGCCTGGACTCCAGCTCCAACTTCTGCTTCCCACAGGTGAGAGAATACATAAACACTACAAATCAATTTGGTGTACACAGAGAGGGAGCCACAGTGCTTCAGAAGCACTTAATGAATACTGAACAGTTAGATGTATCCCGGTCCATATATCTAATAACCAAAATAAGAAAAAGAAAGATAAAAGCCAACCACTTGTATGGAGGAACACTTGGTCCCTCCCTGCCTTCTTCATGGCAATATTAAATGTTAGATGTGCAATGTTTACACATGGGAAGAAAGTGTGAACAGAACTGGTACCCAGCTAACAGGCCATTCAGCCTCGAAGGTTAACCAGCAGACACTCTTAAACAGGGACAACCTCAGGGCAGGGAGTGCTGTGTAGTCCCACCCACAGCTCTGGGAGTAGAGAGGCTGTGGGAAAGGCCTGGGGTAAGCACTGATCTATTTACACATAGCAAGGGTGCTGGACCACAGGGTACGGTTAGAAGAATTAGAAGAAACTGCGAACCCTCAGTTCAGATGGTGTGAAAATACGGCCGTCCCAGGAGGGTGGTGAGCGGGGGTTGGGGAAGGAAGTTTGAAGTGTAAATAGACTCATTTTTAGCCCCAAATCAAATTCTGTCCAGAGTTCAATAACTGCTTCTGCCATATGCTGGTTTCCTTATCTGTATATTTTCTGAAACAAACAATAGAGCCTCTATCGGTGTTCAGTTTACGAGTCGATCTGGCTTTCCTTTTTCTTCTGTATACATAATAGGACATCTGAAATGACATTCACCTTAATTGTACGGTGGCAATTTCTGGGGGGTTGGAATCTGAGGTGACTTTAAAATCTTTTATCTTTTTCCCTCTGTACTTTGAATTACTATTGGTCCTGAGCACATGCCGTTTTCTAGTTTTTATAAAAGCAGGATGCAGATTGGCCATGGAGTTAACAGTGCTGACTCTGAGCTGTGGGAATCTGGGCATTTTCTTCTCTGTACTCCTCTGTGCAGTTGGGGGAAATGGCACACACCCCTGTAGAGATTTAAGATGGCCTATGAATCTTTGCCATTCCTTCCACCCAAAGGTGGAGTCTATGTCCCTGTGAAATGTCCTGTCCAACCGAACGTGGTGAAGTGACACTGTGACTCTTCCTGGAGCAAGCCTCAGGAAGCCGTTCTGTCTTCACTTCTGTTAAGACCCCCTCTACCATTCAGCCTCCAGGTGAAGTCTGCCCGTTGTATTAAGGAGGTGAACTTCCCTTGGGGAGGTTCTTAACCACTGAAGACCTTCTGGCCCCAGTCAAGCTTCCTCCTAAAGGTAACCCCGTGAGGTACCCCAGGTGATGCCACACAGTGAGCAGAACCACCACCCAGCTGCCCCACTGCCAAACCTCTGATCCCAAGACTACAGGCATACAACATAGCTGTTGCTCTGACCACCAAGTTTTGGGGTATTTAGGTATGCTACAGAGATAATTCTTTTTATAAACTTTACTTTAAATGTGGATGTAAACTAAAATAATAAATGATAAAGTTTTTACTGCTTCTTATTGTAAAAGAGATGTTATAATTTACAAACAAATAAAGTAATAAAATACAACACGAATTCTACTACTCAGAAATATCTACCGGTAAGATTATACACGCGTGCAGTCTTTTCCCTCTTCTTCATACTTTTTTCTCCTAAAGAATGAAAACATCATTTAAAGCTGTTAAAAAAAAAAAGAATTTAATAATAAAAAATAAATTTTATAAAGTTATTTCAGATTTAAAAAGCCCTGGAGTAGGGTTGAATATAAAGTTTTCTTCCTCCTCTTTTTTGATAATTTATGAAAGTAGTAACATGTATACAAATAAAATATTAATAGAAGATAACGACCATATTTTAAAATTTAAAAAAAAAAGAATGAAAACATCTATACATGTTCTGTAACCTGCATTTTCATGGAAAAAAATGTGTGAACACATCCTTCTTCTCCAACATCATTCTCAGAATAGCACGGTTTTCAGTTCATCTGGATGGTGAAAAGTATGAAGAGCAGACAGAAAATGCTGGTGTCGTGGGTGCCTGGCACATAACAGCAGCTCAGTAAGTAGCTAACTGAATAAACTCACTGCTGAATGAATGCTAGAACAAGCGTATTCTTGACTAGCTAATGCTCACTGCACCTCTTTAATCGTCACCGTAGGGCAAATTCTGGGACTGGGTCAAAGGCTAGATATGACTCTCAGGCAATTTAATGATAGGTATCGCTAAATTAGCCTCCAAAAGTGTTTTATCAAGTTACACTGCACAGCCTGGTGCCCTTTCAGTGGCTATTAGTAGACTATTTTATACTCAAGTATTCCCTAAAGCATTGCTTGAACATCCACGCAACCGACTGCTCTAGTGCATAAGAACTGGGCTTACTCTCCACTGCTACTCTTGACCGCCTGCTTGGGAGAGCTCAGCTCACCCCTACCTGAAAGTGGGTGAGGTACGTTTCGCAATTAGCATGGACACTGCTTTTACAGTCTTGTTGACTGGTATCTGTAGGAAAATGCTTTTGGTTCCGGAAAGCTGAGCCTCCTGGTGACTGTGCCTTTCTTTGAGTGTCTGTATTTACACACTATCTCTATTTGTATGTCTAACACACTGAAACATGAGTAAAATGTCCAAAAAATAAAATAAAAAAACTATGTCATTCAGGGGGAGAGCAGAGTAGAGCAAGGATCTCCAGGTTCCTTTCGACACTCTGTCTCATGACTTGTTTCCAGGACGCAGGGGCCTGAGGTGTGGTTTAACGCTGTGTAGTTCAGCCTCTCAAGATCTCAAGACAGAGTGGACATGGCTCCAACAGTTCTTAGGCAGTCTGATCTTTGGCTGGTTACTGAACCTCAGTTTCCCCATTTGTATGATCAGGAAGAGGGAAATGTCTTCTTTATAAATACCTCATGAGCAGGGAGGCCGAGGCAGAGAAAATGGTGGGCAAGAAGGTGGGAGAGGAGAATCCTGAAGAGCCCCAGTGAGCTGGAGCAATTGGAGAGTGGAGGAGCAAGTCCAGATGGGGCGCTGAGACGTAACTGGCTGAAGACGGCAGCCCTCCCCACAAAAGTCTCCAAGTTTGAATTAGCCGCAGGTCCTCAGTTGACAAAGAAAGCCTCAGCCATATCCACCAAACAGATCACAAGCCTGAAGCAACTGCTCTAATGCTGTCTTCAAAAACCCATCCAGTGGAGAGGCTTTAAATGAAAAGACAGTGAACCAAAGGCAGCGCCTCCGGAAGCCAAGATGGGCCGGAAGCACACTGGACACCACCAAACGCCTTCAGAGAAGGAACCAGGGCTTCCCGGCAACCAGAAGCAATGGGAGCAACGTAAAAATCTCATCTTGGAAATGCCCACCACCAAGACAGTCAGATGCTGTGTTCTGAAACTGGGGTGAGAGATGGGCATTAGTAAAAAGGAAGTTTCCTTTTTATTTTTATTTTTTTAAAGAGAGAGGGACAGTGAGAGAGATAGAGAGAGAAAGAACTTTATTTAGTTTTTCACATGGCCTTCGTTGCTCCTACACTTAGCTGTGTACGTGATGCTGGGGTTTGAACCCGGGTCCTCGTGCTTGCCAGGCAAGCCCTGAAACCGCTGAGCCACCGCTCCAGCCCTGGAAGTTTCCTTTTAAAAAGATGGTATAAAACTACCTTTGGATCAACTTTTCGTTTTTTCTTTTAAGACTGGGTAGTACACTAATAAATGAGAGTTAGGAATTAGAGGTAATTTATGTTTTACATACAGATTTCAGACATTTGCTAATTTTGTAGTTCCGTGTGATTGATTTCCAAAGGTTACAGAAAATAAAGAAATTGGAAATGTAAAAAAAATATCTCAAGGCTTAAATGAGGCATTGGAACGTGAGATGAATGTAAATGTTTGGGAGAGAGCTGAGCAAAAGTACATGTTGCATAAAGATCAGATATTATTCCTATTATTTTTGTTACATAGCCTAGGGGAAGAAGAGCAAAGGCAACGAGTGCTAAAGAACCAAATATCTTAGCAACTTTAATGTAGATCAGCAAGCAAGAAAAAAGTCATTCACTTTATACCTAATTTGGGTGAACCAAAACCGAACAGTTTCTTAACTGTATTATAATTTTAAGGTATTATATGGCTTACATATTATTTATGTATTTTATGTTTTTATACTATATGTATAAAACTGCCATGTTTTAAGCTTAGTTTTTGTGATTTGGGCTTTGTTTAAAATTATGATCACAATTTTTTTTTAAAAAAAATAGAGAAGGACAGTGAGAGAGAGAGGGAGACAGAGAGAAACAATTTTTATTGAGTTTTCACATGGTTTTCTTTGCTCTGACACTTAGTTGTGTACATGGTGCTGGGGTTTGAACCCATGGACTTGCGCATGCTGGGCAAGCACCGTAGCCACTGAGCCTCCGCTCCAGCCCATGATCAAAATATTTTTCCTTTTTAATAGGTAAATGAATTAAAGCTGTAGAATAAGTCATTAAAATGGGCAATTATACTATAATTCTTTCACCATACTTTTAATCTTCAAAAAACAATACTAGAACTATGTTGTTAGGGGCAAACAAATTTGTTTCCGTCTTTTTGCTTATACAGTGGGATTCAATTATTTATTTAAAATTTGAAATTACCTACCACTTGGTGTTTGAACATTAATGGAAAAGATTCCCTTAAAATGAAACTTCTACAACTAAACTGTTTAAACAAAACATACAACTCAGATCAAATGTGCACTTCCTGCACATCTGTAAGTGAAAAAGCCTTGTAAGATGTGTTTAAATGACCAGACTATGAAAAAGAAAGTTTTTTCCATCTCATAACACAAGTAGGGGAAAAAAGCTCACATTGGAAATAAATAGTGAAAATGTCATTAACAAATACTACGTCCTCATCTGTAAAGTGGGGAGGCTGGATGTAATGGCCTTGAAGGTTTCAGCCATCTCTGCAGGCTTCTCATTTTATTCAGTATTATCCAGGATTAAAGTGTGTGTGTGTGTGTGTGTGCGCGTATGGAAACAACTTACATGAACACTAACTCTTCCCTAAATGACTCAGACTTCGTACAATGCACAATGGAAAAGGAAGATGGAGAGGTTAGGCAGAACAGGGCAGTGATAAAACTCAATTCCGTACTTTTCCTTTGTACGCTTGCTCTACATGCTTTAAGCATTATTAGAGTAAAGCCAACTCACTGAAAAATAATCTTTTGCTGAAAATTCTCTAAAAATTTTTTGTTCTCTTTTAAGCCTTATTTATAAAGGTTTCCAGATGCTTATCCTCACAGATTAAACACAGCATGATGTAGATGCTTACAATAACATCCACCCTACAAGCCAAGAGAAAACTGCTTTGAGCCCTGCATATCACCTCAAGAATCAGGTCCAGGGAGTTTTCTGAGGCTATTAAGGTGTGATCCTCTGAAGTCATTTAGAAACAACCTCAGTTCTCAGCAGCAGCAGTCCAGCCTGTGCTGTGGAAGCACATCAAATGGTTGGCATTCCAAGCCTCAAAAGGGTTATTTCTCATTATGCGAATACATAATGAAAGGATGTGGGCAAAGAACAGAATGTAAATTGGAAGCTGACTTCTGAATGTGTTAGGCAGCAGGACTGGGCTGAAACAGTCAT
Organism: Aplodontia rufa; assembly: GCA_004027875.1. Taxonomy (NCBI): domain Eukaryota; kingdom Metazoa; phylum Chordata; class Mammalia; order Rodentia; family Aplodontiidae; genus Aplodontia; species Aplodontia rufa. The sequence continues at coordinate 79,120 of PVKS010000033.1, read as the reverse complement.
TCTAATTTCAAGAGACAATCCCAAAGTGGTTCTCAAGAGAAAGGACAAGGTATTTTTCAAATATTTGTTGAATGTGAATGGACTGGGCTTGCCAAAAATGACTTTTTATGCTGGCATGCAATCTCTTAGAGGGAAGTCAGCCTGAGTCACTGGATACATCAAAGGTAGAGGCCAGTGAATGGAATTACTGCAGGCTGTGTGAGCAGGCCAGATACCTGCATTCATCTGCCCACTGCTGGGATCTCAGCCTCCTTTTAATTACATGAAAGCAGCTGGTGCCACTGGTTACTGAAGTCCTCAGATTACCTTGATTGCTCGATCATTATCTCTAATCAGCTGCTGCTTCTCATCTTCAAACTTCTGTACAACATCCTGGAGCCGCCTTTCTGCAGCAAGCTGCTGCCGGCCGCTCTCCTCTTTCAGAGAGGAAATGGTTGTCTGAAGTTCTGCTATGATCTGAAATGAAAACAGCACGCTATAACACCACATTCTTCAGTGAGAGGCATCTATTTTATACGTATCTATGCCTAACAAAAGACTGAATTTGGCAAAACTCTATTTCACGAACTAAACATTTTCAATTAACATATCATACGCTATTATTAATGCATAAAATTCCACATAATAAAAGACTATAATAAAACCGTGAACGGTGAACAACCACTGTACCAAATATATTTGGAAGACATTTCCACTATAACATTCCACGATATTTACTCATCAGAAGAAAGAACATCTGTGATCTCAAAAATATGAAAAGCATCAGATTTTATTTTGCTAGGAAATATACTTATTAGAGTGAGAAAAGTGACTCTGGCTTTAATAAGCCTTTGAACTGTAATGACCAAAGAAAAGAATGAATAGAGTTTGTTCCTTGTGGTCACCTCGTTCTAGGATAAGTTAGGGTATTCACTCAGGTTTGTGTATTATGTTAAGCATTTCAATTTTCATATCAGTTGCTACTGTGAGACATTATTGCCCCTCCTTTATAAATGAGGAAACAGAGGCACTGGGAGATGTCAAATATTTTACATTATTGATGACATCCACATGTGGAGACAGGCAGGAGCTAACACTGCAGTCAGATCCACGGCTGCACTAACTGGTTCCTCTAACTAGCAGACTTGACTTTTCATTTTAACAAGATTTTGGTACTGAAGAGAAGTTTACACTTCCAAACATGTTGTCTACTTCCTAACTGTCACATAATCATGAATGCTGACTTGGGTTCAAATGGTGCCATTTCAGAGACTCCTGCAGCTTTCTCTATATTTGAGAACTAATTCCCTCCGGGACAGGGTTCCCTCCCACTTCTCAAATGAACCCTGTGATGAGGGACTTTGACATTTAATAGGTCCACTGACAGCATTGCCCTTCCTTTGGTTTAGAAGTATCTACTTCCTTTCAAATTCAATAGTGATGACTTTTTAAAAGCAGGAAGTGGTTGTTTCTTCTCATAAAAAAAAAATCAGTCCTGGGTTCAATCATAATTCTATTGGTTCCATGGGAGGGGAGCTGGTTGGTGAGAAACACTGGGCTCACCAGCTGTCTTCCTTGAGCTCAGTTTTCCCAACTATTATTTGGTGACAAAACCAGATCTTGGCACCAGAAAACAACAAATAGAAACTGTGTGGAATCCCTGGGGAGTCAAGTTCTCTCAAGTATTAGTTATTATTGACACAAATAATAGCATCTTGACAAAAAATATGGAGCACTGATGCTTTCAGAAGTGCACAAACTCAATGGAACAAAGTTAAAAATTTAAAACTTGCAAATAATCAAATAGTAACATACTTGTGAGATGATAAGATACCTAACATTGGTATGCTGATATTATTAAATGCAAACTGGGGCCTTCTGCTGAGTGAAGGAATTCATTTACTGAGATTAGAACAGAACAGTTTTCATCTGTTTTCTGAATTTTGATGAAATGTTTCCATTCTGGCATCAACTCAATTAACTCTGATAGTCCTTCTGTGAAATGGGAAAGGTTAAATTCTTATAGTAAATGTCAACAATTAAAGCACAGAATAATAAAATCCCAGTCACATGGCCAAAGGAGCAAGGGATCAGAAAGAGCCAGATTTCCTTGGCCTAACATGAAACTTAAGATCGATATTTTTATAGGAACATGGGGCCAAATGGTAAAAATAATTGAATATCTCAGTATTTCAAGTTGAATAAGCCACAGCCACACAGAAACGATGGGTTTAATTCTGTAATGTGCATGTGGTTCTACACAATTTTACCACATGTGTGGATTCACAGATCTGCACCACAGTTGCGTAATCTATTTTTAAAGTACAAGGTAATTTTATTCTTTAAAAATTTCTAGGATTGAGGGGTTGGAGCGGTGGCTCAGCAGTTACGGCGCTTGCCTGGCATGCGCAAGTACGCGAGTTCAAACCCCAGCACCACGTACCCAACGAAGTCTCAGAACAACAAAGGCCATGTGAAAAACAAAAATTGATTCTGTCTCCCTCTCTCACTGTTCCCTCTTTCTTTAAAAAAAAAAAAAAATTCTAGGATTGAGATTAGCATAACTGACCAAAGGCTGAAGATAAAAATATTTTGAGCTACTTCAAATGATCACAGGGCACAAAACAGGAACCCCTTACTTCCAGAAGACTTAAGAGCACATCAAAAAGACCTGGGAAGAGCGACAAGTCCAAGATGTTCTGAGGGGCATGCTTGCCTTCATGTGGAAGACGAAACTTTTCACTCTCTGGGTCAATAAAGAGATTCCTACGAGGGAGGGGAGAATGAGATTATATTTGGAAAGCTATTTTTAAAATTTATGAAGGTGACACAAGGGGGAGAATGTCAAAACACTTCAGGAGAAACACGTTGGTTGGACAAATTGACCAACAGATTGACAGACAAGATGGATATAGAGAGGCTGCTAAAATAAGTGTGATTTTTAAAAAAGGGATTTAATCCTTACTTTCAGAATGAGAAATAATCAGATTAACATGCATGCTTTATGTAAGGAATGAAGCATGGGTCTTTAGGTTTATTAGTTGTGGCTGTATAGTATAAGAAAATGGCCCATTTTTTATCTTAGCCCAGTGCATATAACTAGCTCTCAACAAATATTTAAGTACTGGAACTATAATAATGGTAAATAAGAAAAAATTTATATCACCTGGAAAATTATATTGGGATAATACAAATTTTTTTTATGAGAGAGGGACAATGAGAGAAAGAATCAGTTTTATTTGGTTTTTCATCTGGTTTTTGTTGCTCCACCACTTAGTTGTGTATGTGGTGCTGGGGTTCAAACCCAAGTCCTTGCACATGCCAGGCAAGTGCCATAACCACTGAGCCACTGCTCCAGTCCTGGATAATCTAGATTTTGAATAGAAAAATAAAGTAAAACTTTTCTGAGAAAAATGAAAGCTAATATATATAATCATAACCAAAACCCTCTAGTTTTGATTGAATCATAATTAAAAACCATAAAATGAAATATCACCAGTCAACTAAATGTTTACCTTGTATTAGCTTCAGAGAAAGAACTGGCTTAGAACATTCTCATATAAACATTAAAAATTAATATGCTGGCAAACAAAAGAAGAGCTACTTTGGGCTGATGCTGTAAGCAATCTAACCCTTGAAAGCAATGATAGTTAATAATTGCTAAGCAATAAACCTTTGTATAAGTGGTTGATATTTAATGATTATTTAAGAAAAACAAAATTTGGGGCTAAGGCTATAGCTCATTTGGTAGAGTGCTTGCCTAGCATGCACAGGCCCTGGGTTCAACCATAGCCATACAATAAATAAATAAGTAAATATAAAATAACAATTCTAAAAACAGAGGTTAAATTTCATCTTTAATTCATTCTACTGTTTTTCAGATTGTAGTGTAGTTTGAGATTTTTCTAAAACTGTTCTTTTAAATACAGTATAGTAGGACTGCAAATTTGAGGCCAGCCTGGGCAACTTAATGAGAGCTGGACTCATAAAAAGCAAAAAGGGCTGGGGATGTAGCTCAGTAGAATAGCACCCTTGGGTTTAACTCCTAGCACCACAAAACGGAAACAAAACATCAACAACAAAAACCCCCAAGGACATGATGAGCTATACCAGGAAGTTTAGGTGAACACAAAGCTCCTCACTGCCATTTGCGGTCTGGACTGGCCCCTGGAGAGTGCCATGAAGTCAGGAGCCAGTGGGACATGGGCATACGCCCTGGCATTAATGTGGATCACATGGGAAAGACAGCGTGGGGCAGCAGGGAGCTCTCCCTCAGCAGTGGTGGGCTCAGCTGCTGGATCTCTCCACACTTGGAACACGGCACATTCTTGTAAAACAGCATTATATTTCTCTGAAAAATGGCCACTAGGTGACTGAGCTGAGTAGGGAAATTGCAATAAAATGGAAAAAGCAGGTCTAACATAGTCTTAAGACCAAAACCCCCAACATGTGATCCTGGGCGAAATGGCGGCTGTGAGCCTGTCCCGAGCTGATGCGAACGTTGGCGCCTTAGAAAGAGCACCATCCTCAGGCGTGCTCAGGGTTCAGTGTACTGGCCGGTTAGGCCTAAGGCTTGATAAAACCTTCAAGTAGCTTCCTTGAAAGGAGGGAAGATATTTAAAATATTTTCCAAACTTAACCTATTGCTCTCCTGAGTGCCAATGCACTCATCTCTAATGCATTTATTTTACTACTTTTTTTTAAAAGAGAGATTTAAAAAAATCTGATAAACAGAATTAAGCAACTTTGCTTCCGGCATTCTTATCAGCTTGATGAGATATGAGTTAGCGATTACAGCTAACTAGCACTTGAAAGTGGAAAGAGTCAATACATGTTTCTGTTTTTTAATGTTCATTTAAAAATAATCTGTTTCTTGACTGGCAAGTAGACCACAGCTCCGCTAATGCCAGTTCCTGGATATAAATATCTGCAGATATACCTACATAAAGCTAAATAGTTCTATGTGTTCAAAGGGGGGCAATCAGAACATCACCCATGTGAGGCTGTCACCCTTTACGAGGAGGACAGACTACCTTCTGTTAGGTCCTTTCTAGGATTCTTAGGTTTGGTGTTGCACTTCCTTTCATTTATGAAATGATGACTGTAGTGTATGCAAGTTGTTACTGGTAGTTTTCCCACATCCTCTTCCTCTTCCTTCATACCTTTACTGGGAAAATAGCAACCCTATCCATCTCCAAATTTTGCAAGTGGATTTTATCAATTCTTGAACACCCAAGACATAGTGTCTGAGAAATGATGTCTCCCTCTTCCAGCCCTTTTCAAAGTTCTTCCTCCCTGCATCCTTTCTTTCCTGCACTTTTGGTACTGCTACTAAAATGCTCCCGGTTATTAATAGCTTTGGCGTGAAGGATCACCACCTGCACACACTTTGGCATTGTTTTACTTAATGGATAAACTGTCCTATGAGGTCACCACTGCCTCCCCATCCTACAAATGAGGAACCAGATTCCATCGAGGGCAGGTGAGCTGGCTCAGAGTTACACACGTAGTAGGACTGGTATTCAAATCCAGGCCTGTGACTCCAAAGTGGAGGCTTTCTTCCACACTGACTTAAATTTAATTTACTCCATTGTCACCTAATCGGGCTGCTTCATACATTCCTTTAGATAAACTTAAGTGCTCCCGTTTACACTCTCATTACTTAGACATTTTTATTACCTATCTGATATCTCATTCTCAGTTTGCTTCCCACTTAACATACAGCAAAATAAGCAGGATGTAGGTGTGTGCCGGCTGGGGACCTGTCACGTTTTAAACTTTAACTTTGGGAGCAGTAAGATTTCTTTTGATTATAAGAACCACTTTTAGTGGGTTAAAAAGGACACTTCATGTTTCTTCCTCAAGAAGGGGGCTGGAATGCTGGCAACAAGGCACCACCAGCTCCTCTCATATAAACACATCTGACTCTTCACATAGACAAGGCCTTATGGCTTCCTAATGGGATGAGAATTATGTAACATGCACATTTTTGCAATAATTATAGAATCGAAGATACTTCCTGACAACTATAACTAAAGTTTGCCATATTAAAAACTGTAAAAGGTTGGGCCAGGCTGGCAGTGTTGAGGTTTGGAATTTCCACTTTGAAGTCAGATCCTGGCTTAGTCACTTGCTAACTTGTGTGATCTCATCTTTCTGAGTCTCGACTGGAAAAATGGGGCCAATGAATGATATAGTTCCTGACCCCGTGGTTCTGTGAATGAGGTGAAACGAGTCAACAGGCTTAGGGCCTGCAGCTCTGGACAGTATTATTGTTTTCCTGTTGTGTTGCTACTACTGTTAATGTGGTAACTCGTAAAATGGTACATAAATTTCAGTTTACGACCACATATCATTATACACATACACAGATATAAGGCAAGTTAATTTAAAAATCATTAGATATGAAGCCTACACAACTAAATGGCTTAATTTATCCATCTGCAAAATGGAGATCAAATAGTGCCCATTTGTTCTAGAACCACCCATACAACTAGGGAATGCTTGGGATTCCCTCAACAATGCCAATGGGCAACACTGTAAGGACTTAGGCAGAAAAGCACTTTGAGCGTCAGATTTCAAGGATGGATGAGCATTCAATTATTGGTCTTTCTTACAGTAAAACTACCAGAGTTCACAATAAATAGTAAGAGATAGATTTAGGGACTTAGTGATTTCTTTTTTCCCCAAGGAAATCAACAATTGTGCTGCTTGCTGATTTAACCTAGAATTATTTGTCATTTTGACCGATGTAAAGTAGCCTTTAGTTGAAGCAAAAGGGAACACTGCTCAAAAGCACAGATGGCATCAAACTGCTTACATCACAAATGTAGGTGTGTCTCCTGCCCTTGTGAAATATGCCTCAGCCTGGGCTTGTTCAAGCGCACAGGCTGGTTTTACAACATCGAAGGGTGAGAGTGTGTTTGTTCAAACGCTTTAATGTGCCTCTTCTCCTGATTTTTAAAAATAAGACAAATATCAAAAACATATTTATTTACATACCCTTCAAAAATAGATGATGCCAATCCATGAGAAACTATGAAGAATTAAATTCAACTCTGAAGAACAAAGGCTTTAACGTGTAGACTTCAGTTTTGGTTTTTGTTTTGGTTTTCCTTTGTTTTGGTTCTTTTACTGTTGCTTACCTGGGAAGATTTGGCAAGCTTCTGCGTATACTCCTTCTCAATCTGCTTCAGCCTGCTGTTGGCCTGAAAAACACACGTACACGAACACACACACAGTGACCTGTGAGCTTGGTATCTCTTCCACATGCCTATCACCAGGCAGCTGGGATGCCAGCCAGCTGCACCGCCCTTCTGGGCAGCCAGAAAACCACAGGGCTTGTCTTTGATCTGACGCCAACTATTCATCACTTAAAAAGAAAGAAAGAAATAAAAAAGATCTCTCCTGCCAATTATTAGACAAACACAGACTTCTGTGGATAGAAAGAGAGGAGGCAGAAATAGACATCCTGAAAGTGTGAAGGCTCAGAGGGCAAGGAATTGCAGAAAAGGAAGGAGGGGAGGGAATCGGGAGAGGAGAAAAAGAGGTGGCAAACATAATACTCTCACTTCGTTTAAAAATAAAGGGGATAGGTGCTCCTGGACCAAGGCAGATATGAAAATTGAGATTCACTCAGCAGAGAGTTGAGCCCCCATGCTGCCTAACACACAAGAGCTATTTTTCTGAACCACACATACATTTAAATCAAGCAATTTTACGTTCTGGAAGTAGGGTGGCCTTCTCAGAATCAGTCCACGTTGCTTAGAACTGGATTTTCTCTCTGCCACTCAGGTTCCAATCCTTAGGATGTGGCATGCTTTCCAGTCTCTGGGTGTGTTTAGGACAGTCTCTCTATCCTCAGTGTTCACAACACTCCTGGTGACATGTCCTAGATGGGGACCTTCCTCTTGTCCACCATGTGAGCATATGTCCTTCACTTCTGGGAAAGGTTGGGTCATTAGTCTCATGATTTCCTCTCCCCTCACCTCAACCCCGCCTTCTCTGAGTCTTATGCTCCCAGGTTTACCACCTTTTCTTACTGCTTCTACTACCATTCTTCATTTCTCTTAGTGTATCCTCAATTTTTACTTTAGAACATTCTATTGGATATTTTTAAAATTCTGCTATCATATTTATAATTTTAAGGGTTTTTTTTCTTGTTCTCAGAACAGCAATATTAGTATTGTCCTTTTATGAATGAGTAAATAAAGGCATAGAGGTTTAGTAACCTGTCCAGCACCACACAAGGAGAGAGCAACAGAACCAAGGCTCAGTCCCCTATCCACAGTGGGGCAGCAGAGCACGATGCTCCACCAGCCAGAGCACCCAGCAAAATGCCTCACTGTGTATTCACGCCTTCTCCCGAGGTTATCAATTTCACACCCAGGTCTGTATCCATCCATCAGTCTGTTATCTGGGGACAACTATCTATCTATCCATATATACTTTTGAATTTTTTCTGCTCACTAGAGTATTTTTTCCCCTGAGGTTCCTTTATTTATTTACTTTTGCCAGCCTGTTTGGGTTTTTGGCTTTTTCTTTAAATAGTTTTCTTAAAGATGTGATCACTTTGCTGTTCTATTTAAAGTGAGGCCCTTGCTCAGCTGTGTATAGGCTTGTGGACAGATGGATACCCCCATGGAGTGTTACAGAAGGCCCGGATTCTCCTGTGCCAGACTCTGGACTTTCTTCTTGGGCCAGTATGACTCCAAGTGTTCTGCCCGGCAGTCTATCCGGCTCCACTGTCTGTGGAAGGCGCCTCGGTGTTCAGGACAGCCACACTCCCGTAAGCCTATCTTCACTCTTGCCCTCAGCTGTACCCATTATCTGTCTCATTCTGTCTCTCCAGAGAGCAGGCCCGGGGCATTTCAAGGGGTGTGCCATCTGACAGCTCTGTACACAGTCTCTGAGCCTATCCTGCATTCTCTCCTCTACCCCACGCCCAGGTCCTGATTCCTGAAGCCTTTCCCAAGCAGGGCAGATTCTGTGCTTCTAACAAATGTCCTCCAAGCCTCCTTTCTCCCAGGAACTTTTCTGATTTTGGAATGCTCCATTTTGCTAAGTCCATTTTGGATTCAGTCCCTTCTCAAGTTCTAAAGTTATGTTTACTTCTTATGTGTACCGCTTTCTCCGTTCCTGTTCTCTTGAGATATTCCTGCCTCAGCATAAAAACACTGATGCTTGGGTCCCATTTTTAGGTTATGATTTGTCTGGGGTATAGCCTAGACACTATAATTTAAAACTCTTGGCAGCTCTTTCTAATGTTGAGTCAAAGTAAAAAAAGCACTGTCATTGCTGGGTGAATTCTTGTAATCTCAGCAACTTGGGAGGCTGAGGCAGGAGGATTTTACATTCAAGGCCAGCCTCAGCAACTCAGCAAGCCCCTAAGCAAATCAATGAGACGTTGTCTCAAAATAAAAAGTAAAAAGAGCTGGGGATGTGGGGATGAACAGCCCTGGCTTCAGTCCTTGCCACACAAAAACAAACAGTAGCACTGTTCATGCCTCTTTCCGTTTTTTCCTTGCACCTTAATGAGACTTCCTCAAGGAGTGAAGGTAAACAGGTGAGTTCCATCCGATATGCTTAATTGGCAGCAAATGGATATCACAATGGGATGAGAAAGCAATGCAGTCCAGGTGCATCTCTATCACAGCACTCGGTTAAACTGGGAAATGTCCCACTAGGCAGTGAGATACTAGAAGGCAGACGCTGGGTGCATGACGTTCACCGTGTAAATGAGGAGACGCCATCCAGCCCCTTTCCTTTTCTATCAGCTGTGCCCGCGCCTCCAAAGTTATCTTTTCATAACCGTATGTTTCAGGGTTAAGTTCAAATACATTACATCTTTTGTTTCTCTTTCCATACTTTTTTGTATTGGTGCATTATAGTTGCATATTGGTGGGATTCGTTACTACATACTCTTACATGCACACAATATAACAATATCATTTGGCCAGTATCACTACTCAGCACTTCCCCCCTTCCTCCCTGCTCCTTACCATTGTGTGTGTGTATAAAGAAATATATATATACTTATACATATGTTATATATACTCTTTATACATGTATATATAAACAAATATTATATATAGAGACATATATTTGTGTGTGTGTGTGTGTGTGTGTGTATATATATATATCCATTCACTTGTTGATGAGCACCTAGGCTGGTTCCATAGTGTGGAACCTACACTGTGTTAAAATCCAAATAGATGCTATAAACATGGGTGTGCATGCATCAGTACAGTATGATGACTTTAATTCTTCAGGATAAATACCAAGGAGTGATATAGCTAGGTAATATGATATTCCATGCCTGGTGTTTTGAGAAACCTCCACAATGATTTCCATCGTGGTTGTACTAATTTATAATCCTAACAACTTTATGAAAGCATTCCTTGGGGCTGGAGTGGTGGCTCAGAGGTTGGAGCACTTGCCTGGCATGCACAAGGACCCGGGTTCAAACTGCAGCACCACATACACAACCAAGTGTCCAAGAAACAAAGGCCAGAAGAAAAGATAAATAAAATTGATTTTTTCTTTTTTTCTCTCTCCCTTTCTTAAAAAAAAAAAGCATTCCTTTTCCTCCACATCCTCTCCAGCATAGATGATAAAATAATAATAATATGAATTATTGATGACCACCATTCTAACCACTGTGAGATGAAATCTCAGTGTAACTTTTTTTTTTTTTAAGAGAGGGACAGTGAGAGAGAGAATTGATTTTAATTAGTTTTTCATGTGGCTCTTGTTGCTTGGAGACTTCATTGTGTACTTGGTGCTGGGGTTCAAACCCACGTCCTCGAGCATGCCAGGGCAGTGCTGCCACTGCTCCAGCCCCCTCAGTGTATAGTTTTGATTTCCCTAATTGCTAATGATTGTTGAACTGGTTTTTTTTAATCATATTTGTTGGGCATTTCTACTTCTTCTTTAGAGAAGTACCTATTTTAATTCATTTACCCATTTATTAATTTGTTATTTGATTTTTTCATGTTAAGTTTTTTGAGTTCTTTATATATTTTAGATACTAATCCTGTCAGAAGAGCAGTGAGCAAAGATTTTCTCCCATTCTGTAGGTTCTCTCTTCACATTTTTAATTGTTTGCTTTGCTGTGCAGAAGCCCCCCGGCTGTTTTTTTTTTTTTTTTTTTTTTCAAGAGAGGACAGTGAGAGAGGAAGAGAGAGAGAGAGAGAAAGAGAGAAAGAGAGAGAGAGAGAGAGAGAGAGAATGAATCAATTTTTATTGAGTTTTTCCCATGGCTTTTGTTGCTGTGACACTTAATTGTGTACGTGGTGCTGGGGTTTGAACCCGTGGACTCGAGCATGCCAGGCAAGTGCCGTACCGCAGAGCCACCGCTCCAGCCCCCCGAAGCCTTTGAATTTGCTGCCATCCCATTTTTAAGCCTTGGCGTTATTTCCTGAGCTTCGGGGTCCTAATGAGAAAGTCTGCCTGCGCCTGCGTGCTGGAACATTGACTGTGCTTTCTTCCAGGAGTTGCGGAGTTTCTGGTCTAATTCCTAGGTCTTTGATCATTTTGAGCTGATTTTGTGAGGGAGAGTGTAAGGTCTGGTTTCATTCTTCTTCATATGGATAACCAGTTTTCCCACCACCATTCAAATATAATTCTTTTGAGTTTATTCCATAAATCTGTGCATCTATAATCCCATTGAGCACATAGGATAATTTGATTTTTTTCCAGAGTCAAGAGGCCATGTGACTATTACTATCTGTCAGACTCAATTCCAGTTCTGTGAAGCCTCTCTCTGGGATGTAGCTCACTGGTAGAGTGCTTGCCGCACACGCACCAGGCTCCAGGTTCGAGTCCTAGCATGGCAAAACAATTAAAAAAACAAACAAACAAACAAACCCCTATGCATTACAGAATTAGGGCTCCTCTGAACCTCTTGAGGATTGTTGGTCTTGTTCCACACTCTGTCAATGTTATTTATCACAAAATGCTTGATAAAGTATTTGCTGCTTTTTAAATAAACACAGAGCTCTCACTATGGGCCAGACACTGTCCTAAGTGCTTTAAAAATATTTGTCCACTAGAAAATCTAAAAATTAATCACAGTGTCATGAAGGGTAAGTTCCTTTCCCCCCAAAAGCTTGGAGTCAGAGTTGCCAGCTAGCTCAGAAAAGCTGGGCTTCAGTGGCAGCCGCTCTGCAGGAGTGTGGCCAGCTGGCTCTGGAATCCCACAGGCCCAGACAAGTTCCTGAGAAGTACATGTTCCCTCACCCACTCCAGAATAACAGCACTGGGTGAACAGACGAGAATGTCTCTAGACCTCTGTGGAACTTCTAGCCAACGAGTAAACAAAATAACTTTCGAAAGTAATATTTAAATAATCTGAGTGCCACTAAAGAGAGATGGAAAGTGATGAAAGGTATTCTAATTTTAAAAACAGGAATGTTCTAGAAAGTCTCCTTGAGATGGTGATAAAACCTGCAGGAGATGAAGCCATGCTGAACTCAAGAGAAAGAACATTCCAGGCAGAAGGAAGAGCCAGGTAAGAGCCCTGTCCTGGGGCACAGTGCAGAGAACAGTGTGGTGGATCAGTAACCACTGTGTCCCTTGAACAAAATGTGTTCTGGGTGAGAATCAGGGGCCAGATCCCACATGGACTGTACGCGATTGCAAGGAACTTGGTTTTTAACAGGGGTAAAATGGGAAGTCACTGAAGGGTTTTCAGTATCGGGGAAATTCATAATTTGACTTAAGTACTGATGTGATCAATCCAGCTTTTGTTTGGGACGAGAACTGAGCAAAGAAGCCAGTTGGGAGGCCACTGCAAACAATCCAGGATGGGAACAGAGGAGGTGGTGAGAAGTGGTGAGAGTGTGAGAAAAATTTCAAAGTAGGATCAATAAATGCTGCATGACAGAAAGAAATGAGTTTTTATCCTAAGCAACTAGTTAAGTAAGATTATCATTACATGACACTGGAAAAACTACGGTGGGACAGGTTTGGGGAGGAAGCTCAAGCGAACAGTTTGGGCACATTAAGCTTGGAGATATTTATCCATTGTTGAGGTGCACATTTAGGTATTCAAATCTTGAGTTTATGAGAGAAGAGCAGGTTAGGAGGATAAATTCAGAAGTCACCAGTGTATACACAGAGTATGCAACCATGCTATCTGGTAAGACCACAAGAAATTGAGTGTATACAAAAAAAGAAGAGGCTGAGTATACTCAGTCCTGGCCTGCAAACGCTAAGAGGCTGGAGGAATGAGGAGGAAAGCAGACGAAGAGTCAGAGAGATAAGAAACTAGATGAAGCCAAGTGAAGAAAGTGTTTCAAGGACTGGTCAACTGTCAACTGATAGAGATGTCATGTAAAATAGAATCGAGAAACCATCACACAGGTTTGGCAACATGGTGGTCCCTGGGGATATGGAGAAGAGCAATTTTGGGAGAGAAGAAAGTTGGATTACAGGAGGTGGAAGGGAGAAAGAGAAAAGAGACATTGGAGCAGAATACAGACAATCTGTTCATAATTTGTTAGGAAGCAAAGGAAAGAAATAGGTGGAAGCTGCAGGGAGAGAGGAAGAGTAGAGGGCAGGTTTGTTTTGTTTCAGTAAGGCAAGAGAACTAAGCCTGTCTGTAGGCTGATGGGAACCATCTAGCACAGAGAGGGAAATAGATAATGTCAGGGAGTTATTAAAGGAGAGGGGATGTGTTACAGAGTGAACTGGTCCACCATAAATTCATCATGTAGAAGCTATAACCCTCGATGTGACTGTATTTGGAGACAAGAGGCTTCAGAGAGGTAATCAGTTAAATGAGGTCATAGGGTGGGGCCTAAATCTAATAGCACTGGTGTCATAATAAGAGGGGAAGAAATACTAAATCTCTCACCTTCTCCCTCTCTGGGTGTGTGTATGCGGGAGTGGGGAGAAAAAGCACATGTGTGTATATGCAGATACGAAAATATACAGAGAAAAAAGGCCATGTAAGGACACAGCAAGAATACTGGTGTCGATAAGCGAGCAAGAGAGGCCACACTGGAGGGCAACTCTGACGCTGCCTTGATTTTGGACTTTGGGCCTCCAGAATTGTGAGAGAATTTCTATTGTCTGAGCCATCTGGTCTGTGGTGTTTTGTTATGGCCTGAGCAGACTAAAACAGGGTGGGATTTTGAACATCAGGAGAGAAGATGGCCTTTACTGGGAGTGCAAGCACCAGTAACAGTGGTGAGAGATTCTGACTGCTTCTACTTTATCCATGAAGTAGGAGGAAAGGTTAATCATCTGGGCAAGAGGATGGAAGAAAAGACTGTTGGGAGATGTGAGGAGCGAGGAAAGTGTGAAGAAGTCAAGTACCAGGAAAGGAAGGGCCTGGGGAATATAGCATAGGTTTCAGAATTCCAGGGAGCATTAGCAGCCCACTTGAAATGACTAAGGTTGAATTTAAAGTAATACCTCTAGAATTTGCTAAAAGCATAAATACTTTGGAGACTAATGAGAGTAACTGAAGAAATGAAGGTTTTTACTATTTTTGAAACTAAATCACAACTGCCTATATTTCTGAATATCTAATAAATAAATCTTAAAAACTCAGGTTTAGCAAGGAATTAAGGAAAGCTATAGAACATTGAAGAAAAAAATAGAAGACCCAAGAAGATGGAAAGTCATCCCATGTCCTTAGACATGAAGAACTAACATGGTCAAAATGGCCATTCTGCCAAATGCACTATAGAGATTCAATGCAATCCCCATCAAGATACAAATGACATTTTTCACAGATATAGAAAAACCAATTCTTAGATTCATTTGGAAGAATAAGAGACCCACAATAGCCAAAGCAATAATTAGCAAAAAAAAGTGAAGCAGGAGCCATCACAATACCTCATCTAAACTACACTACAGAGCTATAGTTACAAAAACAGCATGGTATTGGTATCAAAATAGGCATGAAGACCAATGGAATAGAAGATACAGAGTCAGGGACTGGAGCAGTGACTCAGCGGTTGCGGCACTTGGCTGGCATGCTTAGAGTTTTGGAGCAATGAAAGCCACGTGAAAAAGTAAATAAGGGGGGGATCCAACATGGCCACTTGAAGGGAGGCTGCATTTCCTGAGGCTCCGGGTCTGCTTGGGAAATCCCAGTGCATCTTCAATTTTCCAAGGTGCGTTCAGGGGAATCTATATTTGAACTTCTAGTACTAGTTTGTGAAGCTTTTATAAGGAGCCGAGTCTTGGGAGTTTCACAAGGAGAAAAAAAAGGGGGGGGGGACTTTCCCTGTCACGCCAGGGACGCAGAAGGCTGCCTGTGCTAACTTCCTGCTGGTGCGGATGCCATTGGCCAGCGGCAGACAGTGTGGAGAGGGAGAAAGAATTCCGTCTGCCCCGCCAGGAGTACAGCAGTTCGGCTGTTTGCTTGGTGCTAGCAGAGCGACCCGTAGAGCGAGGAGAGAGAAAGGGACTTTGTCCGTTCTGCCAGGAACAATGGCCAGCTCCCTTACATTCCTCGCGTTGGCTGCTGCGATCCTGTCCCTAAATAATACAGTCATCCACCCAGCTCACACTCTGCGGGGTGCGAGAGCTATGCTGGGGCGCCTGGTGGCTGCACAGCGGGATAGCCTGGCCGCCATTGGGAGTCTCAGGACACAATTCCGGACCTGCTGCAGGGGCAGGGCTGTAAGCAGCAGCAGCTGTGGCAGCGGATCTGAGCTGAGTCACAGACACCTTCGCTGATCCGTACCCGTCCCTATCTAAAACAGTCATCTGCCAAGCTCACACACTGCAGGGTAGGGGGTGGGTGAGAACTGTGCTGGGAGACGGCCCTCTTGGAGCCACAGACTGAGAGACATTCATATTGAAACCCAGAAGGACAGTGATCATCTCCTACGAGAGGTCCCAGAGATGCCCTTATTGTGTAAGATCCAAGTTTTCATTAAGAATTTTTTAGTACAACTTTTCAATATCCTTTATGTTTGCATCTTGAGGGCAAAACAAAGAAACTCAGAAAATAAAAATCCAGATAAGGTGTAATGTTAAAAAAAAAAAAGAATTTTTTAGTTTTTATTTTTATTTTCTTTTACTTTTTTCTCTTATTTTTTAAATTTTTTTAATTTTTATTTTTTTATTATATAGATATTTTTTTCTTTTTCCCTTTCTTGCTTTACAGTTAATACTGAAGTTGTTGTTGGTTGATGTAAATATTTATCCATGTGTATGTGTTGGTGATTGGCTACTACTTTCTCTAAGTCTTCTTGAACCCTACTGCTATCCCTATAACATAGAGTTCCAACCAGGAAAACATTTCATGATAGCAAGATAGACTCAGCCTCTGGAGAATGAAAATAACCACGCCCCATACTAACCTCTTCCTCCCCTGTACTGTGGTAATCCCTAACTATAAGCATTTTTCTCTCACCTTCACCCAAAGTCTTCACCCTTCCTCCATCCCATTTCTATGTTTTCATTAGTCCTAATAGAATAACCTACTCCCCCCTAATCCCTTGTTCCTCTTTACTCTAAGGCAAGAGTGACTTTTTACCTCCCCAATTCACCTCCTTGACTTCCTAGTCATCCCTTTTCCCCACTTTCAGAGAGACCCACTATCTGAAGAAATAGACACGCTTCAAAATGGGCACTGGCTCGCTATCATAATACACTGTGAAATCTCTCCCATAACGAAGCAAAGCCATAAGAAGCTCCAATTACTCCACCAAGAGCAACTTACTTGAAGTACAAGACATGCTCTCGGACTCAGAAAATGAGGAAAAGGGGGAAATAACTCACTTCCTCAACCCCACAGCTCTCCACCAAAGGATCCCATAGCTGGAGCCCTAGATGAAAACCAAAGGCATCGTGTCAGTATTATGATTAATAATGCAATCAAAGAGTTGAGAGATGAAATAAGGAAAGAGATCAGAGAGCAATTTCAAGAGAGAGACAACTTCTACAGGAAAATAAGGGGACAGTTCCATGAGATGAAAGATCAGCTATACAAAGATATAGACATCCTGAAAAGAGATGTAGCAGAGCTATCAGGATTGAAAAACATGGTTAACCAAATCAAATCTTCACTAGAAGAAACCAACACCAGAGCTTACTATACTGAAAATAGAACATCAGCTCTTGAAGAACGAGTATCGGACAATGAGGATAGGCTAAACAATGTAGAATTCAAAGAAGATAAGCAGGATAAACAGCTTATATTACATAATCAGAACTTCCAAGTAGTATTTGATGAGATGAGGTCTAATAATCTGAGACTCATTGGCCTGGAGGAAAATTCTGAACAGCAAACAAGAGGCTTAAAGAACCTTTTAAGCGAAATCATAAGTGAGAACTTCCCTCATTTTACTATTGATCCAGATTATCACATCCAAGATGTTTACAGAACTCCAAATAGACCTAATCAATTGAAAAACTCACCAAGACATATAATATACAAAATGAATAACAGAGAAATTAAGGAGAAAATTCTAAAAGCTGCTACAGGAAAGCCCGAAATCACATTCAGAGGCAAACCAATTTGGATCACTATGGATTTTTCAGAGCAAACAATGAAGGCCAGAAGAGCTTGGAACAATATCTTTCAAGTGTTAAAAAATAACAGCTTTCACCCAAAGATAATATATCTGGCAAAACTCAGCTTCAAATGTGAAGGGGAAATTAAATACTTCAACGATAAACTCAAGCTAGCAAGATACATGAGCACAAATCCTGCTCTTCAGAGCATTCTCAAAGACGTTCTCCATTTAGAAGACAATGCCAACGATATACTAAATCCTTAAACAAGGGCGAGTCAATAATCATACACAAGCTGACTTCCAAGATGATTCAAAACTCTGTAATCGATACAAAGTTAGAGAATCAACCTCCCATATCTATTCTAACCTTGAATGTGAATGGTCTCAATGCCCCAATTAAAAGACACAGACTAACCCACTGGATCAAAAAACAAAATCCAACAATATGTTGTCTGCAAGAGACACATCTGACACTCAAAAACAGACACAGTCTGAAAGTGAAAGGATAGCAAAATGTCTACCAGGCCTGTGGCCCAAAAAAGCAAGCTGGAGTGGCGATTCTAATTTCTGATGAAATTAATTTCCAACTAAAACTAGTCAGAAAGGCAAAGAGGGTCACTTTATCATACTAAAAGGGACAGTTCATCAAGAGGACATAATGATAATTAACATCTATGCCCCCAATTACAGCCGCCCGAAATATATGGAAAAAATACTTAAGGACATTAATCCCCTCATTGATCTCAACACAATAATCCTGGGGGACTTCAACACACCATTATCAACTCTAGATAGAGCATCAAAACAAAAAATCAAAAGACATCTCCAATCTAAATAACTCTATTAATCAATCGGGCTTAACAGACATTTACAGAATATTCCATCCTAAGACAGCTGAATTTACCTTCTTCTCAGTGGTGCATGGATCCTTCTCTTAAATAGACCACATCCTAGTCCACTGGGATAATCTTAACAAATATAAAAAAGTGGATAAAATCCCATGTATTCTGTCAGATCATAATGCTATGATCTTAGCAATCAACAAGAGAAACAACAGAAACTACTCAAATACTTGAAAATTGAATAATTACCTCTTAAACGAAGGATGGGTAAAAGAGGAAATGAGAACAGAGATTAAGAAGTTTTTGGAATTGAACGAGATGAGAAAACAACATACCGAAACCTCTGGGACAGTACGAAGGCATTCTTAAGAGGTAAATTTATAGCACTGAGTGCATACATCAAAAATCTAGAAAGAGATCAAATTAATAGCCTTATGCTTCAACTCAAATGACTATAAAAGGAGGAACAGTCCAACCCTAAATCTAACAGAAGATAGGAAATTACCAAAATCAGAGCTGAAATCAACGAAATTGAGAACAAAAAACTATACAAACTATTAACAAAACTAAGAGTTGGTTCTTTGAAAGAGTGAACAAAATTGACAGACCCCTTGCCAACCTCACCAAAACGAAGAACCAAATGAAGCAAATCAACAAAATCAGAGACGAAAATGGGGATATCACCACAGACTCATCCAAGATACAGAAGATTATCAGAACCTATTTTGAAAATTTATACTCTGCTAAATTTGATAACCTCGAGGACATGGACAGGTTCTTGGACACACACGACAGCCCCTCTTTAACACAGGAGGACACTGAAAACCTAAATCAATCTATCATAGAAAGTGAAATTGAAGCCGCAATCAAAGCTCTCCCAGAAAAGAAAAGCCCAGGTCCGGATGGATATATGGCGGAATTCTACCAAGCCTTCACAGAAGAACTAACACCGATCCTCTACAAGCTCTTCCAGGAAATTGATAGAGAGGGAACACGCCCAACCACTTTTTATGAAGCAAATATTACACTGATATTACACTGATTCCAAAGCCCAACGAAGACATGTCAAGGAAAGAAAACTTCAGAGCAACTTCCCTGATGAACACTGATGCAAAAATCTTTAATAAAATTTTAGCTAATCAGATACAAAAAGCACGTTAAAAAGATAATACACTATGATCAAGTGGGCTTCATTCCAGGAAAACAAGACTGGTTCAACATACGCAAATCAATAAATGTAATTTACCAGATAAACAGAATTAAAAACAAAAATCATATAATCATCTCAAATGATACAGAGAAGGCATTTGATAAAATTCAACCCCAATTTATGATCAAAACTTTGGAAAAGATAGGGATCAAGGGAAGATACTTTAACTATGTCAGATCATTTACGACAGACCCATAGCCAACATTATCCTCAATGGAGAAAAACTGAAAGCATTTCCACTGAATTCAGGTACTAGACAAGGCTGTCCATTCTCCCCACTCTTGTTCAATATACTCCTTGAAACCCTTGATAGAGATCAGGCAAGACAAGGAAATCAAAGGTATTTGTATAGGAAAAGAGGAAGTTAAGTTATCTCTATTCACTGACGACATGATTCTATACCTAGAAGACCCACTAACATTGGCCAGAAAACTCCTAAAGCTTATAGGTCTTTTCAGCAAAGTAGCTGGCTGTAAGATCAACTCCAGCAAATCACTAGTGTTTCTTTATTCCAGTAACAAATCCGCAGAAGAAAAAATCAGGAAATCTCTCCCATTCACCATCACTTACAAAAAAATGAAATACTTGGGCATTAACCTTAAAAAGGATGTTAAGGACCTCTACAAAGAAAACTATCAAACACTAAAAAAAGAAATTACAGAAGACCTGAATAGATGGAAAAACATTCCATGCTCATGGTTAGGCAGAATCAATACAATAAAGATGGCCATTCTACCCAAAGCCCTATACAGATTCAATGCAATCCCCATCCAGATACCTATGGAATTCTTCACAGATATAGAAAAAGCAATTCTCAAGTTCATATGGAATAACAGGAGACCCAGACTAGCCAAAACATTACTCTACAGAAAGGAAGAAATAGGGGGTATCTCAATCTCTGACCTGAAATTATACTACAGAGCCGTAGTAGCAAAAACAGCATGGTATTGGTATCAAAACAGAACCGAAGACCAGTGGAACAGAACAGAAGATCCTGAGACAAAAACACAGCATAGTGTGGAAGAAAGAGAGCCTGTTCAACAAATGGTGTTGGACAAACTGGACAGCCATTTGTAGACAACTGAAGCTGGATCCTTATCTTTTGCCCTGCACAAAAATTAAATCAAAATGGATCAAAGACCTGGATATTAATCCAACAACTTTAAACTTACTAGAAAAAGAAGTAGGGTCAACACTACAGCATATAGGAGTCGGCAGCTACTTCCTTAACAAAACTCCCATGGCTCAAGCTGTAAAATCAAGAATAAATGAATGGAATGCAATTAAACTAAAAAGTTTTTGCACAGCTAAAGATCTAGTCAAGAGCATCAAGAGAGAACCTACAGAATGGGAGAAAACCTTTGCCTGCTACACCTCGAACAGAGGGCTAATATTCAGAATATACAAGGAACTAAAGAAACTAAACTCCAAACTCACAAATAAGCCAATCAATAAATAGGCTAAGGAACTTAAAAGAAACTTCTCTCCAGTGGAAGTCCAGAAAGCCCATAAATATATGACAAAATGCTCTACATCATTAGCTAAAAGGGAAATGCAAATCAAAACTTCAATGAGATACCACCTCACTCCTGTTAGAGTGAAAAATTCTAACAACAACAGATGCTGGAGGGGCTGTGGGAAAAAAGGAACACTGTTACACTGCTGGTGGGACTGCAAACTGGTTCAGCCAGTGGAGAATTCTCAAAATTTAAGGATGGAACCACCTTATGATCCAGCTATCCCACTCCTGGGTATTTTCCCAAAAGAGTCAGAACCAGCATATTATAGTGATATGGCTTCATCAATGTTTATAGCAGCTCAATTTACTATAGCTAGACTATGGAACCAACCCAGATGCCCCTTACTTGATGAGTGAATGCAAAAACTTTGGTACTTATATAACAATGGAATACTACTCGGCCATTAGAGAAGACGATATTATGGCTTTTGCAGCCAAATGGATGGAGGTGGAAAAGAATTATGCTCAGTGATGTATCCCAATCTCAGAGACTCAAGGGCCGAATGGTATCTCTGATCTGTGGAAGCTAGAATACATGGGGAAGCAGTAGGTTAAATGGCTAAACTAACAATAACTTCAAATTGTATGATTCTCAACACAATAGGGGGATGGCTCCCTAGGTTACTTGGAGGTGTAGGGAGGGAGATGCGGAGGGGAGAGGGTGTATGAAGAACTCCTAGGAGACTGGAGAGTGGGAATAAGGGGGAACCATCTTAGAAGCAGATGTCATTCCTCCACGAGATACCCATTTAACGCAGGAGTTCTTCTGGGGTAAACAGCAACAGGGGAAACCCAAGCTGGGCATCCATGATTTGGCATTACCCCTGGATAACTAAGTATATATGCATTGGTTAATGATGGTTTGATAATGTTTCCCCCTCAATTGTATCTCTATATACATCTAATAAAAAAAGAAAAAGTAAATAAAATTGATTCTCTCTCTCTCTTCTCTCTTAAGAAAAAAGAAGATATAGAGACATATCCACAAATCTATAGCCATCTGACATTTGACAAATGTGCTAAAATATATCTTGGACAAAAGACAGCCTTTTCAACAAATGGTGCTGGGAAAACTGGACAGACACATGCAGAAAAATGAAATTGGATCTGTAACTCCCACCCTGCACAAAACTCAAAATGTAATGGGGATCAGAGACCTAGGAATGTTAGAAGAGAAAATAGGGTCAACACTCCATCATATCCGAGTTGGCACTTACTTCTTTAATAAGACCCCCATAATGTAAAAAATACAGCCAAGAATCAATAAGTGGGATACTACTAAACTAAAAAGCTTCTGCACAGCTAAGGAATCAATTACGACCATGAAGAGAGAGCCTGCAGAATGGAAGAAATTCATGGCCAGCTATGCCTCTGACAGGGGTCTAATATCCAGACTATACAAAGAATTCAAAAAGCTTAATACCAAAACAACAAATACTCGATCAATAAATAGTCAAAAGAGTTAAACTGAAACTTCTCAACAGAAGAAATGCAAAAGGCAATGAATATACGAAAAAATGTCCAAAATCTCTATCAATCAGGGAAATGCAAATCAAAACTTCATTAAGGTTCTCCTCACTCCAGTCAGAATGGCAAAGATCAAGAATGCAAACAACAAATTCTGGAGAGGGTGTGGGGAAAAAGGAACCCATACATTGCTTGTGGGACAACAAACTAGTACAACCACTTTGGAAAGCAGTAAGGACACACCTCAAAATATTATGGATGGATCCACCACATAACCCAGTTATACCACTCCTAAGTATTTTCCCAGAAGATATAAATTTGGCATATGACAGCAATACAGCTACAACAATGTTTATAGCAGCACAATTCACAGTAGCTAAATTGTGCAATCAACCCATATGCCCATCATTGCACGAATGGACCAAGAAACTGTGAAATATACATACACACCATGGAGTTCTACTCGGCTATTAAAAACAATGAAATCATGGCCTTTGCTGGTAAATGGATTGAAGTGGAGAAAATCATTCTGAGTGAAACTGGCCAAACCTGGAAACTCAAGGGCCAAATGTTTTCTCTCTCATGTGGAAGCTGGAGTACAATATAGAGAAGAGTGACAGAACAATAAGTTTAGACAACAGACTCCTCAAACAGGATTAGCAATTGAACTGGGGGCAGCCTCAAAGACTAGGATTCAGTGGGGTGGGGGAGGTAAAGATGGGGAGGGGTGTAGAGGAAGGGGGAAAGGATGGGGAGGGCAAAGGGTGGACACAAGATGTGTGCATGTATAAAAGTGTAACAACAAACCCCTTCAACATGTAAAACTATAATGAAAAATAAAATCTTGTTAAAAAGCACAAAAAAAAACCTCCTCTGGTTGAGGATGATTGAAATTCACAATTTATTTACCAGGCAAGCTATCTTTTCTTTTCTTTTCTTTTTTTTTTTAAGAGAGAGGGACAGTGGGGGGGGGATAAATTTTATTTAGTTTTTCATGTGGCCTTCTTTGCTCCAACCTTTGCTGTGTATGTTGTGCCATAACCGCTGAGCCACCACTCTAGCCCCAGGGAAGCTATCCTTAAAACATTTAAAAAATCCTTTTATTCTCAGAATAGTACTATATTTCATTTCCATATATAAAAATAAGTTTGGTTTAGTTATTTTGATTATTTGGTTTTTGTCTTTTCTACTATTTCTATGTAGAAACACAGTTTTCACATAATCACCTGTAACAGGGTCTATCGCGTAAAACAAAGGAGAAATGCCAGTTTTGAAGTGAGCCATGTTTTGTTTTATTTTAGTAGAACTTAGAGTAGTAGTTGTTGCTGCTGTTTGTCTTCAGGTCTTTCTACTGCTTACATTTAAGATTGGTTGATGCTGTCCACCCTCCGCTTTTGTAGGGCCTTTTCATCAGGTTGTTCTTGTTTAAAAGCCCAGTGTGTTTATCCACTTCTCCTATGTAATTCCTATCAAAATCCTGAGTTTGAAATACGACTGGAGGGCTGGAGTGGTGACTCAGCAGTAGAGCACTTGGCTGGCATCCACAAGGTCCTGGGTTTCAACCCAGCACCATATACACAACTAAGCGTTGAAAAAACAAAAACCAGATGAAAAAAAAATTTGACTCTCTTAAAAATTAAAAAATAACCACAACTGGAAAGAAGAAAAGCCAAACAACTTCCACGATGGTGTCAATGGATGGTGATTTTCTTAATGTGCTGCCCTTTGCTTGGAGGGTACTTAGCATTCTGCCATGATTTAAAAAACCTTTATTCACCATTTTCCTACTATTAATCGTGAAAGTATAAGCATTTATCGTTCCCAGGAAGGTGATTAGATTCTACTCTGAAACATTTATATTTAAGGTAAGACCAGACCTTGGAAGTTAAATCTCTTTAAAATATAATAGCCCAAGTTTCAGAATAAAATATTTGTTTTTAGCCTGAAGGAAAACAAGGATGCTTCTCAGAGTCTGCAACATGGCATGAAGCTCAGATTAGTATGCAGTACTTTCCACTCCAAAGGTTGGTAAGCCTCCTGAAACTCTTTGAATACACTATGGCCAGTCTGGTAAAGTTGCATCACCCTACTGACAAAAATTTTCAGTGGAATTCATAAAAGATACATATATTTAATTCAATTCAAAATATTTACAGAACATTTGAGCTTGAAAGTCTCTATAATTCCCTTCAGGACAAAGGTGTAAACTTGTGAAGCAGAGATAAAATTTATGACTTCCACTATGGTCATGGTAGAATAACTGGTACTTTATCTTATTTGCCACAGGAAACAGCTAGAAAACTTGACAAAGTTTTGGAATAATTGTTTCAGAGTACTGGCAACAGGAAACAGGAGTGTAACAGAAAGAGAAGGGAAACAAGGGGGTAAGCTCCCATTTAATTCTTTTATTTATTTAGTTCCTTGATTTTTTTAAATCAGATTTTTGTAGTTTTCTTCATAAAAATTTGGCACATATGTTGTTAGATTTATACACATTTAATTTTGGGAACTATTGATGAAAATAGTATTTTAGATTTATACACATTTAATTTTGGGAAATACTAATGAAAATAGTATTATGTTTTTAATTTTGGAATTATTTCATTTTCTTGTTTTATTACATTAGCTAAGACATCCAGAATTATATTGAAAAGGAGTGGTGAAAGGGAATATCCCAGCCTTGTTCCTGATCTTAGGGGGGAATTTCCGGTTTTTCACACTTAAGCAAAATGATAGGTGTAGGATTTTTTATATATGTTCTTTACCAAGACAAGGAAGTGCCCTTCTGTTCCTAGTTTGCTGTGATTTTTTTTTCATAAATGGGTAATGGATTTTGCCAAATGCTTTTTTCTATTGATATGATAACATAATTTTCTTCTTCAGTCTGTTGAGATGATGTATTATATTAATTAATTTTCAAATGTTCACCAGCCCTCATACATGGAATAAGTCCCACTTGGTCATGGTGTTTAATTCTTTTTGTACATTGTTGGATTTAATTTGCTAATTTTTGGTTGAGGATTTTTTTATTGGTGTTCATGAAGGATACTGTTCTTTAGTTTTCTTTGTCTAGTTTTGATATCAGGGTAATATCAGTCTCATTAAATGAATTAGGAAGTCATCCCTCTGCTTCTATTTTTTTTCAAAGAGATTATAGAGAATTACTATATTTTCTTCCCCCAAAGCTGGGTAGAAGTCACTATTGAATCCATGTCACTGCTAATTACTGGTTTGGAAGGGTAAAGTCATTAATCATTAAGTGAATTTCTTTAATAGATGGAGGCCTATTCTGATTTTTCCTCCTGTGTGAGTTTTGACAGATGGATGTTTTTCAAGGAATTGGTCCATTTCAGATCTTTGGGCATAGAATTATTCACAATATTCCTTTATTATCCTTCAACATCCCTAGTATTCATAGTGATATCCTATCTTTCATTACTAATATTAGCAATTTGTGTACTCCTTTCTTAGCCAACTGGTGAAAGCTTATTGAATTTACTGATCTTTTCAAAAAATAAACTTTTGTTTTCATTTATTCCCTTTAATAATTTCATGTTTTCAATTTTATTGATTTCTGCTCTGATTCTTATTTATTTTCTTGTGCTCTTCTTTGTCTAGTTTGATAAAGTAAAAGTTTATTGATTTTAAGTCTTTCTTCTTTTCTAACATGTGCATTCAATGTTATACATTTTTCTCAAATCATTCTTTTCTGTGTATTCCACAAATTTTGATAAGTTGTGTTTTAATTTAGTTCACAATATTTTAAAATTCATCTTGAGATTTCTTCTTTGACTTATGTGTTAGAGTGTATTGTATAATCCCCCATATTTTGGGATTTTTCCAGCTCTCTCTCATTACTGATTGTATTCTAGTTCAATTGCATTGTGACCTGGAGTAGACACCATATGCTTCATATTATTTTTAAATTTATTTTTTATTAATGCATTATAATTGTACATAATGATGGGACTTGTTGTCACACATTCCTAGATGTACACAATACAGCTATACAATTTTGTCAATATCCCTCCACCCCCTGACACCTGTCTACCTCCCTCCGCCTGTCCTCTGATCCCTTGCCTCTCTTCTGGGTTCTATATTTTCCCTAAAATACCCAAGTATAGTGTCATAATTCTTTACACCTTCCAAAGAACATTTTTATATATATGACTGTAGTGTGTACAGTGACATAAGTGCTTGGAGTGCACCTTGCTTTATCTCAGTTCCAACATTTCCCCTTTTCTTCCCTTGTTGTTGTTCGATATATTTGATCATAGGATTAAACATTTATATTTGTGTAAAGGCATACGGTACAGCTTGTTCAAATATGAACTATCTTGCAACTATATCTTATAAATGTTAACATTTTGCATTTTTGTTCTATGGTTCTAATCCATGAGTTTATCTACCTTTCCCCCAAGCCTGGGTTTAGCTCCAGCCTCCAGAAATGAGGGAAAACATTCTGCTCTTGACTCTCTGGGTTTGGCTAACTCTGCTCAGTATGATTTCTTACAGTGCCATCCACTTACCTTAAATGGATGCAATATCATTGTTTCTAATAGCTGAGTAGTACTCCATTGTATATAATATATACCAGAGCTTTTGGGTCCATTCATCCAGTGAGGGGCATCTGAGTTGGTTGCATAATTGTAAATTGTACTGCTATGGAAATTGAACTGCTAGGAACATAGATTTTGCTGTGTTGCTGTAATGTGCTGATTCTAACACCTCTGGGAAAATACCCAGAAGAGGGATAGCTGGGTCATATGGGTGGATCCAACCCTAATTTTTTGAGGAGTCTCCACGCTGCTTTACAGAGTGGCTGTACCAGTTTGCAATTCCACCAACAGTGTGCTGGTGTTCCTATCTCCCCACAACCCTCCAGCATTTGTTATTGTTTGTATTCTTCATCTTTGTCAGTCTGACTAGAGTGAGTTGAAATCTTAAGGTAGTTTTGATTTGCATTTCTCTGATTGCCAGTGATTTAGAACACTTTCTCATGTATTTATTGGCTTGCTCAATTTTTTCTGTTGAGAAGTTTCTGTTTAGCTTTCTGGACCATTTATTGATTGGATTGTTTGTGTTTTTGTTGTTGAGTTTTTTGAGTTCTTCGTAAATTTTGGATATTGGTCCCCTGTCAGAGGGGAAACAGGCGGTGATTCACTCCCATTCTGTAGGATGTCTCTTGACTGTTTTCACTATTTCCTTGACTATGCAGAAATTTCTTACTTTAACGGCATCTCACTTGTTGATTTTTGACTGAAATTCTTTCACATTAGGAGCCTTGTTGAGGAAGTCATTGCCAACTCCCATATGCTTAAGTGTTGGTCCTAATTTTTTTCTAGCAGTTGTATGGTAGCTGTTTTAACTCCAAGATCCTTGATCCATTTAGATTTGATTTTTGTGCAAGGTGAGAGAAAAGGATCTAATTTCAATTTTCTGCAAGTGGCTGTCCAGTTTGTCCAGCACCATTTGTTGAATAGGCTGTCTCTCCTCCTTGTTATATTTTGACCCCCTTTGTCAAAGATCAGATGTTTAAAGATTTGTGGGTTTGTCTCAGAGTCTTGTATTCTATTCCATTGTGTCCGGTCCCGGCCGGCAGGAACCGGACAAGGCTCTCACTCGGGGTTGACTGGGAATGAAGCAGACACACACTGGTCCTGAGTTCTCCAAGCACTTTATCTTATCCATCTCTCTAGAGGCAAAGCTTTTACATCTCCTCTCACTAGAGTCCCTGTTTCTACTGCCAAAGCTTTTCTTCTTCTACCTCTCCTATTTCCCTGTACACCGGGTATTAATTTGTTACAACCCCCCAATAGGGACACAGAACAAACATAATCAATCAGTTGCAACAATAGAGCAGCCAAATAGCTTAGTCGTGTGGTCAGGCAGTTTGCTAATTACTTGGGAAGTTGCAAGCCAGCTGGGGCTCTTGCAGAGTTGTTTACTACTAATACTTTTCTCTGGCATCCGGCCAAGCATCATGTTGGCTTCAGTCTCCAACACATTGGTCTTCATTTCTATTTTGATACCAGTACCATGTTGTTGTTTTTTTAATAGTACAGCTCTGTAGTATAATTTTAGATGTGGTATTGCAAAACCACCTTTCTTGCTTAGTAATGTTTTGGCTATTCTGGGTTTCTTGTTATTCCAAATGAATATTATAATTGCTTTTTTTCTATCTGTAAGAAATAATAACATTGGTAAGTTAATGGGGATTGCACTGAATATGTAGTGCTTTTGGCAGAATGGCCATTTTAATTATATTAATTTTGCCTAACCAAGAGTATGGAAATCTTTCCATCTAATCAGGTCTTCTTCAATTTCTGCTTTTAGTGTTCAATAATTTTACTTGTAGAGGTCTTTTACTTCCCAAATATTTTATCTTTTAAAGGACATTGTGAATGGGAACGATTTCCTGATTTCTTCTTCTCGCCTAATGTTGCTAGTGTATAGGAAAGCTATTGATTTATGAGTGTTGATCTGGTAGCCTGCTACTTTGCCAGATCTGTTTATTAGCTATAGTAGTTTTCTGGTGGAGTTTTTTGGATCTTCCAGATATAAGATCATGTCATCAGCAAAAAGGGGATAATTTGATTTTCTCCCTTCCTATTCTTATCCCTTTGATTTCCTCCTCTTGCCTGATTGTTCCAGCCAGGGTCTCGAGGACTATATTGAATAAAAGTGGTGAGAGAGGGCAGCCTTGTCTTGTTCCCAAGCTCAGTGGAAATGCTTTCAACTTTTCTCCATTTGGTATTATACTGGCTGAGGATTTGGCATATATGTCCTCCACAAAGAAAAGATATGTTCCTTTGATCTCTATTTTTCTCTAGAGTTTTGAGCATAAATGGGTGCTGGATTTTATAAAAGGCCTTTTCTGCATCTATTGAGATGATCACATATTGGTTTTGTCCTTACTTCTGTGTAAGTGATGAATATGTTGAACCAGCCTTGCACACCTAGAATGAAACCCACTTGATCATGATGAATTATCTTCTTGATATGTTTTTTAATGCAGTTTGTGAGAACTGTATTAAGGATTTTTGCATCAATGTGCCTGAGGGATACTGGTCTGTAGTTTTCTTTTTTTTTTTTTTTTTTTTTTTTTGATGTGTCTTTGTTGGGTTGTGGTAACAGAGTTATGGTTGCTTCATAAAAAGTGTTTGGGAGAGTTCCCTCTTTTTCAATTTCTTGGAATAGCTTAATAAGAAGAGGTGTTAGCTCTTCTTCAAAGGTGTGGAAAAACTCTGTGGAGAATCCATCAGGTCCTGGGATTTTCTTCTTTGGAAGACTTTTACTTGCTCTATGGATTTTGGTGCCTGTTATTGGGCTGTTTAGGATTTCAGTTTCATCCTGTGTCATTTGGGGATGTTGTATATGCCTAGAAATTTGTCTATGTCTTCCGGATTATCTGATTTAGAGGAGTATAGTTTTTCAAAATATGTTCTGATAATCTGTTTGATTTCAATGGAGTCAGTGGTGATCACCCGCTGTTTGTTGGTGATTTTGTGGTATTGCTTTGATTCTCTGTTTCTTTTAGTTAAATTAGCTAGGGGTCTGTCAATTTTATTTATTTTTTCAAAGAACCAGCTCTTGTTTTGTTGATTCTTTTTATTGTTTTTGTTCTCAATTTCATTGATTTCAGCTTTGATCTTGATTATTTCATGGCTTCTGCTGGTTTTGGGATTAGACTCTTCTTCCTTTTGTGTGAGATCTCTCCTGATTTTTAGTGTAGACCCTCAGTGGTATAACTTTTCCTCTTAAGAGTGCTTTCTTGGGGCTGGAGCAGTGGCTCAGTGGTTATGGCACTTGCCTCCCATGTGCTAGGATGTGAGTTCAAACCCCAGCACTACGTACACAATGAAGTGTTGGAGGAATGGAAGCCACATGAAAAACTATATAAAATTGATTCTTTCTTTCTCTCTCTCACTGTCCCTCTATTAAAAAAATGCTTTCATGCTGTCCCAGAGGTTTCAATATGTGGCGTCTTCATTCTCATTCTCTTACTAGAATTCCTTAATTTCTGTTCTCATGTCTTCTTGGATCTATTCTTATTTACTATGGTGTTATTCAATCTCCGTGCTTCTGTGTCTTTTGAGCAACGGCTTTTGCTATTAATTGCTTGCTGAGATTTCCTTTGTGAACTAGAATATGATGTTTTAGAGGAGGATCCATGTGCTGCTGTGAAGAAGATACATTCTGCCAATATGGGGTGGAATATTCTGTAGATATCTGTTAAGTCTATTTGATTTATGGTGTTGTTTAGACTGGAGATCTCATTTTTTTTTTATGATCTGTCTATTGGTTAAAGTAGTGTTAAAGTCTCCCAGTACTATTGTGTTGTTTTCCAGAAGGATCTCGGAATAATTTTTCTACATAGTTAGTGGTGTTGATGTTTGGAGAGTATATATTTACTATGGTTATATCTTCTTCTTGTATCGTTCCCTTTACCAGGATGTAGTGGCCTTCTTTATCTCTTCTGATTAATTTATGTTTGAAATACGCTTAAGTCAGATATAAGAATTGCCAACTCCAGCTTGCTTTCTTGGGCCATACGCCTGGTAGATTTTTTTTTCCATCCTTTCACCCTCAATCTGTGGGCTTCATAGGCCGTAAGGTGGGGGTCCTGTAAGCAGCATGCTGTTGTATTTTGTTTTTTGATCCAATCTGTTAGTCTGTGTCTTTTGATTGATGCATTGAGACCATTCACATTCAATGTTAGAATAGTTATGTGGTTGTGGTTCATAGTCACTGTGTTTTATTAGTACTTTTTGTGGTGTGTTGGATGTCTATTGATAGCATGTACCTTCATCAATTTCCTCCGTTTGTAGGTTTTGAGAAATGTTTGCTTGTTCTGTCTGGAGTTTATCTTTGACGATTCTTTGTAATGCTAGTTTTCTGTTCACAAGTGCTGCAGGTTTGTCCTTATCATGAAAAGTTCTTATTTCCTTCTCAAATTTGAACCTGAGTTTTGTTGGGTATACTATTTGGCTGCATGTTTTGTTCATTCAGGAAATAAATGATCTCCTTCCATGATCTCACTTCTATTCTGAGTTGAAAAGTCAGATGTGATTCTTATTGATTTGCCTCTGTGATTTGGAGTTTCTCCTTTGCCACTTTCAATATTTTTTCCTTGATTTCCCTGTTGTATATTTTGAATATGATGTGTCTTGTTGAGATTCTCATTTGATTAGGCCTATTGGGTGTCTTATAAGCTTCCTGGATGAGCATATCTGACTCTATTTTTATATAGGCAAACTGTTCTTTATTTCTTTGAGAATGTTCCTTATTCCATTCATTTGTGTTTCAATTTCTTCAAGTATCTGAATTATTCTTGGATTGTTTCTTCTCATTTCATCCCATTTTTAAAATTCTGTTTATGTTAAGTTTTTTCTTTTTTGTCATTTGTGCTCTAGCTTGCTCAGCCTGTCCTCATTGTCAGAAGTTCTTTCTTTAAGAGCTGAGGTTCTGTTTTCTATAGAAGTTCGTCTATTATTAAATTCTTCCATGGTTCCTCTCATGTCATTGACTGCAGATATTATCTCTGTTATTTCCCTTTTGAGTATATCTATTTCTTTGATAATAGTTTTTCATCTTTGGGCTTTCTCACTTAGTCCCTTCATCATATCTTCTTTTAGCTCATTGAGAGAAGGACAGTGAGAGAGACAGAGAAAGAGAGAAACAACTTTATTTAGTTTTTCACATGGCCTTAATTGCTCCAACACTTAGTTGTGTACGTGGTGCTGGGGTTTGAACCCGGGTCCTCGTGCTTGCCAGGCAAGCGCCGAAACCGCTGAGCCACCGCTCCAGCCCCATGGCATCTTTTTTAGGGGAGTTGTGGATTTGAAGTGAATCTCTCCTAGTTTGAATCTTCATTTTTAAAGAACTTCTTCTGCATCTCTGAATTGAGATTTTCTGCGGGGAAGGTAGGCAGTTCTCCAGGTGGTTTTTCCTTGGAAGTCAAAGGGTCAGATTGGCCACCATCTCTTTGAGGATCACCTTCTTCCACATGCTACTTCTGCCTGGTCCTTGTTTTGCTCCACCTTTTGGTTCCAGGCTCAAGTTTGTATATCTGAACCTGGGTTGTCCTGGGAATTTCATCCAGTTAGTCCTGAGAGTAGGGGCTGCTCCAGATGGGTATCCTCCTCTGATTGGTCCTTAGCAGGGGCTGCTCTGGACAGGGGCCCTACCTGTGGTGTCCTGACCACCTGCTGGCTGGGACTGAAAGCAGCCTGGACAGGCATGCAGGGCATCAGGTAGGTGGGGGCTGCTTCAGGTGGGGATCCTCCTTTGGTGGTCCTGAGCAGGGGCTGCTCCAGATGGGGTTCCTACTAGTGGTGTCCTGAGTGCCTACTGGTTGGGACTCAAAGAGGCCCGGGTAGGCATGCAGGGCATCAGGTAGAGGGGCTTCATATTCTTTTAAAACTTTTAGATGTGTTTTAAGGCTCAGATTATGATCCATCTTAGTGAATGATACCTGTGTCTGATGCTGCTGTTGGATGAAGCAGTTCACAGTCATTATGTCCAGTTGATTGGTGGTAATGTTGAGTTTAGCTGTGTCTTTAATGATTGTGTCTGCCTCTGGATCTGTCCATTTCTGATACAGAGTGTTGAATTCTCCAAGTATAAGAGCAGATTCTCTATTTCTCTTCACAGTTCTATCAGTTTTTGCCTCAATTTTTTTTGATGCTCTATTGTTAGATGCAGACATATTAAAGATTGCTTTGTATTCTTGGAGAACTGACCTTTTAATCATTTTACAATGCTCCTCTTTATCTTTGCTAACTTTCTTTTGAAATCTGGTCTAAATTTAATATGACCACTGCTGCTTTCTCCTCTTTAGGATTAGCATGGTATCTCTCTGTCCATTTACTTTTCATCTATATGTTAATTATATTTAAAGCAGATTTTATGTAGGCAATATACAGTTTGGTATTATTTTTTATCTACTTTGAAAATTTCTATTTATTGGTATATTTAGACCACTCACATTGATTACTGACACAGTTGGATCAGTATTTAGCGTATTTGTTACTATTGTCTTTTCCCTGGTTTTGTTCATTCCTATTTTTATTTTCTATTCTTTTTCTGCCCTTTGTGGTTTTAACTGAGTATTTTATGATTCTGTTTTATCTCCGTTATTAGAATATCAGTTAAACTTCTTTAAATTTTTAAAAATGTTTGCCCTAGACCTTACTATAAATTCCATTTGTTGCCCTAGACTTTATTATATATTCCACTTTCAAATAACACATCACAGACAGTGAAAGTACCGTATAATAAACAAAATAATCCCAGTTTCCTCCCCCTTGTCCTTTGTATCATTGCTATTATTAATTTCATATACACATAAACATGTAAAAATATACAGCTGGCTATTATTTTTAACAAGGTGCAGTTAACAATTAAAGAATATTTATTTTACCTTTATTTATTCTTTTTTTTCCACTCCAGATTCTGTGTTCTTGGTTTTTGTGTGGGTTTTTTTAAATTATTGTTGTTGTTGATCTTTTAAAAATTTTATTGAGGAGTTGAGTTTCTGTACAAATGCATATGTAGTAACTATATGATATGCTCCTAGTCCTAATCCAGAATCTCACACCCACATCACCCACACCTGTTTGACTCATCTATATTTTCCCCCATAACAGATATAAATGTCTTTATATATGTATAAAATATATATGCATACGGTTGAGCATTTTCCAGAATTAGATGATTGAATGAGTATTATTTGGGGGAGTAAAGAATAAGCTACGTTGTTGATTCCCCCACTCCCGATCCCTCCCTATCATCCCTCCATTTGTTATTTCTTTAACGCTCTTCCTTTCTTAATGTAAATCTAAGTTTATGACCTATGTAATTTTTCTTCTTTTTAAAGATTTTTTAAAAGCATTCCTTCAAGAACAGGATCTACTGGCAACAAACTTCAGTTGTCTGAGAAAGAATCTCTTCTATGATAGTGAAGGATAATTTTCTAGGTTACAGAATTCTAGATTGGTGGGGATTTTCCCCTCTCAATACTTTATTTATCCACTTCATGCCTTCATGGTTTCTTAGAAGGTGGACATAAGGGGCTGCTGGAGTGGTGGTTCAGAGGTTGTGGTGCTTGCTTGGCATGCATGAGGATGTGGGTTTGAGCCAGAGCATCACGTACACAGTCGAGTGTCAGATCAATGAAAGCCACATGAAAAACTAAATAAAACTGATTCTCTCTCTCACTGTTCTCTCTTTAAAAAAAAAGATGGTGGATGTAATTCTTATTCTTATTTTTGTTCTTTTATAAGTAAGGTCCCCACCCCCTGTACATCCTTTGAAAATTTTTTTAGTCTTGGATTTTCTGCATTTTGAAAATCATATGCCTAGGTATAGTTTGTTCATTGGATTTATCCCAATTAGTGTTCTCTGAGGTTTCAGACTTGTGGTTTGGTTTCTGATACTAATTTAGTTAAGTACTTGGTCATTTCTTCTGTTCCTTTCTCTCCTCCTCCTCCTTTTTGTATTTCTATTATGTATATTTTATCTTACGCAGTGGTCCCAAAGTTACTGGATATTTTATCCTATTTTTTCAATATTTTTCTTTTAGTTTTATGATTTTAGAAGTTTCTATTGAGATATCCTCTAGTTCAGCAATTCTTTTCTCAGCTGTTTAGAGTCCTCTAATTAATACATCAAAGGCATTCATTTCTGTTAGTATTTTTGATTGCTAGCATTTCTTTTTGATTCTTTCATAGAATTTCCAACTCTCTGCCTACATTGTTCTTGTATGTGGTATCTTTCAATGTTCCTAACATATCAATCATAGTTATTTCAAATTTCTGGTGTGGTAATTTTAACATTCCTGCTCTATTCTCTTCAAATT
Organism: Aplodontia rufa; assembly: GCA_004027875.1. NCBI lineage: Eukaryota > Metazoa > Chordata > Mammalia > Rodentia > Aplodontiidae > Aplodontia > Aplodontia rufa. The sequence continues at coordinate 43,758 of PVKS010000033.1, read as the reverse complement.
AAGCTTTTATCTTTTTAGTATGTCTTTGAATTTATTCTTGATAACCAGACAATATATACAGGGTATAAGGAGCTACATTAAAAAGGCCTTTATAATATGGGGGAAGATGTGGGTGGGGGTGGACGTATTCTTTAATCCTATGATTATATCAATATATTAGTGAGTCTGTAGCCCTGGCACTTGAAGTTTACCAGTGCACCTCAGCTATTCTGTCATTTATATCCATAGGAGGGAGCTGCTATTGTATATTGCTCTTCCCCTGAATGGAAGGCGAGAGTGGGCTGGTATTGGTTATTTCCCTTCCTATGAGTTTAGCCTCTGGTAAAACAGTTGAGGGGAGGCCTTGTGAAGGGTAACAGAGCTCTGGTATATTTTAAAATGGTCACTTTTCCCTTCCCCCTGCCAGAAGCACAGTTGGATGATTATTTGATATATACTGTGACAATCTGGGTCACCATTCTGGTTTACCATCCTGAAGGTAAACTCACCAGTTTTATCTCCCAGACTTATCTACTCTAAACCTCCACCAACTCCTCAATTCTAGTTTTGGTTTTCCTACTGTGCATCCATTCCTACGGAGGTTTCTGCCTGAATAAGTTGGGAATCTCTGTGTCTCTCTAAATTTCAACCCAGCAGTTTGCCCTAGTAGCTCACTTTTCTGACACATTTAAGAAAGGATGTTGATTTTCAGCTTAAGTTTTTTACTTGTGAGAATGAATGGCAACTTCCAACCACCTTATATACCTGACCAGAAACCAGAAATGGACCAGAAAATACCATTTAAAATATCCAAATAATTTCCAGAGATAAAAGGGCAAATTTAATGGAGAGTCTTGGTAATTGCTGAGACAATATCATATTCTCTAACATAAGTGTAATTATATTCCAGAACAATAAAGAAGATATTATGGCCAAAATTTTTTCAAACTGCAAAAAACCTCTAAAACCACAAGCCAAAAGATCATTGAACAAAATACAAGATAAAAAGAGAAAACTACATCAAACCACATCTTAATAAAACGGTAAAGATAATACCTTAAAAGCAACTAGAGAAAACAGATACACTAAAAGACAAGAATGACTAAAGATTTCTCATTTAAACTATGTAAGTCCGAAGACAAAGAAATTAATATTTATGGTGCTACAAAAATGTTAATCTAAAATTGCATGCCCAGTAGAAATATCCCTCCAAATTGAAAGGAGAAACAGATATTGTCAAAGAAAAACCTGAGAGAATATTTCACCAGTAGATGTGTTCTCTAAAAAACACTGAAAGAAGTTGTTCAGGCAGATGGACAGATAACAAACAGAATCTTGAATTGGCCTAAAGGAATAAACAACACTGGACACAGAAAACATGTATTGAAATGTAATTTTATTCTCATGTTAATAGTTCTTTAAAAGATAAATTGAATGTTAAAGCAACAATCGTAAAAGCATAATTGTAGGGTTTACAATATTTGTAGAATGGGGAAATAGAAGTACATGGTTATTAAGGAACTTACATTTCATATAATCTGGTATACTAGTAGATGAAGGCAGGCTTTAATTAAGATGCATATTATAAAACCTAAATCAAGGACTAAGATATATGAGTTAAAAATTAAATTTTAATTCATAAAATGATAGAACAGTCCTAAAGATGTAGTTTTTCTCCAACAGACACCCCCACCATGGCCCTTTCTGAAATTCTGATATACCCCTATCAAGTGTGCTAGCTTCACAAACATTTAATTGAATTCCTCATTCCTCCTCTGTATTAGGTACTATATGTTTACAGAGTGAAAGATTTATTGCATTGGGGGAGGAGACAGATAAGTGCATGAATAAAATACTGCATAGTCAGTGCCACGAGAGAGAGATGCACAGGGTGTTATTAAGGAAGAAATTTGAGCTACCTCACCAGAGGAGGCTTCCATAAGAGGACGTTAAAGGATAATGATGCTGAGGGCACTGACGACTATGACAGCAGCAACAGAACAACTACTGCTTTATCTTCTCTTACTTCACTGAAACACAGCTTACATGCTTTCTACATGTTAGACTCACCTAACCCCCGAAAAGTCCGAGGTAAGCAGCATCCTCCTGAAACTGAGAGACTGGAAGGTACAGTGAGGAACAACTTTCCAACTGATGGGAAAAGAAAATGGCAGAAGTGACCAGTGGGAAGGTACAAAAGCTTGCGAGTGGACAGAGCTTCCTAAGCCCAGCCTTCCTCTCCCTTTCTCAGGTGCACTGCTTGAAAAGGTCTGTGCTACCCTCTGCCTCCGCTGTCATTTACAAGAAATTTTTACTGAGCTCCTTGGTGACCACCTGTTCTATACTTAATGGCCTGAAATTTGACTCTGTCCCTCTACTCAACTCGCCAAAGACCTTGTCAGCGATGTAACAAGAGGTCTTCTTCAATAACATTTTTTTCTGATTATAAAAATAAATAAAGATGGTGGTGATGATTATACAATTCTTTAAGTTTATTAAAAATCATTGAACATATATTTTAAACAAATTTTAGGATGTAAATTAAAACTGCTAAGGCCTAAGGAGAGAGAGAGGGGCATGACTGGCCTCATCCCCAGCACACACGAGGAAGCAGGGGAAGGAAGAGCCAGGCAAGAGTGACACCCAGGAATGCTGCTCCCCAGCAAACACGGCCAGGTAACGGCTCCTTCAGACCAGTGCGGCCTCTGCACGCGGACCAAAGGGCATGCACAGGAGACGGCAGGATGGCAAGAGCACTGTATACAGTCTCCTGCACTTTGCACCATGCCATGTTATTTCATGTAACTAAAATTATTCCAAAACCTAAAATTTAAAAGCTTAATATGGGTTGAAAAAAATGCTTCCGCAGTTTAGGAAAAACATAACTGTACTGCAGCCATGGTTCCAAGAACCCATCAGAAGTAGGAAACCTGATCAATTAATCAATGGCAACTCATTTTGGTGAACACACTTCTGCAACCAACCAAGAGTCATCAGCACTGATTATATTTTTAAGATATAAATTCCAAGAAGAGAAATGAATAAACCAAGGTAGAGAAATATTTTTAGGGCTGGGGATGTGGCTTACTGGCAGAGAGCTTGCCTAGCATGAGCTAGACCCTGGTTCAATCCCCAGGAATGCAAAAACCAAAAACAAAACAATAGAAACAGTTGTAAAGCTCTTTATAGTGTCAAAGTGATTTCCAGAAATTTACAACCACACATCAGTGTTTGAGGTTCCCATTACACCATAGACTATTTTTTTTAAGAGAGGGAGAGGGAGAGGGAGAGGGAGGGGGGGAGGGGGAGAGAGAGAGAGAGAGAGAGAGAGAGAGAGAGAGATTTTATTTATTTTTCCATCTGGCCTTTGTTCTCCGACACTTAATTGTGATGTGGTGCTGGGGTTCGAACCTGGGTCCTCGCACATGCCAGGCAAGCGCTCCAACTGATGAGCAACCGTTCCAGCCCTACATCACATACTTTAAAGAATAAGCATTTTCATTTTAACGCAATCTTTACCAATGTAATAAGTTTCTTATTTTAATTTATGCTTCTTCCGACTCGACTCCCTTTCTCCATATTTAGCCAACTTCCAATCTCCCCTGCATCACTGTGATACTCTCCTGCTGAAGAACTGCTATCAGGACCAAATTCCTTGGCCTGGTTCTCAAAGCACTGGATGCTATGAGCCCACATTCTCATTTCTGCTGCAACACCCTCAAACACTACCTTTTTATCCTGCGGGATATTAGCTTCTCAAAGACAGGAATCTTTCTCTGTTCTGTTCACTGATTTATTTCAAGACCAACACAGAACACATGGGTAACAGTTGAATGAATGAATAAACATTTTCTTTTTTTAAAGAAGAGATATGGGGGGGGGCGGGGAGAATCAATTTCATTTGGTTTTTCATGTGGCTTTTGCTGCTCTGAGACTTCATTGTGTACGTGGTGCTGGGATTTGAACTCCTGTACTCAGCATATTCCAGGCAAGCGTCCTAATTGCTGAGCCACTGCTCCAGCCTGAATAAACTTTTTCTAATGGAGTTTTCCAGATCTTTTTTTTTTGCTTCGCAGTATCTCTCTACCACGTCTTTCTCCAATCCTACCAGCGTACCAAGTCAGGTGAAGGGCTACTGTTATTTTCTTTGCTCATATTCCTTATAAGTGATTTGTATTTTGCCCTTTGTTCTTTAGAGTCCTGGTAACATATGGGGTTGTTCTATAATCTTTTGAAAACGTGTCTTATCTTTCCTGATAGGTTCTGATCAGTGTGTGGCTTTGGCATCACTGCTCTGCCCTTACTGGTTGCTAAGCAAATATTTCTTAATAAATTAATGAAAAAAAAAGTATATATGAGCTGCATTGTTAAGAGTTTTAGGGCTGGAGCGGTGGCTCAGCGGTTTCGGCGCTTGCTTGGCAAGCGGGTTCAAACCCCAGCACCACGTACACAATTAAGTGTTGGAGCAACTAAGGCCATGTGAAAAACTAAATAAAGTTGTTTCTCTCTTTCTCTCTCTCACTGTCCTGCTTTCTTTAAAAAAAAAAACAAAACGAGTTTTAAAATAATTTTTGGAGGAAAAAATCATTATTTCTTCATCTCCACTTGGCATGTTTATACTAAGGCAGAGGAAGGAGGTATAAGAGGAAATGTTTATGAGTATTTATAAAAAATGATGTAATACACTATCTCTTCTAGGAAGAGAGGAACGATAATTTGGGGTAAAATGGAAATTGGGCATATAAATGTTTATAAGAGAAGATAGCCACACTATTTTTCATCTTGGTAAACGTAGTTTTTTTGTTTTGTTTTGTTTTGAAGAGAGAAGGACACAGAGAGAGAGAGAGAATCAATTTCTGTTGAGTTTTTCACATGGCTTTCGTTGCTCTGACACTCACTTGTGTACACCGGTGCTGGGGTTTGAACCCATGTACTTGCGCATGCCAGGCAAGCACTGTAACTGCTGAGCCACTGCTTCAGCCCCTATAGTTTGTTTTATATACCATAAATATTTTATGACATACTGAAAAATAATTGAAATATTTAAAGAAAGTTGATTTTAAAACAACTTTATCTTAATACTAATTCAGAAAAAAGGTAACATTTCCTCACACTGCAGTTATAGTGACAGCTTTTCCCAAACATTAGTTCAAAACATGAAAGCTAACTTAAAGATTATGTGTGTATGAAATCATATATATCATACACATTATGCTTGCAGATTACTATGCATGCTCAAACCGAATAAATAGTTCAAAAGAACTATCTTTATTTTCCATTTTTAAACTTTCAGAATGGACTAAAAATGCAATAAGGTTTGTATTGTTTAAAGAACAAATCAGTATTTTACATTAATCAGGCACTAAATGTTTATTGAGACAAATGTTGAGAAAAGATATAATCCATCCTCCACTTGCATGGTCATACTAATTTGCTTATGACATTCTCCAGGATCACCTAATCGAGCAATAGCAGGCAGAATGCCATTTAAAAAGACTTCTATCATCACATTTCTAATTTCAAAGCCCCTTCTCGAGATGAGAAATCAAGACAGAACAGTTGTAGAAGTAAGTGGATGAACATCTGCTGAACACCTACTACGTGTCAGCTGAGGATACGGATATGAGTAGAGAAAGTCCTGGTGATGAATATCCCAAGACTTCTGAGTCTTATCTTGAGTAAAGAGTAAGTTTTCAGTTTGACACAATAATTATAAGAAAAAGTATATAACTATTTTAGAGAGAGGGACAGTGAGAAAGAAAGAGAGGAACAATCAATTTTATTTAGTTTTTTTATGTGGCTTTCATTGCTCTGACACTCTGTTGTGTGCGTGGTGCTGGGGTTTGAACCTGTGTTCTTGTGCATGCCAGGCAAATGCCATAACTGCCAAGCTACTGCTCCAGCCCCAAGAAAAGGTATTTTAATTAGAGAATTCTTTGCTATCCTTACATATGAATCCCAGCCTGAGAAAATGGCAAACTAGTCTAAGTGGCAAAGTGTCTACAAATGTCAATGTTCCATAACTCCTGTTTTAATTCATTTCTAGCACACTGAGTGAATCATCTTAGATAGCTGCTTTACCCAGATCAGAAGCTAGTAATCAGGAACCCAAAGTGTTTTTTGTTTGTTTGTTTGTTTGTTTTTATCATTGACTATTCATTCTGTAAGAATCCCATGGAAAAGCCACATCCTTTATTAAAAGAGAAACTAAACAGTTGTTAAAAAAGGATTATGGTATCATTATCTATATTATTAATAAATCCTTTCTGAGAAGTGTCCATATATTTCTGAATTTGACCTTATTTCTTTTCTTTTTCCTTTTTTTTTTTTGTAGTATTATAGATTGAACCCAGAGCCTCATGCATGCTAAGCAAGCACCCTTACCACTAAGTTACATCCCCAGACCTGGTACTGTTTCTCAATATACCGATTGGTATTGGATATATTCTCTGTCCACAGTAACTGTGGTCAATATTGTAGAATAAAATAATGTGTATTTAATGGCAGACAGTTGATCATTTTCCCTCACCTAATTCACGCCCAATGTTCCCACCACTGCAACATGTATTTACACGGCTAACACCCATAAATGGTCACATAAGGTTCACATGCATTTCCTACCCCACATACTGAATAAGAAGGCAAACTGTGAAAAAAGTTTATGGAAACAGTTGAAGAATTAAGATCTCATCATATATCAAAGCTCACCCTCAGAGCAGATCTCTAAAGTAAAGGCCACAAAAACTGAAACTCATTCATTACTTGGGCAGAAATGCAAACTTTAAGAGTAAGAGAGGGGGAAAAGACTTTAGTTTGCTCTAGGGAAGAAGCAGCTATTCTCTGATGTGCAAAAAAGGAATTTATCATCAAAGACCAAATTTAAATGGGGCAAATTAATTTTAAGAATATCTACCTTCTGTAATATTTTTATGTCTTTGTTATCCTTTACCCCAAAATCTAATACTAAATGATACAACAAATGTCAAAGGAAAATGACTATTTAATACATTTTAACATGCATACTATGCACTTTAAATATACTAATATAATTTACGTATGAGTGACACAATCTATGGTATAGTACTTTTTAGGAAGATTTTCATCAAATTTTGATTTCAAAATAAAAAAACAGTGACATTGTTCAATGATCAAATGACATTAATTGAATTATTTGTCAAGTAATACATTTTTTCAAGTAAGATTTGAATATAGTAGTTAGATGTTCTCATTTGGCAAGCTTTTAAGTTCCATAATATTGTAGTTGTTCTGGATCATCTACCCTGAGGATTACCATATTCAGAATTATAGAATTAATATACCTATTGGTCTAAAAATAATCTTTGAAATGTTTGAAGCAATGAGCCCATTAAAAATGTGGCTTATTCTCCAAGTCTAGAAACAAAGAATCCAGTTGGTTTTGTTGCTGTGTAGTTGAATTTCTCATCACCCAGACCCTTGAAGGCACTTTAACCAACTTTTTTACCAATCCAAATTGTTTTGATTGGCTATGCCAATAGCTGTTGCCATGTGGTAAGTGGTAGAGCATGGTGGTTAGGAGCAGGGCTTTGACGTTCAACCAACATGGGTGGTGTGACCACGAGCAAATAATTTAACTTTCCTGGGCATTATTTTATAAAGTGCAGATAAAGTGGACAATAGTGACAAACAGGGCTGCGGTTAAGCAATGTAGAACGGTGGAAGTTCAACATGGCAAGGGATCAGAGGGTGGTGAATCAGCCCTGGAATGAGGACAAACACCAGCTCCTTTATGTGTGAGGAAATGGGAAAAATAAAAGGCAAGGCAAGAGTGATCAAAAGGCAAATTTGATGGACACAGCCTGGAGGTGAACTAGCTGAGTGATGTCAGGTCTAAGGCAAGGTGGCAGAAGTTACTAAAGTTACTACACCTGAGCTTGCAGAACTGCTGGGTCAGGCTGCTTGAAAATAATTTTATTTCCTCTTCACTCCCCTCCCTCTATTCCTTTTTTCCTTCCTAGACAGTCTATTATATTGCCCTGGCTGGCAGCAGATTTGCAATCCTCCCACAAAGCAGGGATTTCAGGCATGTGCCACCATGCCTGTTTCCCAACATGATGCCTTTTGTGACTGAATTCTTTCACTTAGCATGTTTCCAAGGTTCATATATGGTACAGCATAGATCAGCACTTCATTTCTCTTCATTACCAAATCCACTGCATGGATATACCATGTTTACTTCATCCATTCATTCACTGACAAACTGTTGTGTTGTTTCCATCTTTTTACTACTATGAATAGTGTGTTATATTCCTGTACAGTTTCTTTAGAAAATATTTTCCCAATTCTCATGGGTATATAAAGGTTGAGTTTCCTTAATGCAAAAATCCCAAATTTCAAAAGCACCAAAATCTGAAACTTTCTAAGCTCTGACATGACATCACAAGTGGAAAATTCCACACCTGACCTCATCTGACAAGTCACAGTAAAACACAAGCACACAACACACAGCTGCATAAAACTACCTTCAGGCTATGTTTATGAAGCAAATGTAAAACATAAATGAATTCATGTTTAGACTTGAGTCCTATCACCAAGATATCTCATTATGTACATGAAAATATTCCAAAATACAAAAAAAAATCTGTAATCTGAAATACTTCTGGTCCCTAGTAGTGGAATTGTTGGGTCATATGATAACTAGGTTTAACTTTTTGATTAATTGCCAGTCTATTTTCCAAAGTGACTGTACCATTTTACAGTCCCACCTGCAAAGTATAAAGGTTCTAATTTTTCTCTATCCTGTTAAAACTTGCCATTGCCTGCTTTGTTAACTGTATCCATTCTAGAGGTTTGCTCTAAGTTTTTGATTGATATTCTTTATCAGGTTAAGCACAGTCCTTCCTACTCCTTGTTCAGTAAGTTTATTCATCACAGACAGGGGTTAAATTTTACCAAATGCTTTCTCTTCATCTGGGATGATCATAAGGGCTTCTCCCCTTTCATCTGGGAACAGGATGGGGTATACTAATAGATTTCTAACATTCAATCGTCCTTACATTCCTGTATTCACTCTAGCTCGAGCACAATGCACAGCTATTTTTATTACTGCTGAACTTTTTGTTAGTTCCTGCTTTTCTTTCCTTTAGTGGGTTTTGTGTATTGGAAGTTACCTAATTCTTGAAAATTTGTAAGAACTTAAAAATATTTGGGCTGTTTAATGAGACATTTAAAACTAAATGCTTTATGTAGTATCTGCATAATTATTCAGGCTTTTCTTTTTTCTTGTTCATTCAATAATGGTTTGTAGAAATTTATCCATCTTATCCAAATTTTAAATTTTATTGTCATAAAGTTATTCATTATATTATTTTATCCTTTCTATCCCTTCAATCAGGAGTTATTTTTCCAATTTCCTCTCTTATTTGTCTTCTCATTTTTTTCTGAGCAGTTTTTGACAAAGTTTATATTTTACCAGTCTTTTCAAAGAATGAAACTTCGCCTTTGCTAAACTACTCACTGTTTATTTAAACTTCCAACTCCCTTGGCATCTATGGAATTATTCCTTCCTAGTTCTCCAGGCACCTCTCTGAAAATTGCTTATTGATCTCTGGCCAATGTTGAGCTGAATCAGAAGTGCCTTATGCCACCAACAGGTCTTTTCTGATAGCCACCCTCCCCTTTCAAAATGCGTTCTTTCACTAAGTTGCTGACGCTGGCTTTGAACTCTCAATCCTCCTGCCTCAGCTTCCCAAGCCACTGGAGTGACAGACATGTGCTATCCCACCTGGCCCATTTTATTGTTCTTCTTATGCTGAAACTATCTGCAGCTTGACTGACAATTCCCTAAGGGTGGGGCAATTGCTTATACATCTAAACTTCCAGCATCTAGCACACAGTAAGATGCACATTTCATTTTCTTGAAAGAAGTGGATTATAGTCCACCTTTCCACTCCAATTCTGAACCCATCTCATAACTGTTCCCTCCTGGGAAGAGTAGCAGCTGGCCTAACCAAGGTGGCTGAGGAGAACAAAAGTGGCCTTCCTTCTTCCTTGATACAGAAGGAGTTACAACTTGAGTCCCTAAGGACCCTAATTTGAGAATGCAATGTTGAACATGCGATGTGGGCAGCAGGGTTTCATATATGTCTTTAAGCAAAGACAGCCATTTTCAGCTTTGGAAGAAGAATGAGAAGCAGGGACTATGAAATATCAGGGCTTCCAATAACCTAGACTAACGGCCAGGGACTGGCTCAGATCTCAGCATGGATCTATGAGGGGCCCAGGCACCACCTGGGGAATAAGTACATGAAGCGAAAACTAAAGAATATGCAGACTATGGCTATGAGGGCTCTGCAGGGGCTTTCAGCCCAGGACTGTAGCTGTGGCATGTGCAAGCCACATTTCCACACTCCTGGTGGCTCTCATAAAGTTAGCAGCCTGGGCCCACCGAGTCTCAGTGACTGGGCTCATTCCAGGTGGTCTCAGAATGCCCTTAAACATTCTCTTTGCAGTCTCAACCTCACCAGTCATCAGCTCCTTTGATTTCTTACAAAGAAGTAACCTAAATTAGAACCTGTCTAATTAGAATCTAAGCATATTGGCTCAGGCCAAAGTTCTACTCCCCCCCCCCCACAGAGATGCTCAAAGGTAGTGGTTACAGTACAACTGTAGACTAGAGCACAACCACCAGACACCTCAAAAAATTAGGGATAGAGCCATATGACTCAGTTCATCCCACTCCTGGGTATTTTCCTAGAATAAATAAAATCAGCACATTACAGCGACACAGCTGCATCAATGTTTATAGCAGCACAATTCACAATAGCTAAAACATGGAACCAACCCAGATGCCCTCACCGGATGAATGGATCAAGAAAATGTGGTATGTATATACAATGGAGTTCTGCTCAGCTGTTAAAAACAATGAAATCATGGCCTTTGCTGGTAAATGGATGGAAATGGAGACAATCATGCTAAGTGAAATTAGCCAAACTCAGAAACTTAAAGGTCAAATGTTTTCTCTCATATGTGGAAGCTATAGTAGAACAAAATAAAGGGCAAGAGAAAGTTTGTATAATAGACCCATCAAACTTGGAGTAATTTACAATCTTAGGAAGACTAGTTATATAGAGAAGGAAGGGGATGCAGGGAGGGGGGGGACGACAGACGATGTAGAGATGCTGAACAGGACCCATGCAGGCATTCAAATCTGGAAAAAACAAAAAACCCCAAATTTTATTTTATGTATATATGTATATATTCACATCATGTACATGTATGCATGTGTAACAACAAATCCCTTCACTATATAAAACTATAATGCACCAATTAAAAAAATAGTGGTTCTATCACGGGAGTGTGGAACTTGGAAGGTTTCACAGCACCAACAGAGGACATAAGAAAAATCCTGACAGGAAATTTAGGCTTGCAAACCCAGCCCCATGCGCTTCTGCTGAGTTCTCCAATTGGCTGCGATTCATCCTTTCGACCTTGGCAGCAGAATGGTAAGCCTTCCATCTTAGCCTGACACCCTTCCTTGGGGATATACTTGACACACAGTGACAAACCAGCCTTTTATTTCCTTTCAGGCCAAAATCAGCATTGTAGGCTATCATACTTATATCCCAATTACATTTTATTTTGATCTTACTTGGAAAAGGGGTATATCCCGAACATTCATATGATTTGGGGGGATTTATTTAACTAATATCAGATTGCTTTATTACAGCATTAGTATAAATCTAAATTTCACAAGAGGAAAAAATTAATAAAAGGGACTGAAAAAAAACAAGGAAGTATAATCTTAAGAAATAGCTTTGTAAAACTTAAATGTCTGTATTCAGAATTTAAAAATATTTCTCCAACAGGATTAGAATGAAGAAAGGAAAAGAGATGACAGCAGGGTGAAAGGAGGAGCCTGTGATCTGAGCCTCCGACACTGACCAAAGGAGAACCAGCATGTCCTTGTGGCCCAGGAGACGCCTTCCATGCTCCTGATAATCAGCCAGGCTGGGGGAATCACTGTTTTACTAACTGAGCACATTCTAGAGCAAAAGTAAAAGGACAATAATTTACATAAAGTACATAATTTCACTTAAATACTTCTGTTATATGACTCTTCTTTCAAAAGAGCCCAAGCAGTTGAGATTGGTTGTTCTAAGTAAGTGAACATCATCAACCTTGATAACCCCTAGACAGTTTCCATGGCAACACAGAACAAAGACAATAATCAACAAGATCTAGATAAGCAAGGCTACTCTGTGTGCTTATGCTAGCTTGCTTTTAATGCAGTAAAAAGCAAAGAGTTCAGCTTTAAGGAGTCAGACAGCATTACTGAAAGAGTATTTAACTAATTACATGGTCCCCCAAAACTCAAATAAAAGAATGGAGCACACTGTTTAATCACTGAAGCAATTAAAATACATAAGTACAATTTTCACCGAGTCCACTACTCTCGACGTGTAATTATTTATCTCATTCAAGTCATGCAGTGAGGTGTTAGAATTAACTTCTCTGAACTAAATACAAAACTGGAAAATCATTCTGGGATTTGATCCTTATTCATTTTCCACCAAACATCCAAATTCATTTCCAATTCATACAGGAACTGCAACAGCTTCACCTAAATCAGTTTTCTACAAGTTTAACATCCCTCCTACACTCAGATGTGATTGTGGAACTACTTTGATCTTTATTCCCAAATTTATTGCTCCATGTAATCCATGACAAAATATAATGTGATTTACTATATCTCTATATGACAGCCCAGCAGCTGACAGAACTTAATAATTTAGCATAAGAAAAAAACCTTCTGGCACCAAAATATACAGATCATAATGGGGACTCTTTAGTATCAGTTTACAATGAAGCCTATGCAGGCTGCTCATAAGAACTTCAAAACAATTCTTTTTTTTCCCCCTCTCTTATGTTTTTAATGAAAGAGACTTTTATTCCTTAAATATGATTTGTAGCTACAAGCAAGTAATTCTGGAACATTTTGCTTTTGTTCCCTTTAGAACAATGTGGGACTAGTCACATACTGATGTCCCTTTCTTAAAGAAAAACACTGATTTTCCCCATTTAATTTCAAATAAGTAAAGTAACACAACACATGCAAATTTAGGAAATTCTTTAAAAAGTTCATCTATACTATGTTCTGACATATAAAAATAGATTAGATAATTAAGTTCTGTATATATAATTATCATAATTAAGTGATTCAAGATCTATCTTTGGAGTTGTTAGTTAAAAGTTTCTCTGAAATTTCCTCTCCCTGAACATGAGCCCTCATCCATGGCAGGAAACATCAGACCAGATGTCTCTTAGATCTCTTCCAAATGGAAATTTCTAGATCCTGGAGACTGCTATAGGAATTTGAGCAGTTTTCTTCTTAACAAGTGAGAGTATTTTAATGTCTGAGGTGACATGAAATGTACAAAAAAGAAGAAAATTCCCAATTCAATCTAATTCTATGAAACACCCAAACATAATTGGCCTGCTTTTATATAGGAACAAGAATGGAAATTGAATGAGTTAAGAGTAGAAATAGCTACCCTACCCCACACCAGACCAGTCTGTCCAGTTCTTTCCAAAGGAAGGAGTGGTTATTAGATAACCTAATCTGCCTTGAGTAGATACCTAAATTACATCCATTATCATTCTATGGAAAGTTGATTTCTAAACTTCAGATGAGAGAGATTATTGCAAATTAATAAATACACATTTATTGGACCCCTACTACATACTTCACATCAGTAGCAGCCAAGCCTGCTTGAGATTCCAGTTGCCCACGCCAGGAGACTCCCACTGTGAGGCTTTGTAAGGGACCATGAGGTTCTCTTTTCATCAAGCTCCCCAGGTGCTTCTAATGCTCAGAGTTTGGAAACATATTCTAACATATTCCCTCAAGTTCAACATCTCCTGCAGATGATACTATACTTTTAAATGCTTTAGAATTGTTTGGTATTGATGGTATTAATACTGATGACTTATGTGTTTTTTAACTAAGTAAGTGAAAACATAATTTTTACATTTATCATAGGACAATTTTTATATTTATCATGTCATATCCAGGTGTTTTTTAAAATCTGTTCTTCCAATTTTTCTAAGAACTCACACTTATCTCATAGTCTCTCTCACACACACACAAACACTCTCTCTCTCCCCCTCCCTGCTTCCCTCCCTCCCTTGAGGGTACAGGTAGAAAGCTCAGCTGAATGTGGGTTGCTAATATTTTGAAATTTGACACATTTCCCTCTATTCCTCATGCCTATTTAGTCCAGCATTCATGGAAACAGAATCTTAAGTTGAGATAAGTCTCCACTCTCTAGATTTGTTAATATGTCCTTAATTCTGACAATTGTTCTACAGAAAAATAGCATTTGTTTATTCCTAGAAAAGTTCTGATGGGAAATATAACCTTTGATGCTGGACAACGAGCCTTCTAACGTCACTACCTTTCTTTTATTCTTTCACATTAATCTGTATCTTGGTTCTCTGTGAGTGCCCCACCACAGCTACTAAGCTCTGATTATGCAAAAGAACGAACTACTCTTCAAGAATCAAAAAGAATGACAGCTTTCTTGAATAATTTAGACATGACTTTTCTGCTGAAACTTTTAATCAACATGAGATGCCTACTATGTACTAGGCACTCCTCCAGGCCCTGGGGATGGAGTAGTGAACAAAATAGCCCAAGTCCACAGGAGACCCACTCCAGCAGGGAGTAGCAGACAGTTCCTTTTGGCACCTATGATTCTCTGGTGAAGGATAAGCTCCCTTATGGCCACATTCCATTTCCTTTTCACCTTCAAACACATCTCCATGAGAGAGAAAATATTTTGGAACAGTATGAAAAGGACAAATATTCATTGAAAAACCAATAAGTCAATCTCTTTTAGGATTTCAATCTCTCTACTAGCTCCTTTTCCGTGCCCCATACACACATATCCAAAGACAACACTGCCTCTCTACCTTCCTCAGTCTTTCATTCCCATCACTATACAATGCTTTTCCTACTCTCTAATTTCTCTGTACCCCACCACCGTGTGGGGGTAGGTAGGCAATTACCTACAGGAAACTCCCAACTGTTATTTAGTACCTTTTACTTCTCTAATTTCAGAAAGATACTCTTCACTGCCTGCGAGAATGCACCATTTGGATATTCTGATGATATTAAACCTCTTAGACTGAAGTTCATCATCTCCTCCTATAAGGACGTGTTTTCTCTCTGCTCAGTCTCTGGTTTGGTGGCATGACAACCTTGGATTTCTTCTTCAAGTCTCTCCTTTCTTTAAAGGAGAGACTTGAACTATCTATAACCAGTTCAGGATTCACACCTATGTCCAACTTCTGTCTCCGCCTTCTACCACCTTTGCCCTGTTCCCAAACCTCTGTGTCAATTCTCTAGACATTCCCAACTGTCTTTTAATCAGTGTTCATTTTCAGCAACAACAGTGGTCATTCAGATTGTGAGATCCACAAAGGTAGGGACTTCCATGTGCTTCATTCATGATACCAAGGGCATGGAACAGTGTCGACACCAGACAGGTGCTGAGCAATGTCTGTTGAAAGGAGGAATGAACACATTCTGTGCTTCCCAAGTTCCAGGCATAGAAAGCCCTTTTATAATATGCCCTTCATTTGATCAACCCATAGTCTAGGAGGGAGGAGCTGCCATCCTTATGTTATAGACAAGAACACTGTCAATTGGTAAATTGTCCTAGTCGTGGAGCGAATAAGAACAGGAGTGGGGATTTGAGCTGTAATTAGTCTCATGTCAGCCCATAATCACTCTATCAGTTCTCTCTAAACTACTAAGATCCTTAGACTAGTTACTCTAAAAGGAGGGGGCTATAACTTCATGAATGATTACTGTGCTTCAAACAATTACTATACTCCATGATCAATCACAACTCTGCATGGAACATTATCCCCATTTTACAAATATGTAACCTGAGGCTCAGAAAGATTAAGCACTTGTTCAAAGTAGCAGGCTGTGAAGAGGGATTTCAAATGCCATGAATCTGGATTATCTCTGCTTGCCAACAACTACTATGTCAGAATTATTTCCCTTTCATGGCTCCTAATGACTAAAGAATAACTCCCAAGCCAGGCATTCAATGCCATTTCTGGGTTTGAAATTCTCTCTTATTTATCTGTTTCTTGCAAAGCTTGTCCTGGCGGCACTCTGTCAACTCTCAGTGTGTCCTGGATCTGTAACATCCTAGCTCCCAGTTAGAAAAGAAAGTCTTTGCCACGTGAGCCAAGTCATCCCAGAGGTCAGGTAAAGTCATCTCTTCCGAGATGCTTTCCCTGATCCTGTCACTGAGAATCAGGAATGTGCCCTAGGCCTCTTACGGCCATTGGATCTTTAGGAATTGGCCAGAATATCACCTTTGTCAATGGAGAACCACCTCCCATCTCCTCTCCAGGGTAACTGGTTATAAAAAAAACAAACAATATACTTCCAACTTTGCTTTAAAAAATTGAAGTCTGGTATTTTCTTAGAGGGATTTGGGAGAAAGACCCTTATCTAGATTATTTTTTCTGAGGAAAGGCTGGCCAGCTGGCTGACTTCCAAGAGTAGCCAAGCTCCTCTTCTGATGCTATCCATCAAGTAGCACCCGACTTTCTGAATCCACCAGGGTGGACAATGTAGTCCCTCTTGCATGCAGGTCTAGAAATTCAACGATGTGGGTTATTTATTTTAAAACACTGACTCACACAGACTAAATCCAAAGTAGGTCTGGGTTCTGAAGGGCATAGGGTGTTATCCTATATTCTACATGTTGATTAAATTGCATTTAGGTCTGCATGCAACCTTGCTTGCATTACCTGTCACTCGTTCCAAGCACTCATCTATAATATTGTAATCTCAGAACAAAACTTGGACAAATTCCAAGAATGTTTACTCTTATTTGGAAAGGTTAACTGTACTGGAATCTAAAGCTACTAAAATTCTCAAAGTACTTTTCTCATGTACTACATGATGGTGGTTTTCAATTCATCAAAAAATTAAGATCAGGGCTAGAGCAGTGGCTCAGTAGTTACGGTGCTTGCTTGGAATACATGAGTATGCAAGTTCAAATCCCAGCTCCACGTACACAATGAGGCTTCAGAGCAATGAAAGCCACAAGAAAAAGTAAATAAAATTGATTCTCTCTCTTATTTTCCCTCTCTCTGTAAAAAAAAAAAAAAAGATCAAATAAAATTCTACGTTTAAATGAATTAAACCAGAATTTGTTCTAGAGGGTTTTAGTGAACTCTTAATTGTTATTAATGGCCATAAGTCTTCAGAATATTTAAACACAAAACAAAACTGAAACCAAACAAGATGTGAACTGAATAATTTAGTTCCTGAAGAGGCAGAAACTAAGTGTTTATATTTCCTTGACTGGCCAAAGGCACAATATAAATGTTTTACCCAAAAATAAACTCAAGAGCTATTCTTTCCACTTGGTTTTAAAACTTTAAGTTTTAAAGTTTTAAACCGCTACATGAAAATGTAGCAGTTATTTCTCCAGTGTCACTTTCCTTTTAGCTTGAGGTGAAATTAAGAGAAAATGTTTTCTCTGCACACTTTTCCTATATAAGGCTCACTGTCTCTTCCCCACCCCCACTTTTGAAACAAAATTGGTGGCTGAAGATCCTAATGAAAATCTACCATTAAAAACTATTTTCTCCTTGACAGCTTAGGCAACAAGTTCTAATGCCAGGGTTGGGAGCTTGGAATGTAAGCTGGCATCAATCCCTTGCCTCTACCCAGGTATGCCTCATTACTGGTTATGTCTACTCTCTTATCTGACTCCTTCCCAAATCTGGCTTTAGGGCCAACAATTCAGGGTTTGGACCAGTTCAAGGAATACCAGGCCAAGGAATCTGGACCTTATTCCAGATGCTAGCAGTGGGATATGTCAGAGGGCTATGAGCAGGGAGTAAACTGGATAGAAGTATAGTCGGGAAGATGACTCCCTGGGACTGTGGAGAATGAACCAGAAGAGCAGAGCAGATAACTGCGGATTATGCAAAGGGAACGGCTGCTAGTGAGCAGGCTTTTGTTCAAAGTCCTAATGAAACTACAATCTCCATCTTTGCCATTCTGACTGGTGTAAGGTGATATCTTAATGTGGTTTTCATTTGCATTTCTCTGATTACTAATGATTTAGAGCACTTTCTCACGTATTCATTGGCTTGATCAATGTCCTCTGGTGAGAAGTTTCTATTTAGCTCTTTGGCCCATTTATCAATTGGGCTGTTGGTGTTTTTGTAGCTGACATTTTTGAGTATTTTATAGATTCTGGATATGAGACCCTTGTCTGAGGAATCAAAATCCATGATACTCTCCATTTCTGTAGGAAACCTCTTGACTCTTTTGATTATTTCCTTGGCAGTACAAAAGCTTTTTAGCTTTATGACATCCCATTCACTGATTTTTGACTTTACTTCCTTCACTTTCGGAGACCTGTTGAGAAAGTCTTTGCCTACTCCTAAATGTTGAAGTGTTGGACCAATTTTTAGATATCACCTTACACCAGTCAGAATGGCAAAGATGAAGAAAATAAATAACAATAGATGCTGGAGGGGCTGTGGAGAAATAGGCACACTAACACACTGTTGGTGGAGCTGTAGACTGGTACAGCCCCTCTGGAAAACAGTATGGAGAATCCTTAAAAAACTAGGGATGACTCCACCATACGACCCTGCTATTCCACTCCTGGGTATCTTTCCAGGGGACTTAGAATCAGCACATTACAGTGACACAGCAATATCGATGTTCATAGCAGCACAATTTACTATGCTAGGCTATGGAAACAACCCCGGTGTCCCTCACAGGAAGAATGGATCCAAAAACTGTGGTACATTTACACCATGGAATATTACACAGCAATTAGAAACAATGACATTGCAGCCTTCGAGGGTAAATGGATGGTTGTGGAAGAGATCATGATGAGTAAAATCAGCTTAACCCAGAGATCTAAGGGTCGATTGTCTCCACTCATCTGTGGAGGTGGGGACTAGACCCTGGACAATGAAAAAGTTGGTCTAGAAACATGAGTTACATTCAGATAAGATGTAATGCTTTACAATTTAATACTATTTAAAGTTATAATGGGAAGGGGAAGGGAGGGATAAGGGAGGGTATTTGGGGGGGCACTCCTGGGGACAGTTGCAATGTCCAGAATATATACACATCTTATACACATTTATATTGTTTTGTTAAAATCTTGTAAGTTTGCTCAAAAATAAAAAATTAAAAGAAAATTGAAAAATAAATACAAATAAAAATGAGAGAAAAAAAGGGAAGAGTCGGGGGATAACCGCCCCCCCAATTTAACAGGGCAGGGGAAAAAAGCTATTGTTTTTACATATGGAAAAACCTGTAAACTCTACCAGTTATTGCATTAGTACACATCTAGAACATGCCTGTAACAACACCAGCAAACAAACAAAACAAAACAAATATTTTTAATAGTAAAAACGTGGATGTATAATCAGTAAGAGTGTCTCTGTACTTTTTCTAGAAGATCTCTCTGGGTATGAAAAGATGGGTTTCTCTCCATTGGGGCTTTCAGGGGGATCTGAGAGACAGAAGTCGTATTCTTTCAGAGCTTCATCTGGTGGTGATTGTCGAAATTGACTCCTGTGGGGATGTACCCTTTTAAGGTGATATTCATGCCTCTTTATTTTTTTTTTTGCACCCTGAGCAAGAGGTGAACAGTTTTACTCCACTTGATGGGCCCACCATGTTGTGCCAATGGGTCATGGACTGAAACCTCCTTAACTGTGAGCCAAAATAAACCTTTTGTTTCTGTAAGGTGATTATCTCAAGTTTTTAATTACAGTAAGAAAAAGCTGATTAAGTAGAGCAGATAAAAAAATAAGAATGGGCTGCAAAGAAGTTGAGCAGGGACACGGTCATGAGGGACTTTGGAGATTATGTTAGAGGTTTCTGATTTTATCCCCAAGCCAATGAGAATTGATTGAAACATTTAAGGAGAGTTACATGATCATATTTTTGTTGCCAGTTAATTTTCTTGATGAGCATTCATACCTGGGCATATATCCACTCAAAAGGAAACCCAAGTGGGTGGGTCTAGAGAATTCTGCAGTATCAAGTGTGCATAAATGCTGAACATGATTAGCAACAAAAGGGACTCTCCTGACTGTCCATTTGCTAGGTCTGATCAGTCATCTGCAGGTATTTAATTTTTATAACAATTCAAAAATTGCTTTCCATTTGTAATCATCTGTAATAACATTCAAATTCCCTAAGGTTATTAACTGTCTGAGGGATCTGTCTATCATTTGCATCCACTCTGCCACTTTGCAAAAATTGAGGAATCATGTGAAATTTAGCTAATTGAGGTTTTTAATGATAAGGAGAGCTTAAAGACTTCAATAATCTTATACTATTAAGCACAGTTTCACAATTGAATAAGAGCTTTGAATAAGTTGTTTAGCAGCAAGTATCACAGAATTCAAGTAGTATGCTGATGTTTCCAAAGTGGAGAAGCCTATCACTGATGGAACAAAAATAATGTGGGGTGGAACAAGAGTATTTTGGTCTATACAAAGCATTGTTATATTCATTAGATATCAAATAACTTATCCTGATTCAGTCCTTTCTCTATCCTTGTAATTGCATCAAGAATAAAACATATTTTGGTAACTTTTTTCCTTTAAATGTTCTCTAACATTTGTGTATTTCTAACTTAATAAAAAGGAACAGATATTAATCCGCATTCCTTTGGCAGAATTTTAATAGCATTGTTTTAAATAAGATCCCACATAATATTTCCCGAATCCATAGTGTCATGATTTATAAGGAGCAGTGCTTGGGTGATAACCTCATGGCAATATTGTGAGGCAATTACACATGAGGTCCACTTGGCAGAAGAGGAGCCTGCCCTAAGGAAGTTAAATGATTTATGCTAATTCGGAGCCTGATGACCTCCACGTTTGAGATGAGTCTATTCAGCCTTGTCTCCATGGTGCTGCTTTTCCTGTGTATTCTCAGTGTGTCCTTCAGCTTATTAATCTTCTGCATTGCAGGTAAAAATTACAACTATTTTTTTGCAGAAAAATACTTTCCTTTCTTGTATATCATGTATTTGTTCAGAGAATATTTGAAGGAAATCACCCACCTAGGGAAAATAATGGGAAATTGGTAAAGGAGGTCCATTGCAAAGAGCATATGATAATTTGGAGATTGCTTCTAACTTTTTTTTCCTAAACAAATATTTGCTTTGTTAAGCTAGATATTTTCTGCTTGGTACAAAGGCTTATTCTGTCTGGTTTAAGGATCCTTCATAATTTTTTCATATTTTCTTAGAATTTTGGAAGTACACTCTGTGTGTGTGTGTGTGTGTGTGTGTGTGTGTGTGTTGTGTGTGACTTACTTAACTACGAACTGGGGATTGAACCTAGAGGCCTTTACCACTGAGCTACATCCTCAGTCCTTTGAGTCAGGGCCTTGCTAAATTGCCAAGGCTGGCTTGAACTTGGCCATCTTACTGCTTTAATCTCCCAAATGTCTGGGCTTACAGATTTGCGCCACTGTGCCTAGCTGAGAGCCTGCTTTAAATGATTGATTTTCTAGTTCTTCCCACTTTTCTTCCGTATGACATTGGACTGACTTAAGAATTTTGACCATGATACTTAAGCAGCAGAAAATTAGAGATAAATCCATTTCATATTTCTTTTTAAGACACTGGAACACTGATTGAAAATTTCTTCACATCCAAACATGGTTGTAGTATTTTGTGAAATTGCACTTTTAGGATTGGGTCCTTGACAAAGTGGTCTTATTTATGGAAACTATTAAATTTTGGCTCCATATGTACCTATGTTATTTTTGGTACACCCAAAATTAGAAGGCTTTGTGATTGGAAGTATAATATTTTAAGTGAAGAAGTCTATACACATTTGTATCTCCATTTAAATGCTGCACTTATGATCTGGAGTCTTTATATGAGTCACAGAGTTATTTAAAGTAGGTCAATATTTATTCAGGGCTCAGGATAACTAACAAAACTCCCCATAGTTTGCATTAACATTCTATTAAAATGCTGATATTATGTTCCATGTGTAGGAATACTTTTCTCAGAATAAATTTAATTATCTGTAGTATCAGATTTTTTAAAGAGAGAGGGATAGTGAGAGAGACCAAGAAAGAGGGAAACAGCTTTATTGAGCTTTTCACATGGCCTTCATTGCCCCAACACTTAGTTGTGTATGTGGTACTGAGGTTTGAACCTAGGTCCTCATGCTTGTCAGACACGCGCTGAAACCACTGAGCCACCATTCCAGCCCCAATATCAAATTTTTATTCCTAGCTATGAAAATCAGAAAATGCATTTAGAATTCAGTGAGACTCTGAGAGCTAATATCAAGTTAATTAATGGTTTTTGAGGAAAGGAGACCTTCCTGTTAATCCCATAGATTCTATTAGTTTCTTCAGACATAATATGAAAATTTTCCTTATATAAGTAAAATGCTGTTGATACTACAATTTGATACTTAAAAAACATTTTCCCATTTAATTCTTTCAAGAAAAATAAAATTTTATCATTTGTTTGAAGGCAAAGCAAATTACCACATGTAATTTGGTAAAGGACATAGAAAGTTAGATGTCTCAACTAAGGACAGAGAATGGCATTTCCCCACTATCCCTCTGCCCCACCCTTCCCATCATATTGGTAAAAGTTGCCACTTCTCTAAAATTACATAGCTCTGAGGCTACAAGTTTCAGCATGATTCTCCCCAGAGAGGCAGTACAATATTGTTAATAGACACATGAGGATCACCAGGACCAGGCTGTCTGGATTTAGGGTTTCACTCAATTTAGGCTGTGTGACCTTGTGCAAGTTATTTACACTTTGTGTTGTCTCATGTATGTAAGATGGAAATAATAGTACTGATAGACTTGTGTATGTTAAATGAATTCATATTTATAAGAGGCTTAGAAAAGTGCCTGGCACATATCAAGTCCTATGTAAATATTTGCTATGTTTCAAATGTTATGATGAGCTTTAGGAGTCATGGATATATTCCTTTTTGTTAGGCAGCATGACCTATGATCAGGGCCTTTGTGTACAAGGCAGAGCTCATTCCTGAGAGTAATAGTACTTTGCAGACTTGGAAATCTCTTTGGTTTCATTTCAGAGAGATTAGAGATCACTGATTCCATCTTTGAGATATGGAGATACTTATATTGCAGAAAGCTTCATTATAGTGGAGTTTCACAAACACCCCATGCAGATTCTACATACTTATTATTCATTTATTTAACAAATTTTGTAATGTTTTATTAATTCTTATTGTTGATAACTTTTTGCTAAACTAATAAGTTAAGCTTTATTACAGACATGTATTTATTAAAAAGTATGAAGTATGTATAGGGTCTAGAAAGAGCAGATTTGGGCATCCACTAGGGTCTTCGGACACATCCCCCATGAAAAATGCACTAGGGTACAAACACTGGCCACTAGACTCTCAGCTCCTGATTTGGAGAATTTTTATGAAAGAAAACCACCCCATGCCCCATCACAACAAGCCCTAGGACAGCTGAAAAACTGTATCTTTGTGTGAGTCCAAATCTTGACCTTCCTTTATGGGAAAATATCTCTTTCTAGACCTGTCAGAAAGAGTAGTTAGATGTATTCTGGTGAACAACTGTTGGGTCTCTGACAGAGCCCCATAAGTGAGAAATGGCCTTGGTTACGAATGCACATGGACACTTTCATTTTGCTGGAATGCAATGAAACCCTCACTGAGTGAGAAGGTGAGCGTCCCCAGACATGAATTGAGGTACGTGGAAAAGAATGTATTTGTAGACTAGGATTCAACTGCACCTTTTGTTAGGTGGTACCTGCTGCAAGAAAACTTTGTATAGTGTTGCCACCTGGTGACCAAAGAAACCTACTGGGCTAGGACTGATAAACCACAGGGTATAGGGATTAGTGCCCTTAAATGCAAACCACCACCAATGGACTGAGCCCTTTTCACATGCAACAGTTCAGAACCTAACCTGGTCAGTTCTTTTTGGAATACCCATGAGATCCATAAATTCTGGAATAATCCACCCATTCCTAATTGAAAAGCACTGGAGGAGGCTTTTTGGATCTGTAGGGAAAAGTTGTACATCCCCCTACCAACAAATTGGAGGGGAAATTGTTGTAATCGTGGTATTGGACCTGCAATTTTTACCAAAAAATCCAACTAAAAATGACCTAGTGTTCCCCTTGTATGGGGACCTACTATCAATAAAAATATGGGCCATTGGAGATGGATTACTCAAGGAGGCCTTCAAAACAGGTGATGATGCATGGATTCCACAGAGTATAATTGCCACTTTGGTCCTGCCAGCTGGACAGAGGGGCTACAAAACTGCTGTCTAAATGCTGAC
Source organism: Aplodontia rufa (assembly GCA_004027875.1). Classification (NCBI taxonomy): domain Eukaryota; kingdom Metazoa; phylum Chordata; class Mammalia; order Rodentia; family Aplodontiidae; genus Aplodontia; species Aplodontia rufa. The sequence goes on along the minus strand of PVKS010000033.1, from coordinate 19,391 downwards.
TTGAAAATTTTGATTTCAAGCTGTGCTGGAAATTATTTCTATTAAAACTGCTTTAGTCTTTGACTTCCTAGATACACAAGAAACCCAGAGGTGTTCAGTTATCTATCCAAATTGATTGGCATTAGATTATTTCTTAGCTGAAATAAGAGACAATTATGGAAGTTTCAATGCTTCAGTTTGTTGTCTCCAATTAGATGAAGCCAGCAACATCAGAAAACTATATCCATGCCAGCTCAGTCCAGTAGAAGAATCAGGGAATGGAATCTGGCCTTTCTCTATGGATAATAACTTTATATTCTTGGGGGTTGCAAAGTTTAATTGACATAGTAGGGATTATATTACTAACTTTTTTAATACTTCCATTTATGGCTCCCCTCTGTATAAGAACTACAAGTTCTACTGTAGAGACTCCTATTGAAATAAAAAATAGGTAAGATTATGATACTACATGAAGTTTTCAACCAAGAAAATGAGGCTCCCTAAAGTAAAAATTAAATCATGAGCATCACATGGGGTACTGATATTGGAGAAGCAGCTCCCAAATCCCCTACCAATGTTGTAAACATATTTTCTCCTGACCACCTAGAAATTTGTGGTGAACTTTGTGTACTATGAGGTCCTTTCCTTCCTGTGAATCCTATCCTAGAGTTACATTTAATTAGGGCAAAACAGACTGTCTTGAGAGAGCTGTGCATACAAATGTTGCCTGTGTAGAAATTAAGTTACCATTTCTTTTTGCTTGTTACAACTATTATTATGGAATCTCTCCCTGGTACCAATCAGAATGTAACAACTAAAAATTAAAGGATATACATCACTCAAATGCCCTCCCAAATAGTCTAGTAGCTGAGACATAGTCCTCTGGACCAGCTGAGGCAAAATTAAACCTGACATGTGAAAATTACTCCAGTGTCCTAGCTTCATCTCTTCTGCATTACACTCAGTGCCACAACACATATTTTTCACCAGAAGTTGCACAAATGATTCTTGGTTGTAAAATAATGCTCCACATCACTCAACATCAACCAAACACACTTTAGAGAGTTTGATTCACTGGGACTTCAACATTTGTTCTTAAGGCCTTCAAAACTGTCTTTTGGGATAACAGTCTAAATTATTTCAGCCATGATGTACACTTTGTTAACTCTAGCCTCTTTTTCACATTGGTAACACTATCTCTGAGGCTTGAATAGTGGCTCAGTGGTTGAGTGCTTAGTCAGCATGTGTAAGGTCCTGGTTTTGAGGTCCAGCATCACATACACAACTATGTGTTGGAAGAACAAAGACCAGATGAAAAAATAAACAAAACTGATGCCCTTTCTCATTCACTCTCTCTTTAAAAAAGAGAAAGTTTTCCAACTCCTTCTCAGCACCAAAAGTATAGTAAACAGCCATGACTGGTGAGGATGAGGTGTATATACTGGCCTCCTGACTGGTTGTTGAGGTTTCTGGCTGTTATTCAGTTTGGATAGGAAAAGATTGGTGAGGAAGAGGACCCCTGGATTTCCTGGCCCCGAACTCCTTTGCTGTCACTTGTAATTGTATATAATTTTTGTGTTTCTTGCTCCATTTCCTCATGCTGTCATCCTTAATCTGAAGTCCATGTGGGAAGGGGAAATGCTGAACATCACTGTATAGTTTACTCAAACTGTCACAGCCATGTTGTACATAGATATGTCATGTTATTATATATATATCAATATATATATATAATTTTGTAAATTTAAAAAAAAAGTACAGTAAATGCAGAAGAGCACTCCCGATCTGCACTGAAACTGTACCTATGATAAATCTGTAGATGAGGCAAACAGAAAGAATATAATGAATACTAAAAGTAGTGGATACAAAAATAGTGAGATGCTAATAAACAAAGGTTGACATCACACAAAGCATATTACAAGAAAGTTGGTGCACAATGGCAAAGTGTCCGTAATGACCACCCAGCCCCACATCACAAATGCAATTTAAAATCATGTTCTATAATTGATGGCTGCTCATATTTAATTGAGCAAGTGGATCTCTTGGGTGAAGACATTCACATTAATTTTCTGTTTGGTACTGCCCTTTATGAAGTTATGAACTACCTGGCAACACTTATTAGGTTGAGAACTTGGAAGCAACTTATGTCTTTGGAGTCATTTGTGTAGCTTTTAAGTGGCTAATTTCTGCAGGCAGGAGCTCAGTGTGAGACAAGTTTAGTAGAATACTTGCACTTACATTTCAATGTGGCAGGGCTGGAGCAGTGCCTTGGTGGTTATGGCGCTTGCTGCATGCGCAAGTACAAAGGTTCAAACCCCAGCAACCCACGTACACAACCAAGTGTTGGAGCAATGAAGGCCATGTGAAAAACTCAATAAAAATTGATTCTCATTCTCTCTCTCTCATTGTCCTTTTCTCTAAAAAAATTTCAATGGGACTAGTAGGAACTAAGGTTATTTACACTTCCAGTTAAACTCTGACATTAGGGCATTTTGGGGTCTATGCATCCTGAGAACCACTTTCTTGCTATGAGAAAATAATGCTGAAGCAAGGTGAGAAAATCAAATCCCAAGCAGGAATGTAAGAGTTCCAAAGGAACATGCTGACTTCCTTATCACACTTAGTACTGGTATTGCAAGCTCCTTCTTACTGTTCCCATGACACTGCCAAAAGATCATTCACAAATGCTGGTAACAAGTGATCAAAGAGATGGTGAAAGAACACACCTAAAACATTGTATGCACTCACCTTCAATTTCATGCAACCAATTTAATTATCAGGGTCCACAGTGGGTTGTGGTCCTCAATGAATAACCTAAGATCACTACATAGCTTGAGAATCTGGAAGCAATTGCTAATTAGGAAACATCTGTGTGGTTCTTAAAGGGCTATTCCTTGCAAAGAGAGAGATGAGTACTAGGACTTCTCTAAAGAAGGTACACAAATCACTTTAAATATGACTTGAGACAACTTAGATTCTTCATATCCCCAGTCACTCACTCTTTATACCAATACCTTTCATCCAACGTATTCCACATCTCACATTGTTTCCATAAGAAAGATCAGAAAAATCAACAGAGATATGGTTCTTAATACAGACATTACAAGCAGTTCCACAAAAAGTTAATATTGTGGATCTTACGGTGGATGCTCCCCATGGTTCTCACTTGATATTGTAAATGATCATGATCAACAGCTGTGTGCATGCACAAGAGATGACAATGTATGGTAGGAGAACTTCTTAAAGGAAGAGAACTGAAACTTTGTGTAGGAAATGTCAGCTTCACACTGCAAAATTAATTCAAATTATCCACACTTTGTTTGGTTTCTACTTAAATATCTGAGAAATACCAGTTAGTATTAGACAGTAGAAGGAAGTTCTCAGATATAAGACATTTTCCTTGAATTCAAATTGCTGATTATACATGCCAGAATGTTCAGTGTTGTATTGATTCCCTAGAAGGTTTGCTAATCTGCATTCAAAGGGATTGAAGGGAAATGAGGTTCCCTCGCACTCCCACTTAAATATACTGCTTGAGGATACTTTGAGGTCTTCAATCTAAGAATCAATATGTTCCTCTGAGAAAACCCTGGTGTCCTCGCAGAGAAATGCTAATTCAGAACATCATGTTTAGCAGTACCAAAGCTTTCAGTCAGTATTTTCATTGTTTTTGTTTTCCAGAGGCAAGCCTTACTCCAGAATATCCCATTGTTTTTCAATAGACACAAAAAGAAGCATTCACATTTTTCCCCAAGTTTGTGTAAAGAAGTCTGAGAAAAATAGCACTGAAAACCTGTGTTCAGGCACTTTCAAATACATACAACAAATTTAACTGTCAATGCCTATAGGATTGGTTTCCTCATTAAACTATTGAGAAGCACTAATTGATTAGAATGCCTGGCATCAGGGATTCAGGATGAACACACATGTGCATTTTGAAAACGGCTGTTTTTATAATCAGAATAGGGAAATGCCATGGCTTTCCACCACAAGGACAGCTACATACATTTCAATGGGAATTAAACAGTTGAATTTCTCAGCACTCTTCATTGAATTTCTATTTCAGGGAACCTAGAGTCCTGTGCAATTTATGCTACAGTTTTCCCCCATGAGAATCCTTTTGAAGTCACTACTGAAATGGTATCGCACACCATGTTTTTCAGTTCCAAGATTAGTCTACAGAGTGCTTTTCCACAAGTGTGTCTTAATTCAGAATGAACCTGATTCACACTGGAAACTGAAAAATGAAATATTCACAATTCACACTAATATGTGTGCATAATACTGTTTGAAAACAGATTTACAACGGTGTGTGCAGGCACCTTCAACTTCAGGCAGCACACTTAATTACAAATCTCCACACTGTACTTGCATCATCATTGAACTACAACAAAAGTGGATTAGTTATCTTGGAAGCATGTTTTCTGTTAAGAGTCATATGTGCAGTGTTTAAATAGCTATTTTTTGCAAGGAGGAAAGTTCAATGCAAGAGATGCCTTGCAGAAATTTGCACAGATTTCAATAGTACTAGTAGGAATTTGGGTCATTTAAAATTCCAGCTAAATATTTCACTTTGGTACACCTTGGGGCCTGTGCATTTTTGTTGGGGATTCCCCCAACATGAGGTCCAGCTGGCTTGTAGAAGAATTGGTGGTAAACAACTCTGACCCAGCTGGCTTGTAATTAGCAGATTGCCTTACTGCATGACTAAGCTATTTGGCCACTCATTTGTACATTTGGGTAAATGTGTTTGTACTGTACCCTATTGGCTGTTGTAATGGATAAATAGAGTATCGACTAGTCAGGCAGAGCAAGCAGCCAGCAAGCAAGCAGCAAGCAAGCAGCAAGCAAGCAGCAAGCAGCCAGCAGCCTTATCCTGAAGCAGTCAGAGAAGAAGAAGCATGGAAGCAGCAGCAGCAGCAAAAGCAGAGACGGCGGAGAGATCAGCAGCAGTAGAAGATGCAGGCAGTAAGAGCCTCGGTTGCAGAAACAGGGACTCTGGTATGGCAATAGAAACAAGGACTCTAAACGTTAATAGCCTTGACTCTAAGAGAGGGAAGGCAGGAAGCGTCTGGAGGCCTTTAGCCTCGGTAAAGGGAGAAATAAAGTGTTTGGAGAACTTAAGACTAATGGGTCTATTTTAACCTTAGTCACCACCTGAATGAGAGACTTGTCTGGTCCCTGCTGGCTGGGACCGGACACAGTTTAAGAATCCCTTTGTATCTTAGAGAAAATCTTGCCGACGCAAGTTGATAAATGTCATTCCCAAGCAGAAATTTAAGAAGTCCAAAGGAATACACTGATTTACCTTTCCACATTTGAGTCTTATTTCCCTAGTTCTCTCTCATTCTTCCTATGGAAATGCCAAAAATCATTCACAGTTCCTGGTAATGCTTGGTTAGAGAACTGCTCAAAGAACACACCTGTGTGCAGTCACCTACAGTTTCGAGCAACACAAGCAATTCTCAATGTCCACAGATTGCTTCCTCACTAAACTACCTAAGTTTGCTAGTTAGCTTCAGATCCTGGAAGCAGTCATCAATTAGGAACCTCTGAGAAGTTTTCATAAGGCAGTTCCTTGCAACCAGAAAGGTGAAAGCTAGGACATTCCCACACAAATTTAACCATTTACTTTTAAAGAGAGCTTGAGGTAATATTGATTTCACTTGCCCTGTCAATCATTCTTTCTAGGAGGATTTTGGGACCTACATATTCTTAGAATCACTTTTTTTCTAAGAGGAAACCCTGGAAAATCAATGCTAATATGCTTTCCAATATAACTTTTTGTTGCATTTCCACATTTTATCATATAGAGTGTCCTCTTAAACATAGAGTCTTACAGTAGACACTCCTCCTGATTCTTACTACGAAGTTGAAAGCAAGCATAAACTAAATTAATTTACCTGTGTTCATGAGAGCTGGAAATGTGTGGTCAAATGGCTGTTTGAAAGTAGAGAATTGAAACTCTGTCTGCAGGGTTGTCAATTTCAATCAGCAAACTGAATTCAAAATATCAACAGTATGGTTCCTCCTTAAATTTCCAAAAAAAGCACTAGTTAATATAAGATTGCTGCAAGGAAGTGGTCAATCATGAGACATATTCCATGCTTTCATATTTCACATTTTAGAAGCCATAAAGGGGTATCTGGGAAGTTTCCACAGAAGGTTTTCTACATTGTTTTCAATGAGGCTTAAGCTAAATGAGGTTCTTCTCACTCCCACTTGAACATACTTCTTGAAATACTTTTGGGCATTGTAGCAGTAGAATCACTATATTCCCATGAGAAAATGCTGGTGTGCCCAGCAGAAAAATGCTAATGCAGACCATGTTCTTTTGCAGTACCAGAGTTATTATTAGTCAGCATTTTTTTATTTCCACAGGAAAGCCTTACTTCAGAATCTCCATATGCTTGTCACTAGATATGGGAAGGAAGAATTCACATTTTCTGCCAATATGTGTGCAGACAAGTCTGAATGAGAAGAGCACAAGCACAGAAACCATGTGTTGAGGCACCCTCAACTTCATGCAACACATTTAATCCAACATTTCCACAGTGTTTGGCTCCTCATTAAACTATCTTGAAGCACTACTTCATTTGAGAACTTGGCAGCAGGGTTTCAGTTTGCACACATATATGCGATTTGAAAATGGCTGTTTCTGCAATCACCATAGGGCAATGATAGGGCTCCCTCCCCAAAAGCCAGCTATAGAGATGTTTATGGTGACTGAGAGAATGTTATTTCTTAGCACAGACAGTTAAATTTCTGTTTCAGGGACACTAGAGGCCTTAATATGTTATGAAACACTTTATTCCTGTGAGAAAACTCTGTGGAAAGCACTGCAGAAATGGTTTGGCACACCATATCACCTTTAAATTCCAAGTTCAATCTACAGGATTCTTTCCCACAGGTGTGTCTAAATTCAGAATCATTCTGATTCTCACAAAGATACTGAAAAATGAAGCATTCACAATTTACATTATTACTGTAGAGAGAACTGTTTGAATACTTGAACTGTGACAGTGTGTACAGGCACCTTCATTTCAAACACTGCCCTTCATTCTCAATGTCCACTTGCTAGGCTCCTGGGTGAACTACCTGGAAACACTAGTAAGTTTGAGACTCTGGAAAAATTATCTTAATGTACATATATCCAGTTTTTGAAAGACAATTTTGGCAAGCAAAAATGTTCACGGTAAGAGAAGATTTGCAGAAAACTTGCATTGAGATTTCAATGGGGCTAGTGGGAGCTCAGGTTATTTACAAGTCCAGCTAAACAATTCACTTAAGGTTCATTTGAGACCTGTGTGTTTTAAGAGTCACATTGTTTCTGCAAGATAACCTTGAGGAAGCAAGCTGCTAAATGACATTCCTAAAAACAATTGAATAGTTCCAAAACAATAGACTGACTTCCTTAACACATTTGTGTCTTACTTCACTAGCTTGCTCTTGTAATCTCTGGGACTCCCCAAAAATCATTCACAATTATTGGTTATGCATTTTCAGAGAAGTGCTTGAAGAAAGAAAACTAAAACACTGTACGCATTCATCTACAATTTCAGTCAACACACTTCAATCTCAATATCCACAGAGTGCTTTCTCACTCAAATACCTAAGATCCCTAGTTACCCTGAGACCCTGGAAGCCATCATCAAAAATAAAACATCTGTGCAGTGTTCTTAATCCTATTCTTTGGAAGAGAAAGTTGAAACTTAAGACATTTCCACAGAACTTTTGCAACTTAGATTAGAGTAAGACTTGAGATCACTTTGAATCCTCACATGCCCAATCAACATTGATTCCTGTGAAGTCAAATTAATTTCTTTCTATGTGAATATCCTGGAAAATCCACAGAAATCCACTATTCAGTACAGATTTTTCCTGCAGTTCCACATTAATTAACATAGATTGTCATTGCCCACAATGAGTCTCACAGCAGATACTCCTACTGATTCTCACTGTGACATTGAAAGAAAGCACAAACAATGGCTACTTACCTGACTGCATTCAGGATAGCTGGTGATGTGTGGTAAGAGGACATCTTGAAAGAAGACAACTGACACTTTGTGGGCAGCTATGTTCAAGTTCAAGTGGGAAACTTAAATTCAAATATGCACTCTTTGTTTGCTTCCTCCTGAAAATGCCAAGAAACACTAGTGACTAGCAACACTGGAAGCAAGCTGTCAGTTAGGACACATACGGCCTGTTTTGAAACCTCTCTTTTTACAAGCCACAAAGGTCAGTCTGGGAGTTTCCCAGAAGGTTGGCTACATTGCTATCAAGGGGTCTTAAGGGAAATGATGTTCTTACTCCCCCTTCAACACAGTTCTTGAAATATCTTTGGGCTTTCTGTCTAAATATCTGTATGTTCCTATGAGAAAACACTGGTGACACCAGGAGAAATGCTAATCCACCAAATACTATCAGCACCAACATTATTACATATCTTTTTTTATTGTTGTTGTATTTGTTCTGTTTTGTTTTTCATTAGAAGAGTCTCAATTCAGAATCTCCTTTTGTTTCTCACTAGATGTGACAAAGAAGCATTAGCATTTGCTGTGGAATAATATTCATAGAAGTCTGAGTAAGAACAGCACTGACCCTTATGTTCAGGCACATTCAACTTCATGCAAAAATTTAAATTCTCAATACCACAGTGTTTGGCTCTGCATTGAACTCTCTAGGAGTACTTGTTCATTTAATATCCAGCTTGCAGACATAGATGGAATTTAAAAATGGATGTATTTAGCATCACCAGAGGACAATGATAAGACTTTTCCCCAGAAGGTATACATTTTTAATGGATATTGAGAGAACTGATTCTTTTTGGTACTCCCAGGTAAATTTTTATTTTGGGGCACCAAGAGGCCTGTGTATTTTATAAAGCACTTTGTTCCTATGAGAAAATGCCATTGAAGCCCTAACAGAAATGGTATGGCACATCACATTGTTTTTCCATTCTAAGTTTAATCTACATAGTTCTTGTCCACAGGTTTGTCTAACTTCAGAGTCCTACTGATTCTAAGATATTGAAATATGAATCATTCACAATCAGCACTAACATGTGCCATGAATGGTTTGAAAACAGAATTGTGAAAGTGCATGCAGGCAACTTCAACTTCAAGAGGCACACATAATTCTCAATGACCACACTGTGCTTGGATGTTTATTGAATTACTTGAAAACACTAGATAGACTGACACCCTGGAAGCAGGTTTTCTCTGAGGAATCATTTGTGTCATTTTAAAATGGCTACTTTTGTAAGCAGGATAATTACCTGAAAAAGGGATTCTACAGAACATTTGCATTTATATTCCACTGGGGCTAGCAGGAACTAAGGCTATTCACAATTCCAGCTAAACAAATCACTGACATACATATTGTAGCTTACACATTTTAAGAATCCCTTTTTTTCTGTGAAAAAGTGTTGCTGAAGTAAGCTGAGAAATGTCATTCCCAGGCAGAAATTGAACAATTTCAAATGAACAGATTTCAGTAGTACTGCTTTAGAAGCTCTTTCTTATTCTCATTTTGACACCGAAATGCAGCATTCATATTTGCTGGGAGTGTTTCGTGCACAGAACTTTTTGAAAAAACAGAACTAAAGCAGTATATGAAGGCATCTTCAACTTCAAGATGCAAACATAATTCACAATTTCCAACTGCATTTCTTTTTTTCTATTGAGACACCTGGAAAAAAATTAATAGATTTGAAAGAGACTTTTCACTGTAATAGCAAGAGGGCAATGCTACTTGTGTACCCCAGAATGTTTGCTACCTAGTTTTCATGAAGACTTGTGGAAAATCATTTTCTCCACACTCCCAGTTATACATTCTACAAAGGGGTACCTTGGAATTGTGCCTTTTAAGAATCATTGTTTCTCTGAGAAAATGCCTTGTGAAGATAGTAGAGAAATTTCATTCCACAAAACATATTATTCTAGCAGTTACAAAGTTAGTATAAAAATTATTTTCAACAGTAGAGTCTTGCTATAGAAGCTCTCTTGATTCTCACCATGACCTTAAGAAATAATTTTACCTAACTGCTTCTAAAGTGTGTGCAGAGAAATAACTAAACTGAAACAGTGTATGTAGGTACCTTTGAATTCTAGCAGCAAACTTAATTCACCTTGTCCACCCTGTTTTTGGTTCATCAATAAATTCCCTTGAAACACTAATCAGTGTGACTCTCTGATAGAAATTTGTCAGTGCGGAGACCTGTGTGCACTTTGCTACTTTGTATATATCTGTACAGTTCTTACACTGTGATCGTTTCCCATTTATTCCTACTTTAGGAGGTCTTTAAGATTCTCACTAAGATACAAAAAATGAAGCCCTCCCAATTGTTGGCCATGCATATTTTGAAAACTGCTTGACAGACAAAACAGTATGTTTATGTTGGGAGTTTCAACTTCCAGCAGCTAACTTAATTCCCAGGGTACACACACGATTTAGTTAAATATTGATCCACATTGAAACACTAGTTTTTTCCAGACTCCATAAACGATCTGTCATTTTGGAGTCATTGTGCCATTGGATAATGCCCATTCCTTAGAGGTGGGTAATAGATAATGTCACTGGTAGGAGTTTTCTGCAGAGATTGCAACTCTAAATAGGGCCTGATGCAATTCAATTTCCTTACACTCCCAGCTGAACTTTCTTCTGACAAGCAACTTGGGGCTTGGTATTCTTAAGAGTCTCTGTGTTGTAGTTAGAAAAGCCTGGTTATACATTTACATACACAGTACCTCAACATATTGTGTAGAAATTCCACAGTTTGTAGATGGAGTTCATTTCCAGAGTTGAGCCTTACTTCAGAAACTCCTCTGATTCTCAGTGTAACTAGAAAAGGAAAGCCTCAGTGTATTTGCCAGTGGGAAGAGAACTTCCTTAAAGGGAACATAAATAGTGTAGGCAACACCAACTTTCAGCAGCTAACTTAATATTCAAGGTACATACTGTATTTAGTTCCTGGTTGAAATAAACTGAAGCTCTGACTGTTTCTGACCTTGGATAAACGTTACCAGCTTGGAGACACACCAGCCCTTTGAAATCAGCTATCCTTGTAATCAACAGAGATCTTTGCTAGGATGTTTCTCCAGAAGATTTTCTACTTAGATTTCAATGGGGCTTGAGGACATAGAGTTCTCTCACTCTCTGGTAAACATTTTTCCTAGAGCTCCTTGGGTCATTGACTTTCTAAAACTCACTGTGTTGCAGTCGTACTTGGCATATGGTGACTGGAAGGAGGGCTGCAAGTAGAAGCTTTTCATGAAACAGGATGACAATGAGGGTGGATGAACAGCAAAATTTTTGCCTAAATTCATTAGTAGGCAAACAAGGAAATTCAGAGGTGCAGAGAGGAGAACTGAATACAGTAATCAAGGAAGAAGAATCAAATAGGGACCTAACAGCACCAGTTGCAGGAAACACCACCCAGCATTTGGGCTGATGAATTGGCACAGAGGGAGGGAACTTCACACACAAATAGAAGTAGGACAAACTGGCACAGAGATCTCTGATATCAGAAGGTTTACCTCTCCATGGAATAACCCAGGGACAGCATCAGTGCACAGAAGTTAAGATTCCCTATAATGTCTTCATGGAGAGCTGAGGCAATCACCATCTTGACCAGGCAGGTGCTCCAAGAGCAGTGAGCTCAGATTGGAGACCGCCCCAGTGGCTGAACCATCAGACAGCTCATCACTTCAGGACAGTGGGGTTTGACTGACTGCCCCAGGTGCTGAGTGTGCCTGGTGGAGCATCACTACTAGTTCTGCAAACCAGGAACAGAGGCTTCCACTCCTGACTTATGTGCTGTGAGATGAGCTCACTTTTTGGACCCATCTTTGAAACACAAGCAGATCTGAAGAACCTACATAGGTTGGTGGTTGCTGGCATTTTGTCCCTGTGATTCTGGAGCACAGATCTCACCAGGTGATCACAGGCAGACAGAGATAACTTTCAGCCTCATTGACCTAGGAACAGAAGTGGAACACTGGTACCAGTGCTCTGTTATACTTTCAGGCCCCAGACCTGGGAACAACAGCTGAGTGAATCTTGATGGATCCTTTAGATGCTCTGATCTGCCTGGAGACCTCAATCACTAGGGAAGACAAAAAAGATGAGCTATACCCTAAAATGAGGTATGGAAAAGAGCTAGGGTAAGCAGAGAGGAGAGTAGGCCTCACCAAAGGGAGATTTCTGTGTAACAGGAAGACCAAAGTGGAACAGAATACAAAGAACACAGATGCAAGCATGTGTTAAAAAAATCAAAACAAAAATCTACTATGTGATGTCTGTGATGCCAGTGCAGAGAATCAGAGGCTGGAACCTCTCCAAAAAGGAACAAACTGCAATACAGTAGCCTTAACCAGACTGGACCAATGGGTGTAAAAAGAGTTGAACCCTGGACTCTGAATGCCTTACCCAAGTCTAGGCCAGATGCAGACTCCTTGAAACCACACATCCATATAGACCCAGAGAAATCAGCCACTCATGGGAAACCCTCTCCTGGAACCTCTATAATGAAGAAGCTCTGCTTTCTTTCTATTACTTTAATAAATGTTCTTACTTTGCTCTCATTCTTTGGGTACTTGTATCCAAAAGTCATTCATCAAATTTGCAAGACAAAGAACCAACCCAACACCTAAGTCCATATTGCAAATGACTCTAGTCCAAATGTGTCAGGAAGCCAGTCTCATATGGGAAAGTTATTGCCTATTGCCTTGCATCACATATGGGTAGAAACAGAAGTGGACTGCAATTGAGTCCTTATAAGATTACATATGGGAAATGACTTTAGGCCTCACTAAGAGAGATATTTTCTCAATAACAAAAATAGCAAAAGAGCATAAAACATTCTATACAAAAGCTGAGAGATAGTCTAACTGCATACAGGTGTTTGCTTACCATTGCCTACCCAAGCTCATTTCCATATCTCCACTCAACCCTCCACATCCGTTCCAACCAGGAGACACAGTCCTGTGAAAGACTTGGGAAACCAGGCACTAGAGGAGCAACTGATGGAAAAATGGACAGGGCCCGAAGATGTTCTCCTAACTGTTAAGACTTGTGTAAACCACAATTCATCACATCTGAGGAGGAAAGACAACCCCAGAAAATTACTTCTCTGCTCATTCAGGGCACCTATAGTCACCTGGCTGGCTTGCAACTGTTCCAGAGTTTCTCTTATATCTTATCATGAGACAAGCCTCAGATGGGACATCTCAACCAGGCAATTATTATTCCTCTTGACCTTCTCTATCCCCTCCTAACACCACACCAGATTCACTTTGCTGTATCTACAGATTGTGCTCCCATTATTTGAGCTCCCTCAGCAGAGTGATTGCTGCAAATTCAGTTAGAATGATCTTTGGGGCTTTGCTGGAGGCAGTCAGGATAGGAAAACTGACACTAGTATTGGTAAAGGGCTGAGTGCAGTGTGGAGAAGCTTGAGATCTTACAGGCCCCAGGGAAAAAACGAGTCTCCTGGAGTTCCCCACACCTCCATTAGTTATCTCCAGTAACCCTGAGAGTTTTTCAGAATGAACAATTGAGAAATCTACTCTCATGTGTACAGCAGGGAGAGAAGAAATGGAAGCATTAGAATCTGTACAATATCACTCCCAATGACTTCCTCCCTCCTCCTAACTCCCACCCATTTGTCTCTTTTCTCTAGTGATCTGCCTTTGATTTCCATGAGACAGATCCATGCCCAATTTTGCATGTTCAGCAGGGATGTTGATATGCAGTTTTCTTCCTTGATGCTTACTAATATGTTTCTGGTATAAGCGGAATACTGGCTTTATAAAATGAATGAGAAAGTATCCCAATTCTTTATATTTCAATGAATTAGAAGGATTGGCATTAACTCTTTAAATTGGGGTTAGAATTCAGCCTACAATGAATCAGGTCTTGAATTTTACTTTGTTGAGAACGTTTTTATTACTGTCTCTCTCTCATTACAAGTAATTGGTTTATTTGGGTTCTCTAGGTCATCATGATTTACTTTTGGTGCATCATATTTATCTAGAAATGGATCCATTTCACCTAGGCTTTCAAAATTATTGTAGTACATTTTAAAATAATCCCTAATGATCCTCTGAATTTCTGTGATATATATGATGATTTCTCCTTTTTCATCTATATTAAATATCATTAATGTTTTTCTTTTTTCTCTGGATTACTGTGGCTAAGGCTTTATCTGTCTTGGAACCTTTTCCAAGTTAAAACTCTCTCATTTATACTTTGAATTTTTTTCTCAATTTCATGATTTTAGCCTTGATCTTAAAGATTCCTTCCTTCTTCTGGTTTTAGAATTGTTTTGAATCTCCTTTTCTCAGTCTTGAGATGCATCATTAGGTTGTTGACTTGGGATCTTTCAGATTTTCTGATATAAGCATTCATAACTGAAAACTTTCCCCTCAGAACTGTCTGCACAGTATGTCACAATTCTGGTATGTTATATCACTTTTCTCATTAGAGTGCATGATTGTATCAATTTCTCCCTTGATTTCTCTTAAAACTCACTCATCATTCAAGTGTGTATTGTTTAATATCCATGTGTTTACATAATTTCTGTGGGTGCCTTTGCTCTTAAAAGATGCAAGCAATTGCATCTGCTTTTTAATTTGCTAATTTGTATATTTGGAGAATGTTCTATGAACCCTGAGAAAGGGTGTTCAGCTGTTGTTTACTTAAATATTCTAGTTATTTGTTAAAGCAGTTCAATTTTTGATATTTGCTCTGTAAATAACAGAGAGGTATTTCCTTTTTTGCCCAATGACCTGGTGTCCTTGCTTTGTTCTCAATACCTTCATGTTCCTCCCTTCCCCTGCTTAAAACTTCCACTGGGCTCCCATCTTACCCAGAATGAAAGCCACAGACTTCAGCAGCCAAGAAGCCCTGCATGATCAGCCCCCTATTCTCTCACGGGCCCCATCTTCCCTCTCCTCCACTCTGCTTTGGTTTCATCAGCCTACTTGCTACTGTTCCCAACTCAAGGTCTTTGCACACACAGATCCTTCTGCTAGGAACACCCTTCCTGCAGATGCCTACATTGTCCCTTCCTCCAGCTATCTTCTCAAATGCCCTCCCATGAGAGAGGGCATTCCTGACCACCACCTCTGGTGAGCCCTTTCCATCTCTCTCCAGCCTTTATTTCACTAATGCCACTTACCAATTTTGATATTTACCCATACCAGACTATACTCAATGAAACTGTGTAAGAAAGTACTTTTCTTCACTCACTTTTCAACTTGCATCTTATAGAACAGGGTCTGGACATAGAAGATGTCTAATAAATATTTATGGGAAAAGAATGGGAGGAAGAGAGTTTTTTTTTAAGGTCCAGCAGAAACTATCCACCCTTTATTGCTCTCAGCTTAAACTTCTTGAATTACAACCCTAAACAAACCTTCCCTTCTCATACATCTTCTATACCTCCCTGCTACCTGTTGAGCAAGTACAAATGATTTAGCCTGGCTTTTACAGACCTGCACAGACTGGGATAAATGGACCTGTCTCATCTCCTTGTCCTACACGTAACTGACCCCAAGCTGTTTTCCAGGGACTACCTGAAGTTCAGAGCTCCCTTTCAGAGCCCTCTGTATTCCAGGATCCCAAGATCCTGGAAAAGTGGTGCTTGAATCCTGACTGCTCCATGGACTGGCTGTGTGACTTCAAAGCAGGCAGCTTAACATCTCTGTGCCTTCAGTTCCTCATGTATTAAGGAAAGGAGATGATGGTTATCCTCTTAGGGTTATGAGGAGGAGTGAAGGAAATTTGCTTTTGGAAGCATGGGGCATGGTACCCAGCACAGCATGAAACTTCCATGAACTGGGAGGAATTAGGCAATTCTAACATTAGCACAAAGTCTACCCTCCTTGATGGCTCAAGCCCACTTCACAGGTGAGAGACACTTGTGCTGGTGAATGGAATGCCATAAAGCTAAAAAGCTTTTGTACTGCCAAGGAAACCATTATAACAATCAAGAGTTTTGAAAAGGGCCTAATATCCAGAATCTACAAAATACTCAAAAATCTCAAATACAAAAACACTAACAGCCCAATTAATAAATGGGCCAAAGAGCTAAATAGAAACTTCTCAACATAGGACATTGATCAACCAATGAATACATGAGATAGTGCTCTAAATCTATACTAATCAGAGAAATTCAAATGAAAACCACATTTAGATATCGCCTTACACCAGTCAGAATGGCAAAGGTGAAGAAAATAAACAATAATAGATGCTGGAGGGGCTGTGGAGAGATAGGGACACTAAAACACTGTTGGTGGAGCTGCAGACTGGTACAGCCTCTCTGGAAAGCAGTGTGGAGCATCCTTAAAAAACTAGGGATAAGCCCATCATACGACCCTGCTATTCCACTCATGGATATCTTTCCAGGGGATTTAGAATCAGCACATTATAGTGACACAGCAATATCTATGTTCATAGCAGCACAGTTTACTATTCCTAGGCTATGGAAACAACACAGATGTCCCTCACTGGATGAATGGATCCAAAAACTGTGGTACATTTATACCATGAAATTTTACACAGCAATTAGAAACAATGATATTGCAGCCTTTGAAGGTAAATGGATGACTATGGAAGAAATTATGCTGAGTAAAATCAGCTTAACCCAGAGAACTAATGGCCGATTGTCTCCACTCATCTGTGGAGGTTGGGACTAGACCCTGGCCATTGAGAAAGATGGTCTATTATCATGTGTTAAATCCAGATAAGGTGTAATATTATACAACAGAATCCTTTTTTGGAGATATTGTGGGAAAGGGAAGGGAGGGATAGGGTGGGTAATTGGGGGGCACTCCTGGGGGTAATTGTAATATCCAGGACCTATACACATTTTATATTATTTTGTTAAAAACTTGTATGATTGTTCAGACATAAAAAAATTATATGAAAAAAGAATTTTGTCCCAGACAGCACTGCTAAGAAATCACTGCCTCCCCCTCTCCCTCTGAACCCCAAACATGCATATGAAACAATTTAAAACACATTTTATATTGTTTTATTAAAATCCTGTAAGGTTGCTCAAAAATAAAAAAATAAAAAAAAATTTAAAAGAAGTGACAATGAGTTACTCAAAAACAAGAGGTGCACATAAAACTAGCTGGAAGGGGCCCAGTGGGTGCGGGGTACATTAGTATCTGGTGACCACAGCTTTTACAACCTTAACAGTATAGATTGTGCAATTCTAAACCAAGAATCCAAAATCCAAACATTTCCGATGCCAATGTGATGTGACAAGTGGAAACTTCCACACCCGACCTCCTGTGATAGCTCATATCAAAATGCAGGTGTACCAGGAATATTTTACAAAGTTGCCTTCAGGCACTGGGGATAAGTGCAAAACAAGTATAAAAAAATTGCATGTGTAGATGTAGCTCCTATCCCTACAAAATCTCATTTTGTGTATTCAAATATCACCAAAACTGAAAAACATTCAAAACACTATATCCCCCAGCATTTCAGAAAAACAAGAGCATCAGCATTCTTGCTGGATATTCCAAATTGATGATGATGACTTCGGGTCGGGGGTTTTTGCAGTGCAGGATGTCCAACAGTATCCCTGGCCTCTTCCTGCTGGATACCAGGGGCACTCTTAGCTGTGACAACCAAAATGTTTCTAGAGAGTGCCCTGGGATATGGTGGCCATATATACACATACTTATTGCTTTTCTGGAATTCAAATTCAATGGGGTGACTCGTATATTACCTGGCAACCCAAGTTTGGGGGAGGACAAAGCTCTTCTCCTAGTTCATTAAGAATAACTGATTCTAAATTCCCTGAAAAAATATCCAGGAGAGAAATAGCAGGATCATATGGTGGGCTCACCCCTAGTTTTTTGAGGATTCTCCACACTGCTTTCCAGATAGTCTGTACCAGTCTGCCATTGAGAAAGGTGGTCTATTATCATGTGTTAAATCCAAATAAGGTGTAATGATATACAACCTAATACATTTTTAGAGATGTTATGGGAAGGGGAAGGGAGGGATAAGGGTATGTAATTGGGGGAACACTCTTGGGGGTAAATCTAATCTTCAGAATCTATATACATTTTATATTATTTTGTTAAAACTTGTATAACTGCTCAAAAAATAAATTTCTCAAAAAATAAGAAATGTAAAACCATAAAAAAGAATAACTGAGGAAAATTTATGGCAATGGAAGAAATCATGCTGAGTGAAGAGCGCCTAACCCAGACACTCAAGATTTGAATGTTTTCCCTCATTTGTGGAGGACAGAACAAAACCCAGGATTAGGTTGAAGGTTGTGCAACTCATGTATTAGACCAGCAAAGCCTAATCTTGGGGAACCATAGATTATGTAGGTGGGGAGAGAGAGTGAGAGGATGCCTGATGAAAGGGAAAGGGAGGGAGGATAGGCAGGGATTTAGGGAGACAATCAACTATGTAGCATATCCCCACCCCCCGAGCTTCCAAAGAATTCTTATGCAATCAATTAATTCTGGAAAATTCACAATCCAAATATTTATATTGTTTGTAGAGGTAAAATATAGAAGAGTCAAGAGACTGAGATAAAGTTGATGTGGTGTAATTTGAGTTTAAGATCAAATGCATTTCATATTATTACTTTATATGCATTTATGATTGTACAATAACTGAACTCATAAATAAAACTTTTTAAAAATAAAAATGACTATAAGTGTAAAAGAAAAAGAACAACTGGGTTAGAGTAAAACTGCAGAGTTCAATGGTATCAGAGTCTTCCTCAAACCTTCCTGCTCCACTCAGCAGCTGTGCACATGCTCTGAAGGCAATGATTCCTTCTACAGATGGGAAAACTGAGTTATAAAGAAGGGCAGGGTCGTGGGCAAGGTTTTGAAGGAGTTGGTGGAATAGGTAGACCACAGCAGAGCCCTGCCCCACAGATGCCTTGCTGACACTCTCTTGTCTGCAGCTACCCTCCTGACCTGAACCAACCAGCCATTTGCTTACAAAACAATCACCATGCTGGCCCACATGTTCTACAGTCAAGATCCTGTTCTGACAGCTCACAAGATGCACAGATGGTGCAATGGGGTGCCAGGCAATGAGAGTGGGCAACAAGAGGAGGGCAATACACACACACCACATGAAAAATGCACACACATATGAACATGCACACACACACTCACACACACACTACATGAACATACATATACAAACACACAAAATAACAGCCTTACTCATTTACACATACTCAGACATCACACAATACAGATTCATACTCACAGTTACAGACTCATACTCACAGTTAAACACTCAGATACACAGACACATAATACCTAGAAATATACTTGGATATCACCAGTCAGATGCAGTTGCATTCTCATACACACATATTCAGAACCACTCGTTCTTCCCCACACAGCTATGTG
>PVKS010000032.1:279379-339065 GCA_004027875.1 Aplodontia rufa | reverse complement strand
ATAGAGTATCACTAAAATATAACAAAATGCATATATTATTTAGATATGTTATATATGTATATATATTTTAAAGAGAGAGAGAAAGAGAGAATCAATGTTATTTAGTTTTTCATGTGGCTTTCGGTTGTGCTCATGGTGCTGGGGTTTGAACTCACAACTTTGCACACGTGAGGCAAGCGCCCTAACCGTTGAGCTACCACACCACCCCTATATCAAACATATATGAAGACCAACTTTATGCCCATAGATTCAGCAACTTAGATGCAATGGACAAATCCCATCAGAGTCACCAACCATCAGAGGTTACTCAAGAAGCCTCGGGTTAACCAAATAACTCCATATCAATATGGAAGTTGAATTCACAAGGAAATAAAACTCCCAAAACACCTTGGATCCAGATGCTCATGCTAAGGAATTCCACCAAACACTTAAGGAATAGATAATACCAATTCTACAAAAACTCACCCAGAAATTAGAGTCAGAAAAAAAATTAGGAAATGCTCCCCAAATCCTCTTATGCAACCAACCTTGTCTTGATACCGAAGGTAGACAAAGACATTATGAGAAAGCTAGACTCCAGGAACACTGGAAAACTCCTCAGCAGAAGAATTTAGCCCATTTGAATCCAGAAAGAGACAGACAGGAATTCATCCTGGACATGTAAGATTGGCTCAGCATTCCAAAATCAATAGCCATCGTTTACCATAGCAACAGAGCCAAGAAGCAAAGCGATATGATCAGTCGCAAGTTTCGACAACCATTCATGGTAAAGTCTGTCACTATCAAGGAAAGAAACAGTCCAATTAAGGTGTACACAAGAAAAACTATAGCTAAATAATATTTAGTAGAGAAGAATGAAAGGCATTCCCCCCAAACTTGGGGAAAAGCAAGATGACAGCTCTCATCACTCCCATTCAGCAGCACGGTGACAGTCCAAGGCCATGCCCAGAGGCAGGACAAGAAAAAAAGGGCACCAGGTTGGAATGCAGCAGTGACTCTGCATGCAGGAAGGATCATCTATTTGGAAAATCCAAAGAGACCGGAAAAGCAACTGGAATTGTTGCTGCGCCTTTGGCAATAGTTCCTAAACACATTGAAAGCTCAGCTGCAAATCTAACAAGGTATGAGCAGGGTCTAGATGCTGAAAGCAACAGGATACTAATGGAAGAAAGCAGAGAGAAGGATACAGAGGAAAACAGTGTGTCCAGAGGTTGGGAGGCCCCATATCATTAACCCACAGTTCTCCACAGCTTGATTTACAAATTGAATGCAATTCCAGGGAAAATCCTAACAGGATTACTTTTAGAAACAATTCTGAAATGTATTTTCAAAAGCAAAGCAACTATAATAAAAAGATATTTTGGAGAAGAACAACTTTTAAGGACTCAAAAACCTAAATTCAAGACAACACAGAGCCACAGTTCCCGAGACAGTGAGAACTATAAATTCCTGGATCTTTGAAACAAAATAGGATCCAGAAGCAGGTTGCATCCACATGGTAAAAGATTTTTGATGGTTTCATGAAGCAGGTGAATGGAAAAGGATTAGTCTTTTCAATAAATGATGTTTTAAGAATTGAACTTCCACATACAACAGCTTGAGCCTTGACCCAGATCCCACACACATGGAAACTAAGAATAAATCACAGAACTAGGTGCAGAAGCTGAAACTACAAAACTTTCAGAAAGAAATAAGCAAGTCTTTGCCTCCTCAGTTAGTAAGACATTTAGATGGGACACAAAATTCATGGTTCCTAAAACATCAATCTATTAGATGTCAAAGGCTACAAACTTCTGCTCTCCAAAAGACACAACTTCCTGTTCCAACGAAAACCATCACCATAGACTGAAGTGCTGCAAAATGCATATCTGATAAGAGCATCTGTCTAGAGTATACGAAGGACTCTGATTACTTAATAATAAATAGTAATACATTTGTCAATAATAAGTATGTAAAATATGAATGGATCCTTCACCAATGTGCATGCATGAATTAAAAATAAATTCATTAAATGGTGTTCAATATCATTAGTAACTAGGAAAAGCAGAGTGAAACCACAATGAAAAGCCACCCCATACCTACAAGAATGGATTGAAGAAAGAAAACTGAAATGCCATGCACTGAAGGGATGGGAGGGGGTCCTTGCTGGTGGGCATGGGAGTTGGACCCCCACCCTGGAGGACAGTCTGACAGTTTCTAGTGAAGTTACAGGTGCGCTTACCTTTTGACCCAACATTCCCACCTCCAGGTGTCGTCCTAAAGGAAAGAAGGTGTACGCCCGCCCAAATGCTTGTGCATGAGTGAGCAGAACTACTCCTCATCACTCAAAGCAGAAGCAGTCCAACGCCCAACTGTTGAAAGCTGAGCTGTAGACCTCGTCTGAGCAGACACTCTTCTGACGTAGAGGAGGATAAGCTAATGGCACGCACGGATGAGAGGAAGCCATTGTGCTGATTAAGAAGTTACAATCTAATACTTTTTTTTAGCGATAGTGTGGGAAGGGGAAGTGTGGGATAAGGGAGGGTAATGGGGGGGGCACTCCTGGGGGTAATTGCAATATCCAGAATATATACACATTTTATATTATTTTGTTAAAAACTTGTATGATTGTTCAAAAATAAAAAAAAATTAAAAAAAAAGAAGCTACACCCAGAAGGTTCCATTCCACATGGCAATTACCAGGCATTCTGGAAAAGACTAATTGCAGAAACAGAGTGGTGTGTTAGGGGCCAGGACTACCACGGCACACCAGGAACTTTAAAGAGGGAAGAACATCTTCTCTGGGTTGTGATAGTTGACACATGGTTGCTTGCATTATCAAGAGCTAAAAAAACTGTACACTAACAGGTCAATTTTAGTTTACAAATATTAACTGAAATGCATCCATGTGATTTTTTGTCTTTTTTACTAGAGCATAATAATTATACAGAATAATGAGTTTCACTGTGGCATCTTCGTACATGCAAATAACACATCTGATTTTAAAATGATGGATGTGAGCTACCCTGTTTGCTCTAGTTTAGACAACAATTTAGCCCATTTATAGATTTTAATAAGAGGGATAAATAATAAATTTAATTTCTGCATTTGAAAAATTAAATGTGAAGACCAGACGAATTGCTACCTAGCTGAGTCAGGACGCTTACACACACTTCATTGTTCCATTTAAATGTAGGCCACTGTCCCTCCCCTAAGCCACCTGGTCACCATGTGTCCCTTGTCCTATGCCTCCTTTATGACCCCCTTGAATGTTTCCCAGAAGAGCATCACAGTTGCATGTGCTCGGTGCTAATGTGTCTCAGACTCCTTGTCATGCTCAGAAGCTGTAGTTTAGAAAACGCCCTTGAGTTTGGGGGAGGAGAAGTGGCCATGCAATCCGTGCCTGTTTCCATTCCCTCGCCTGGAACCCCTCGGAGCAGGGACCCTGAGAAGCAGCTCCACAAGCCCGCTCTGTCCCACCTGGGACCTGGGGTGCCTCCTGTCGGCTGAAGGGTGAAGGGTGAGGAAGCCTCCAGATGTAGACCTTGCGGCTCAGCCCGGCAGGCTCAGGAGTGGACAGCGCAGAGTGGAGGGTGGAGCCCAGGGCACACACGAAAGTTGCCTGGCACAGTATCTTTGGTGGGAAAGAAGGTTGCATTCTGATCCGTCAAGATCCATCCATCTTTCCTGTCACAGCTTGGGATTGGGAGTCTTAAGAAACTCTTGGTGTTGAGCGGTAGACATCAGGTTCTCTGCAATTTAGGACTCACTTCTGCTTTTACTTGGACACCTGTGTTATCCCCAGTACAAATCGGAAGAGGAAGCCCACAGGTGTTGATAGGCTATTTTCTTGTAAGGATCAAATGGATTCCATACATCTAATTCTATGATTAAGAATCTGACAAACCTTAATGAAGCAGCAGAGAATGCCTGCATCTCTTCTGTTTAAAACCATAAGGCAGTTGGAAACTCTAGGAAAACCACAGAGGAAATTAGTGGCCCCAATATTAGCATAATGCAGAGACTTTCTTATCGGCATTATTGGTGCATTAATTAATCGTACACATAATGGGCTTCTTTTGGCACTTTGGTACATGTGTATGCCCCTACCTATCACCCTGCACAGGACTCCTTCCCCTTCCTTAATCCCTTTTACATTCAGGTCTTTTCTGTTGTAGATTTGACATGGGACAGGAAGGATGTGATACTTGTCTCTCTGAGCCTGTCTTACTAGAAAGCATGGACTTGGAAGCCAGAGAGCTTCTGGGTGGATTCCAGCTCTCAGGGCGGCTGTGTGACCATGGATAAGTCACTTCTCTCTCTGTCTGCTCTCACCCATAAGCAGGCTCAGCCGCGGGACTGAGTGAGCCAGCCGTCTGCACTCTTAGGTTAGTGCTGGTATTAAGTGCCTCAGAGACATTTCCCATGAAATGGAGTGTGGCCTGCTTTCAAGCAGCTAATGACACAGGGGAAAGAAGGCACTTTGATCTTGAGCTTTTCAGCATTCTCCTTCAAGGAGCACAGATTTAGTGAAATACTTTCATATTTTTTTCCCACCAGTCTATATACTATTTGGTTTCAAAACAAAAAAAGTATAGCCCTAACCTTGTGAGAGTCACCCTCGTTTTTTCAGTTTTTAAGATTCTGCAGGTAGAAGGGCAAATATCACATTATAATGGTGATGTGAAGACAAGGTGAGATAGCCAGCCACCTGGGCAGGGGCCAATCTACCATTAGATGTGCATATCGCACAGAATGGCCAGCCGAAATGCTCTGTTCTCACCATAATGAAAACGAGGTGGTGAGCTGTTACTTGAGCTGCACTGGCTGGAGAACAGGGTGCATGAAGACACCCAAGGAGCATCAGGACTCGGCCAGAGTCACGGTGCATCTGGATGCTGCCCCGTCTCTCCCAGCACGAGGGCCAGAGCATGTCTGCCTGGTGAGCGTGCCTGGGCTGCAGCAGAACGCCCCCCACTGCAGTTACACAGTGCTTGCCCCCACAGTCCGGTCCAAAGGCCACCTCCATGCGCTGGCTGCTCCAGCTCCCCCTGAGGGCTCTCCTCTGCAAGCAGACGGCCACCCTGCTGCCTCCTCATGCTCACGTCTGGGGCAGATGGCCAGAGGTGCGCTTTAACATTTCATTACTAATGATTGTTGGAATTATTTCTTTTCTTACTACATGCTTATTTTCCTTTTAAAATAAAAAAAAATGTCCTTTACCTGGGTGGGGTGGCACACAGGTACAACCCCAGTGGCTTGGGAGGCTGAGGCAGGAGGATCACAAGTTCAAGGCCAGCCTCAGCAACTTAGCCAGACCCAAAGCAACTTAGTGAGACCCTGTCTCAAAATAATAAAAAAGGGCTGCAGATGTGTCTCAGTGGTTAAGCACACCTGGGTTCAACAATCATCCTTGGTTAAAGAAAAGAAAAAAAAAGTCCTTTTTACAGGGATGTTTTATCAATCATTGCTAAAATATGGTCAAACAGACACAAATCTCCATGCATTTTCACAGGGAAATGCTATTTTAAATGTTCTTTTCCTTTGTTTTTAAAAATGTTTCCCCATTAATGATTTCTTTTAATTCCTAAGTCTTTTACAAAGGAAAAGAGAAAATTGCCATAATTGAAATATAAGAAAACTTCAAAGGCAGAGGTTGTTTTTATGATTCCTGAGGGAAAATTCCGATAGCTGTTTAGAATGAGGATCTGAGCAACTGTGATGTGTGCATAGCTTTAAAAATAATTTGTTGGTGGCTGTTATAGTTTGAACAGTAACTCTTTGCTTCATTGTAAGGTAAATAGCTTTTTTGACTTCCAAATTGCAAGGACAACTTGGGGTCAAGATCAGGTGTCTGGCTGATATGAAATAAACAAGACTGTCAATGCGGCAGAAGAATGGCGTGCACCTGCCCCAGATACTGACATGACCACCTATTTCTGGAAGTGTTGGGACTCCAGGGAGTGCTCAAGGGTCCAGAGGCTACTTAGTCAAGCAGCCGGTTCTGGAGCTAGTTAATTCTGGAATTCATAATTCAACGCACATACAGCTGGTGTTTGAAGCCAGGAGATCTTTAAACTGTCTCCACAGGAGGATGCTTCTGTCCTCGCTGTTCTTGGGCAGACAGAAGCTCTTCTTTAAAGGCAGGCCAAGGTTAAACTGCTCTGGGAAGGTGATGGAAATAAGCAAGAGGTAAAGCAGCCTTGCGAGTCTTTCTCAGGCCGGTTGCTCGAAGGGCCCGGAGCTCCCACTGGGGATGCAGTGCCATAGAAGGTGCTTCACTCTGGTTTCCACCATCCCCTCTCCTCCAGCCGGGAGAGAATGGAAAAACTTTTAAATAGTAACACTGACTACAGTAATCGCGGGGGAAGGCTGTTCCCACATGGCCCTGACGTTTACGCTCATGCCTTGCAGGGGCAGAATTGCCTGGGAATCACCATTGAGGTAAAATCTCTCTTTAACCACCTGGAAGAGTAGATGTGCCCACCGTTCCCAGCAGCCCACCGTCCACCCTGCCTGTGCCAGGTTTCCTAATCACCGTTGCGCATACAAAGCTCCAGGTAACAGGTGGTCAGGGAGCAGGCCTTGCTGACTTTTGTGAGAATCTGAGTTCCCACCACGGCCCACACCTGCCTCATCCCAGGAAATACTCCTCTTAGATCCGTAGGGGCAATGGAAGAATCCACAGATGCCTCTGGAGGCAATCAGTGCCAGCCTGAGGTTCCCAGGCCCTCGGGAGACACCGGCACGCCCCCATGATGTGAGTGGACCGGTACAGTGGTCTCCAAACGCCAACAGCAGCTCGCTAAAGGAAGTGCTTTGTCACCTGCCACCTCCCACAAACAGAGGGGTCGGCAAAGAAGGAAGTCCACGAAGCCAGAGGCTACTGCCCCTGCTTCATGGGGTCCGGTGGGGCAGGTTCCTGGGGAGGACTTTGATCCCCTCCTCCTTCCATGCACCAGAATCTCCCAGGGAACTCTCCAGCACGTGAGCAGCAGAGGGCCCATTGCCACCTGTGAGGTCGCGACCTGGGACCGTGCAGGACTTCTCGATGAACCATCCTTCTGTGGAAGCACTGCAGCCACCACCAGCAGTCAAACTGAAGGAACAGCACAGGTCATCACAAACAGCCTGGAGCCAGTGCCTGGGATTCCCTCAGGTTTTATTAGGAGTGTCTGCTTCTGGGTTTTACACTTTATGGCCTCTAAACAGGAAGGCGTCTGTCCCGCCATTCCCTGCTGCATTAGTGACACAGGACCATCAACGGCACGCATCCTATTTCAGCTTTATCACATCGCGGTACCCAGAAGGACTGAATGCAATTTAAAAATAAAATAAAGCAATGATTTCTGACATCTGAAACCAGCTTTGAAAACTCACCAGAAGATGCGTTGGTGGGGCAGTGCCGGGAGGTGGAGGAAGGAAACTCCTCCGCTTTGGAAGGCGCCCTCCAGTCAACAGAACCCCAGGCTCCCCAGGCAGATGGGAGCTGGCTGTCTGAAGCATTTCATTAGATTCTGGCTGCCAAATTCTCAGTAAGCCTTCTTCCGGGGGAAATTTCTCCACCAGCTTCGGAGAGGCCCCTCCCCATTCAGTATCATGGTGGGGACAGAGCCTGTCCGTCCCTGGCCACACCGTGTGGCTCCTGACCACTGTCCTGCCCGCCCGGGTGTGCCCAGCCTAACATCCAGCCTGCTCTGTCCTTCCAGGCAGTGGGCTCCTCCCTGATGCCTCGGACTCACACTGCCTGTCGGTGCTCAAATTCTGCAACTTCACAGTGATTCTTGAAGTCTCGGACTGGCACATCAGGAGTCTTATGAGAAGCAGGAGGATCAGAGGTTCTGAATCCCAGCGGCAGGCTCCTTGGTGCTCCAGCCCTCCACACAGGGTCCATGTGGCACGAGCATCTGTCCCCAGCTCCAGTCTCCCCACTTCTAACGTGGGGCATGGGCTCGTGTTAAACGAGGGGACTCCTGAGTCTGCACGGTCATCTTGAGCAGGTCTGCTGAGTTCTCTAGCTCTCGGACCTCCCTCTGCTTCCAGACAGTGCAGTCCCAACCCATGGCGGTGTGGCCACGCGTGTTGTGGTTTATCACACGTGTTTTCCTCTTAGGGAGTTGGTGCCTTGAGGCAAGCTTTTGCCTTATTTACATGTGTACTTTTTTACTCCAAGGAAAAGCACTAATAAGTAGTGAGTACTTGATGCCTTAGAAAGTTCTTACCAATGTGGCAAACGAACAATGCACACTGTAGACCATAAAGAACTGTAGCAGCACAGGCTGTTGGTGTGAACGGCAGCCACAGCCAGCAAACCTTAACACTGCTTGTATCAGCATCTTAATTCTACTCACGCATTGGAAACAAGATTCAAACGAAATCAGAGTTTGAGATGAAATGGACTCTCCACTTCTGCCGCTGGCTGGGGTCTGCCTAAGCTGCAGGCATTGGCATCCCAGAAAGCCCACTTCAGCAATAGCAGCTAATCACAGCAGAGGATGCCTGCTGGCGACAGCTGCAAGGAGGGTCTCAGCCAGCAAGGCCAGGTTCCCTCCACTGCTGCTGCAGGCATGTGGTAGCTCTGCATGCTGCAGCTCTAGTGGGGGCCATGCCCTCCAGTGTTGCAACAGGCCTCAGCAGCTCACTGCCTACTTGCTTCTGGGTTCTTGTCCTGCTACACTGAAGAATGAAATTCACAGAACAACATAAGGTAAGGCAAGATTGAAAGGAGTAGGATTTATTCAAGTGTGTCCAAAGTAATGCTAGTCAGGGTTTAGAAAAGTACCAACGGTATTGGTCCAAATTTATGCTAATCAATTTTTGAAGAAGTGATCAACCCACGAGTCTGGATGTCCATCCCCGTCTGCCCCACTTCTGTTTTCTTGCTCAGCATTATATGGAGCAGGCATCTGCACCAGGCCTGGGCCTGTCTGCCACAGAGTGACAAGGCCTCATGCCCTGGCTTGTGGTGTCTCAGGCCTGCAAAGGCATGGCGGGGTCCATGAGCCACCTATGCTCCAGCCTGCCTGGGCTGCTGCTCTGCAGCTCCAGGACAAGAGCGCTGCTTCACAAGGGTTGAATCTCAATTCAGAAAACTCTCCACCTCTTCCATCTCCTTGTTTTATACGTTCACTTACCATGGGCACTGTAATCGTCTTTATAAATTCACTTCAGCATTCTCAATAAAAGCTTGATGGTGGTTGTAGGATTGTTGCCAACAAAAAGTTATTCCAGGTGACAACATTTTGGGGCTTCCATCCCATTCCGTATGTCATCCTAAAATGGCATAGACATGCAAATCATTGCAACACATTACTTGGGTTAAAAATAATGTAATTATTTTCTTTTGGGAAAGACAACTTTGTTAAGAAAATTTGGAACTTACGCATTATGATTCATTGTATTTTTTTTTTAAAGAGAGAGGAAAGAGAATCAACTTTATTTATTTTGTCATCCTTCCTTTGTTTCTCTGACACTTAGTTGTGTCAGTGGTGCTAGGGTTTAAACTGGGGTCCTCACACATGCAGGCAAGCACTCCAACCACTGAGCCACCCCTCCAGCCCTGTATTTTGTCTTTAAATAAGTGTTCATATTGTTTTTTGAAGTGATACAAGTACTTCTATATACGGTTTATGTTTGGCAGGATGATCTCAACTCCCTTTCTGCTATAATGTAGCCTGATCTTGGAGAAATTACAAGTTTGTTTTTGATTTTTTTGTTGAATTCAGTGAAAGTAGAAGACATCTCCAAGGAAAAGCAAACAAATAAACAAAAAATGACAGAAACCCCTGAGAAGGGAGAACTAAATAAATACAGATTCTGATTCCTCCAGAGACAACGCTTGTGCTGGTTGCTAGGAAACGATTCTCCAGGACCACAGCAAGACCAGGGGTAGGGTGAGAATTAACCTGGAACTCACAGGAAGTCCTGCATCAGGACCCTCCATGGGGTCCACGTGACCCTCAGTTAGCAGCACTCACTGATTCTCAGGAGAAGCAAACACAGATTTAAGGATGAAAGAAGCCACTCTGAGCCTTGGGGTTTTCCCATGTTAGAAGCAGTAAAATATGAACGCAATATCTTAGTGTTGGAGAGAGTTAACAGAAACAACGATCAAGAGATTCAGGCTCCACGGACTTTAGATATTGGAGTAACCAATGGGGAATACAAAGTATAAGAGACTAAGGAAATAAAATATTTTAAAAATAAAAAAGAAAGCAAAGTTAATATACTGTGTCCTCAAATTCTTGCAAAAGAACTGAATATAAGTCTTAGAAAATAAAATTTTATTAAGATTAAAAACTCAGTACATGACTTAAAATTCAGAATAGATAGACAGCTATTGAATTTGATGTTGGATTTGAAGAGAAAAGAGAAATAAAGAGAAATAAAAAAGAAATAAAAATTGAGAAATAAAAAAGAGAAATAAAAGAGAAATAAAAATTGACAGTGTGAGTAAAGAAAAAAATATAAGATGGAATAAGGTCAAATTGGAGTCCCAGAAGATAGAGGAGAAAGAATACGGAAGAGGAATTACTTGAGAAGAAAACTGGGTGAGCATTTTCAAGAACTGATGAAAGAAAGAAATCTATCAGTATAGGAAGCAAAATGTAAGTAATGCAGCATACATTAAAAAAGAAAAATGTATGCTGGATGTAGACTAGTAAAATTGTAAATCTTCAAAGACAAGACGAAACATAAAATGAGCCACAAGAGAAAGAAATGTTTACACCTGCACAAGAGTAGAGTGAAGACTCTCAAAAACAACAAAAGAGGTCAGAAATACTCTAAATATTACCTTCAAATTTCTGAGAGAAAATAACCCTCTAAACTAGAATTATGAATCCTAAACTAAATTTTAAGAAAGGGGGGCCGAGCAATGGCTGAGTGGTAGAAGAGCTTGCCTTGGGATGCAATAGGGACGCGGGTTCAAACCCCAGCACCACATACACAACTAAATGTTGGAGAAATGAAAGCCAAGTGAAAAAAATAAATAAAATTGATTCTTTCTCTCCCTCACACTTTCACTCCACCCTTCTCTCTTAAAAAGAACTATAAAGAAAGAAAAATAACATTTTAATGGAAAGAATAAAAATGAGACTCTTTCACTAGCAGAGCTACAGTGAATTAAAGTTTAAAAAGACACTGGAGAAAGAGAATAGAGGCTCTCAGAAGGAAAGCAAGAAGGCCCTGCCCAGGGAGCCTGGAGCACACAGCCAATCCAAAGTCTCTCCAGATGAGGAAGCTCAAGAGAAGTCCTTGAAGGTGCGACTACAGTTACT
This sequence comes from Aplodontia rufa, assembly GCA_004027875.1. Lineage (NCBI taxonomy): Eukaryota > Metazoa > Chordata > Mammalia > Rodentia > Aplodontiidae > Aplodontia > Aplodontia rufa. Next base: position 327,807 of record PVKS010000032.1, on the reverse strand, counting down.
AGCAGCAGGCTGTGTATTTGAAAAATGCTGGGGAAGCAGATTTCATTTCTTACCACAAAAGATAAGAATGTGCATATGTGGATTAGCTGGGTTTAGTCCTCCACTACCTAGACACACGTCAAAACATCATGACATGCACTGTAAATATACATAGCTTTTACTCACCAACTAAAATGAATGAATGAACAATTATATATAAAGACATATTTTAATAAAAATTCTTATTAATATTTAATAATATTAATGTTGTTTAAACAGATGTAAAAGACATCATTTTAATAGTGTGAAGACTTGTAAGTAATTGTTCAGCTACTTCTATGTGCTCTGGTTATTTTGCGACATATTGAAGAACACATGGTTAATAAAGGCACTTGTTTGCTCCATAATTCCATACATTTTGCTAATGTGTGACTAGAAAAAAGATAAGCAATTCAAACATCCCCCACAGAAAGCTCACATCTGTCCCCGCAGTGGGCTTCTCTTCTTGCCCCGCGTCCCGGAAACCTCCGTCTGTTCTTGGTCTTTTTTCAGGAAGTGGTGCACACAGAGGTTCACAGCGTGGAAACTATCAAGGAGGGCTCCTTCCCTTTGGTGTGAGCATTTGAGCTTCCTCCAGGTCCTTGTGTGGCCCGTGTTCCGGCACAGCCTTCCCTTGTGTGAATGTGCATCCTGGTGTCTTCAGCCCACTCCCTCATCCAGAGACATTTGGGATTTCTCCTGGGGTAGGAGTGGAAACTTCTTACCAATGTGGCAAACGAATACACATGTACAGGTTTGTACGTGAGCATAAGTTTTTTGTGCTATTCCTCCACCTCTCTGGGATGCTTGGAGGTGCGGATGCCAGGTCATAGAGTGAATGGATTCTTAACTTCTAAGAAACCACCAGCTTCTCTGCAGAGTGACTAGGCCCTTTAACATCAGCACCAGGGACCCACAGGAGCTCCGGCCACTGCGTGCCCTCATCATTGCGTGCTGCTGTCCCTGTCTTCTGCTTTAGCCACTCTGGTACAGACACTTCATGGCGACTCACTGTGGTGTAAATGTGGGCCTCCCTGATGACGAATGAGGCTGAGCATGTTTCCATAGATTAGTTATCTATGTACTTCTTTGGCTTCCTTGGTGATGTTTCCTTTGGAAATCTTGGCGAGTTTCTTTGGAATTTGTCGTTCACTAGTTATAATAGCCATTTACAGAATCTGGATACAATTTCTCCCAGTCTGTTGGGGGAAATTCTCCATCTTTATACAGAGCAAAATTTTAACTTTGAATGTTTATGGAATCCAATTCATCAATGTTTTCCTAATGCATCCAGCTCTTCACCTAACCCATGGTGACAGAGAACCTCTCCCACGCGTTATTGTAAATGCAGCAGTTTCATGTTTCATGCTTAAATCTGTGATTCATTTTGAGTTAATTTTTAATGTTGGGTGAAATTTACTTTGAATTTCATTTCTTTGTATTTACATGTCAAATTTTCAGCATCGTTGGTAAAAATCTATCTTTCCTACAATGAATTGTCTTTCCACCTTTGCCAAAATCAGGCTACCATATTTGAATGGCCTATTTATGCCTCTAATCTCTTCCTTCGCTCTCTCTGTCTATCCTTTCTCTAATGTTAAACTGTTTTAATTATTGTAGCTTAGAGTACATCTTAGCATTATTTAATGTGAACATTTAATTTTATTCTTTTAAAAAATGGTCAGGGGACTGGAGCAGTGGCTCAGTGTTTGGAGCGCTTTCCTGGCATGTGCAAGTACATGAGTTCAAACCCCAGCACCACCTACACAACGAGATCTTGGAGCAACAAAAGCCGAGTGAAAAACTAAATAAAATTCATTTTCTCTTTCTCTCCCTGTCCCTCTCTCTTAAAAAAAAAAAAAGTTCAGTTGTTCTAGTTGCTTTCCCTTTCCATACACACTTTGGAATAAGGTTCCAATATCTACAAGGAAACTTATTTGGATTTTGATTAATGCAAGGAGCCTATATGATAGTCCAGTTCGTGGAGAAATGGCTTTTAACTCTACTGAGTCTCCCAACGAATGAGCCTGACATGTCTCTCCCATCTTCAATTTCATTTTTAATTCTTTTATTATCACTGCTTCAGTTTTCCCAATGTATCTCCTACCTTATTCTGTGACGCCACTTGAGTAGCCCATTTGGAACAAGCATCTTGCAAATGACAGTTTCTAAAGGAGCAATTCCAATCGTTCATTGACAGTGTGGAGAAACAGGATTGAGTTGTGCAAGTTGACCTGTACCCCGCAGCCTTTCTATATCAACTATTAAAGACTTTCTTACTTTTTTAAGCCCTGAGGTTTTCTGTGCAGACGACCAGGTCAACTGGGAGCAGAGGCTGTGTGTGTCTTCTTTTCCAGTCTTTCCTCTTGCATCGCTGTGCTTCCTAGGACTTCAATGAGCTAGTCAGTGGGACCAGTAAGGGAAGGTCCCTGGCCTGGCCCAGTCACAAGGAGGAGAACCAGCGTGCATGTCAGCTGCAGCTTTCATGGCTTCCCTGAGACTAAGGAGCTTCTCTTCTGTCCCTAGCTTTCGCACACTTCTTTTCCTGTATGCATGGCAAGTGTCCTCTGTGCATGCGTTGAAATAATCATGCCTTTCTTTGGCTTTTGGTCTGTTGATGATGGCATGTTACATTGCTTGATACTTGCTGATACTTGCTAATATCTGGATGCTGACGCAGATGTCTCTGGGTGGACTGTTAAGTCAGGATGCACTGATTATTCTATAGTTACTGGGTTCGATCTGCTCATATGTCCTCAGTACTTTTGTCCTATGTCATAGGAGGACTGGTTTGTCCTTGGGCTTTTCTTACATGCTGTTCTCTCCTGCGGAGAGCAGGGTAACGGGAGCCTCACCAACTGCACTGAGCAACAGCCGCCCTCTTCTACAGTTCGGAGGATCTGTGTGGGATTTTACTGTTCCCTCTTTACTTGTTGGCTAGTGGCCACTAGGAAGTGTCCTGGGCATGGGCCTTTCCTTCCTCCTCTCTCCATCCCTTTCTTCCTTCCTGATCATTCTGTTTGTGCACTCAGTGGCCCCAGTAGTTAAGGGCTGTGCTGACCATTTCTCTCTTCTCAAGAGTCTTGATGGTTTGCATCTTCTAAGGCTCTGTCCAACTCTGCAATGGTTTAGACTTTCTGGGCATAAGTTGGTTGTGGTGCTCCCCTGCCCGTATGTGCCACGTCCGTGGGGCTGGTGACAAGGCCCCTTCTTCATCCTCAGTATTGGTCATTTTTGTACTGTTTGGGGGTTTACCGGCTCTACTGATAGTTTCAAAGGAGCAACTGTTATTTCATTTTCTCTCCATTCAATGTCGCTTGCTTTTCTCATATCTGTCTTACTTCCTTCTTTATTCTTGCATTCACTAAATGTGCTCTTTTTCCTTAAAGTTGAAATCTTATGGTACTGATATAAATCTTCTTTCAGAATGCAAACATCTTAATAGAAATTTCTCTCGAGCCCTGCTTTGGTTGCGTCCAAGTTTATGCTTACATTAGGATGTATTTTCATTTATTTATTTTGGCTAGAGATGGTGGTACATGCTGGCAAATCCCAGTGACTCAGGAGGCCAGGGCAGGAGGATTGCAAGTTGAGACCAGCCTGGTAACTTAGGGAGACCCTCAGCAACTTAGCGAGACCCTGTCCCAAAGTAAATAAACAAATAAATAGGACTCAGGACATAGCTCAGGGGTAAAGCTCCCCTGGGCTCAATTCCCAGTACCAAAACATAATAATAATGATTAAAATACTTATTAATTTCCCTGGTGACTTCCCCTAGCTTTGGGTTATTTACAAATGTGCTAGCTTCTAAACATGTAAAAGTTTTCTGAATTCTTCCTCTTTGATTTCTAGCTTGATTTGTTAGAGTCTAAGGACAGTCCTTACGTAATTCCTGTTCCTTTCAGCCTGTCACAGGTGAGAATGGCCCATGGTGGGGGTGCTAGTGGAAGAGTCACTGTTCTTTTGCTGTCTTCTGCACACATCCGTTAGTCTAGCTGGGGCAGGGCGTAGCTGCTGACTTCCTGTCACCTGTTCTATCTGCTGATGGCAGAGGAGTGCGGAAGCCTCCGCTGTGGCTGTGGGTTCCACTTTGCGCTGTGGACTCCTGCCTTCTGAGTGCTCCTGTCAGCTGCACAGGCACTCAGAGCCACTGGGCATCCTTCAACCTGAACCCAGGTGTGGTGTGGAGTCCTCTTTACCCGGCTGAAGTGCACTTCTCCTATTATCCACGCAGACCGGGCCACTTTCTTTTAGTTGGTGTCTGCAAGAAGCATCTCCCTTTCCCCCTATTTTAATTTATCAACATCTTTGTACTTGAAGTGGCTTGCGTGTCCACCGTGGGCAGTTGGAAATAGTTTCTTCCCCAGCCAGCCTGACAAGCTGGTGTGATTGGATTGGACTACTGACTTTATTTTTACTGAAGGTTTTAAGATCACTGTAGATTCATGTGCACTTACTAATACAGCCGGGTTCCTGCGTTTCCCCCCATTTCCCCTAACAGTAGCATCTTGCAGAGCTACAGGGTGATTTCACAGTTTAGGATTAACACTGACGCAGCGCAGGCACCTTCTCCAGATTCCTCTCGCTCTCACCACCCTCTCTACCTCAGTCTCGTTTCACGTTCCGCATGTCTTCCTGCAGTCCGGATGCCAGCTGTGCACCTATCTGTGAAGAGCTCCCTGTTGTGCCTCCCTAACCTCATGCACACCCCCTCTTCCCACTCCTTCCAGGGCCCTGGTAACCATGTTGTTATTTCAAGGAAAAGTGCACACACGGAACGCGGCGTGCGTCTCCTTCTGTGGCTGAGCTGCTCTGCCTGAGACCCTGCTCGCAGCCTGTGCGCCAGCTCCTCCCGTTCTGGCCTCTGCAGTGCTCCGTGGTGCGCAGGTCCCGGAGTGTGCTTGACCACTGCCATGCTGAATGACACGTGGGCAACTGTCGGTGCGTAGCACTGACACAGCTGCCATGAGTGCTCAGAGAGAGATTTGTTTCTGTGTGGACGTGAGTTTTCGCTCTGGAATAAATGCCCAAGAGCACAGTTCAGTGCGGTTTCGTGTTTTTGAGAAATGGTGTCTTTCAGCGCGGCTGCGTCACTTGACGTCCCCAGCACTGAGGCATGCGCGGCCTTGCTAACTGTCTCCCTCCCCGTGGGCGACCTCGCTGTTGCTCTGCTCGTTGGGTGGGTGTGCAAAGGCAGCTGGCGTGCTTCCAGCTTGGGTTTCCCCAGGGATAATGGCGTGGAGTGTCCTGCCATGTGCCTATCTGCCACCTCGCGCCCTCTTCGGTGAAGATTGCATTGCTTGGGTCTTCCGGCTGTTGGAGCTGAGCGTTCTTCGCCCACTCAGCTGTGCCATTCGCGGGAGACGTCATTCTCTCCCAGCAGGTAGCTGCTGTCTCATCCACTCGTAGACTTATAGGGGAGGGAGGCCTTTTCTGGGAGGGAGGCCTTTTCTGGGAGGGAGGCCTTTTCTGGGCTGCCTCCTCTGCTAGGCTGAGGCTGGAAGTGTGGCCCGGCCAGGGGGAGGCCTTCTCCTGCGGGGAGGGAGGGTCCTTCAGCGGCTGCCCCACCTGCTCCTCCAGCCCCTGGGCCCACCTGTTGGGACTTCTCCTTGCTTGCCTCTTGTCCAGGGATCACTTGGTTTATTTTGCGTAGCAGGAGCTGAGAGAGATGGGCCTGAGCCTCCTTGTCTGGACCAGGAGCGGATCGTCCCGCCCAGTGGGGTCGATCAGCGCGAAGCTACCGTCTCTGCCGGTTGCTTTCTCGTTGGCCACTTAGTTTTCCTATTCCGGTTTACGCTCCTCCTCTTGAGCTAAATGCTCGGATGAGTCTTTCTTAGATTTATATTGGCCTGCATTTATATCCAGTTTTCTAAAGTGGCCATCAGTTTGTCATCTCCCAAAAGATGCGGTGCCCCTTCACAAAGGGGTGACGACCTTGCAGGGCTCGCCCGGGGCTGCCCGCCCGCATGTGCCCTTGCTTCTGCCTGGTGGCCTGCTGTGCTGTGGACACTCACTGTGCTGGTTCCTCATACCCTAGCATCGCTGTGCAAGAATTTTTTTTTAAAGAGAGAAGGACAGTGAGAGAGAAAGAGAGAAACAAATTTTCATTTAGTTCTTCATGTGGCCTTTGCTGCTCCAAGACTTGGTTGTGCATGTGGTGCTGGGGTTTCAAGCGCACCCACGCATGCCAAGCCAGCGCAGTAGCCGCCAAGCCGCTGCTCCAGCCCCCGTTGTGCCAGAATTAAAAACAAGGAAAAAGAATACTATTTGCCCCTCATCCATTTCAGTTGTTAGTATTCCTCTTCTGAAGTCCTGATTTTTAGTTACATGTTGTTTTAGTCAGTGTTTTCACAGATGTGACCAAAAACACCTGGCAAGAACAGGTAGAGGAGTCAAAGTGTACTGGGGGCTCAGTCTCAGAGTTCCCGGTCCACAGGGGGCGGACTCCATTGCTCTGGGCCCAAGCGAGGTAGAAAACGCCGGTGTAGGGTGTGGCTGAGGAAAGCAGCTGGGGACTTGATACCTGGAAGCAGAGAGAGACAGCATCCCTCAAAGATAAATAGGAAGCCCAAGGGCAAAGCCACCACCACCTCCTCCAGCCACACCCTACCTGCCAATGGGGGATCTGAATAATTTATGACTCCCATAACCCAACGGCTCCACCTCTGAACCTTCCTGCCTCGTCTCACACCTGAGCTTTTGGGAGGCGCCTCTCCTCTGAACCATAACAAATCCTGTCCTTTCTTCACTCTAGAAACTTCCTTTAAGGGTTTCTGGTTTTGTTTTGTTTTTCGTAGAGAGGTTCTGATGGCAATAAATTCCTTGAATTTTGGTTTTGTTTCTCAGAAAGAAATCTTTATTTTTGAAAGATACTTTCACTTGACATACATTTCAAGTTTTTCTTTCAGGACTTTAAAATTTTTTATTTCACTGTCTCTCTGGCTTGGCTGCACACAAGAGTTTGTTGTTTCTCAGTGTATGGGGAGTCTTTCACTCTGGCTCTCTCAAGATATTCCTGTGTGAGTTTACTTTCAGCAATTGGTTAAAGCGTGTGTGTGCATGTGGTGTGCGTGCATGTATGTTAGGTGTGCATTGTGTTAGTGTGTGTGCATGTGTGTTAGTGTGTTCATACACATGTGTTAGTGTGTGGGTATACATGTGTGTTCATGTGTGTGCACCTGTGTTTGTGTGTGTGTTCGTTTGTGGCTTTGTGTGTGCATGTGTGTTAGCGTGCTTGTACATATGTGTTAGTGTGTGCATGTGTTTGCATGCAGGTGTACATGTGTGTTCATGTGTGTGCACCTGTGTCTGTGTGTGCATGTGTGCTAGTTTGTGGTTTTGTATGTGCATTGCATTAGTGTGTGTATGTGTGTTAGTTTTTGCAAGCATTCGTGTGTGGGTATACATGTGTGGTCATGTGTGTGCACATGTGTTTGTGTGTGCATGTGTATTCGTTTGTGGTCTTGTGTATGCATGTGTGTTAGTGTGTGATTTGTGTGTGTGCATGTGTGCTAGTGTGTTAGTGTGTGTGTGTGTGTGTGTGTGTGTGCATGCGCATTGTCTTTGGGGATTCTTCCCTGACTTCACCTGAAGGGACAGTTCCTACCTTGGCAATGGCACTCTCCTGGCGAGCCCTGGGAAGGCGTCTTCCTTCTCAGTGGTGGGTTTTTATTTATAGTCTTTCCACTTGATTCTCTCCATGTGCGGTGGTTTGAGAAGTGCCCCAAGTGAACCTGCGAACATGGCCCTGTTTGGAAGAGGGCCTTTGCAGATGTCATTAAGTTAAAGATCTTGACGTGAGAGCATCCTGAACTGTGCAAGGAGGCCCTAAGTCTGAAGAGACCTCATAAGATGGGGAAGATCTGGGGAGAAGACCCAGCCACAGCACAGGGAAGAGCACGTGGGCGTGGAGGCTGGGGCGGTGCAGCAGTGGCCAGCCGGGTGAGGGGAGTGCTCCCCTGGAGTCTGGAGCACTGCCCTGGTGACACCTGGCCTCCAGAAGGCGGGAGAACGAATCTCTGCTGTTCTTTGCCGCCAGGCTTGTGATGATGTGGTCCCCATTTCTCTGGTGATCTTGGCCATCTGATATTTCATGTGCCCACCCTTCCATTGGCACCATTAACATTGTCCCCGTCGCCATGTGCAGTTGCCTGCCGGATTTCCTGGGTCTGGTCCTCCTGGTGCTTTTTCCTCTTGGAAGGTGCTTTTCTTCATCTTTTCCTGCTTCTGTCTTGAGTGCTGGATGTGGACTGGAGGAAAATGGGTTTTGTGCATGGACATGGGGGCATCCCCGCTCCTGGGCCCTGGGGGTCTGAGTTCACTGGTTGGGAGTGAAGCTGGTCCCAAGTTGCTGCTGGGGCAGTAACCTCAGCCTCACACTGGCTGCAGACTCCTCGGGTGACACCTTCTGTCGGCGGTTCCCCTGGCAGTGTCTGCTCTGCTGGTCCCTCCAGGCCCTCCTGCTGTGTTCCCTTGGAGTGGGACCTGTGTACACCTGTGGTCTCCCTGCTTGCAGTGTTCTGCTCTTGCTCCTACTTGAGCCTTCTTGTCTTGGCAGGTGGGGATCGAGCACCCTGAGCTTGACCCAGCCCATCTTGAGCAGCACTAGGTGGCTGCCCTCGGGGCTTTGTCCTCCTGAGCCCTGCCCTTCTGTTGGTGGCTTCTGGGGTCCAGGGCGTAGACTTGTGTCTGCTCCAGAAGCAGCACATCCCTTCTAGTCCTCTTCTCGGGATGCAGTAAGTTCTCACTGGTGTCCTCAGGGTCAGACCGTGGCAGCATGGTTTGAAAGTGTCCCCTCTAAACTTCAGGAGGTGAAATGAAGGCCAAGAAGATAGCATTGAAACATGAGGTCTTAGCAGGTGCTCCGGATAGGATTGCTCCTCCCTCTCGGGACGCGGGCGCTGTAAACAGACTTCATACAGGGTCCACCCTCTGCCACACCAGGGCAGAGGACACAGGGCTCCTCCCTAGAGCGCATGCAGCAACAAGGCCCCAGCTAGGAGGCAGAGAGACCCCCAGACGCTGCCCCTGCCTTGCCTCTGTCCTGGAATCCCACCTCCTGAACCCTGGAAATGATTCTCTGATCGCTATAAACTACCAAGTCGGAAGCATTTCGTTATAGCAGCACAAACTGAGACATGGCCACTACCTCCACAGAAAAAGGCGCCTTTCAATGTGGGACACAGCGGGGACGCTTCTGGGCACACCGGAAAGGGACTGTGGACTCCTTCAATTTCCTGCCCCTGTGCCCCAGCCCAGATGCTGGCTGCCGCGATGCCCGTGCTGTGCCAGGGCCGCCCTGCTGCAGGGTCTGGCTGTCCTGTCCCCAGCAGGCGAGTGGCAAGTCTCTGTCTTCCCCAGGGTGTCCTTCTCCCCTGCAGCTTTGGGAGTTATCTGCTCTGCACCTTCAGTTCCCTCGCTGAAGAAGAAGGAAGTATGAATTTGATGCTACTTTTCATTTTTTTTTCATTCTAAGTTTTGAAGGAAGATTCTTACTAATTATATTCCCATGCAGAAATACCAATTAAAAAATGTAGACAGAGGGAGAGTAAGAGAGAGAGAGAGAATCAATTTTATTTATTTTTCATCTGGTTTTTGCTTTTCTGACATTTAGCTGAGTATGTAGTGCTTAGGTTTGAACATGGTCCTTGCATGTGCCAGGCAAGTGCCCTGCTGCTGGGCTATCACTCCAGCCCCTTAAAAATATGAATTTGCTTCATCATGATGTATTCTTCTGTTTACATATTAATATGTTTGCTGTGATAAAAGTCTTGTTAATGACGTTGATTTACATAGCCCTTTTCTTATAATGTTTTAGTCTAGTTTTGTGTAACCTTCATGCTGAATTTAAAATAAATAAACACTGGGAAGTACTCGTTCCTTTTCTACTTTCTGGAAGAGTTTTTGAGGCTTGTTATTATTTGTTATTTTGCTGTTTGAGCAAATCTACTAATAAAGTCAGCTGAATCTAGAATTGTTTTGTTTTGTTTTGTTTTTTTGGAAAGGGCAAAAAGTTTTAACTGTAAATTTAGATAACCTGTATATTTCAAAATAGTTGTCCATTTCATTGGGCAGATTGAATGGATGGAGTTTTTCTCACAATCTTCCTTTGAGTCTTTTAAGATGTGTGGAAAGCCTGGTCCTGACCCCTTTCATGCTCCCGATAGTCATAACAGTGATTTTGCTCTTTCCTGATGCTGTTGCTGTTCTTCAGTTTCTGTTGGATTTGTGGTGATTTCTTGCCTCCCTTCCCGCCCCACATGGTAACCGAGTCTCATCTACTTCTTCCTACTGCAATGGTATCCGCGTGTATCAGTTTTCTTTTTGGAGAACCAGGTTTTTGCTTTGCTGATTTGCCAATCCACTTTCTGATTTGTTTACACGTACTCTTACCTTTATTTCAATCCTATTTAATTGAGGTTTAATTTGCTCTTCTTTCCTTTGATATTTTTAGCATGTAAAACTACACCATTGATTTGAGGCTTCTCTTCTTTTGTAATATAAACATTTCGTTGCCGTAAGTTTTCTTTGGAGCCCTGTTTTACCTGCATCCCACACATTTTGAATGACTCTTGTTTAACCCAATTTAAACTATTCTATAATTTACTTTACAATTTCTTTTGGTTTGGGTTCATGAATTTTCTCATACCTACTCCTCATTTTTTGAATTCTTTTTTCATATATCTTTTCTTATTAATTTCCAATGTGAAAATATTCTTTGAACAATTTCAACCCTACTGAACTCACTTAATCTTGTTTCTGTTGTCAATATCAGCCACCTTCACTTGTGGAGAAATAAATATCGCTATGTTTTCCAGGGTTCTTGTACAAATCCTAGCTTCCTGACCTCCTCGTGTGTTCTAGGATCCGATGTGGAAGCATCTGTGTCTCTAAGGGCCCTGATCTATAAAGATAATAATGAAACTTCTCCAAGGTGGCAAAGACTCACTGCCCAAAGGTGCCTAAGGTTGAATGAAGCCCAGAATATTGGAGACATCTCCTATCACAAAACTCAAGATGTGTGGCCTCTTGTCTGGTGAGAGATTTTCTACACGTGCCAGAGCCCTGGAGGAAGTGGCTCTTTCAGAAAGAACGAGCAACATTCGCCTCCTTTCACGAGCAGGAAATAACCATTTCTTATTGTTCTTAGCTGCATTGATTTCCAAATCACTGTAAACTTGGTGGTTTAACACAACTGTAATTTCTTCTGATGATTCTGTAGTCTGGAGATCTGACGTCAAGGTGTGGGCAGGGCCATATCTAGCTGGAGACCCCAGGGAACACAGGATGCCTGCCTTTCTCCTGGCTTCTGACAGCACAGGGAACCCCTGGGTTATGGACACTTCACTGCATGTGCCAGAAGCCTGGAACAGGTGGATCTACCTCCTCCCCACAGAGCCTGCCTCTGTCCCCTCTGCCTTTGTGTATGGTCCACTAGTCATGTTGGAATAGGGCCCAACCCAGTGACTCATCTTACCTCTGCAAAGACCCTACTTCCGAATAAGGTCACACTAACCAAAATGAAAGGTTAGAACTTCCATATCTTTTGAGGGGACAAAATTTGGCCCACCCAAATGTATCCTAGATATTTCAAATTAACATATTCAAAATAAAATTCTCCTCTTTCTAACCTAAAATGTTCACCAGAAACTATCTTCTTAACTGATGTCAAGTTTGTCTACTAGTTGCCCAGGTCAAAAATCTTAGAAAATCTATGGAGAAATTGTAGCTGTTCTTTATCTGGTCCCTCTCAACACTTCCCATGTTACTGCTCTGTTTCAGGGATCGTATTCATGATTGCTTTTTAATATCACACTGCATTCCTGCTCGTAACGTGCAGCGGGAATCCTAACTGTTACCTTTCCTCCAGTTCTCATTGCTGTGAACAGCCCAGCAGTGATCACTCTCATGCAAGCTTCTTTCTGCCCTTCAACATTCATAGCTTCCATGTAAAATCCTGGAAGTGGCAGTCAACGGTTAACACATTTCACCTTTATCAGATGTCCTCATCCTCCTTTCTGAAAGGTAATAGTAGTGGGTCGCTGTGAAATGAGTGTAGCTCATGGCTAAGATAGAAGTTCCTGCTCTTGGATGTGAGTGTCAGCTTTTGAGAACAAGGTAGCCATCAGCTTCTTTGATTGATTTGAGTATCTACTGTGCCCACTAAGCATTGCCACTGACCCAATTCCTGCCCACATGGAGCTTGAGTTTAGATGGGAAGCCAGGCTACAACTAATACCCACAACAAACATCACTGAAGACTCAGACCGTCGGAGGGGGTGCTCCAGGTAACGCTCCAGCAGCATGCAGGAGTGGAACTTCCGGAAGGGGCAGTGGCAGTTTTGGGTAGGAGACTCCAAAGGGTGTCACCAGGAAGCTGACAGCTGAGCCAAGACTGGAGGAAGACAAGGGTGGCTCTGAGGACACTGCTGGCAGAGAAAGCACCTGAGCACATCCCTGAGTAGGAGCATCCCTGGCAGGACCAAGGAACAGCAGGAGCTGGAGCTTCTGGGAGCAGGGGGTAGAGGGTGGACAGCCAGGCTGGTCCAGTCCCCCATGGTCAGCTCTGGTGAGGGCTGAGCCAGTGAAGGACTTCAGGTTTCCTGAGTGACAAGGAGCCACTGCAGGGAGTGACCATTGGCCACATGATCTGGCCTAGGGCTTAGAACTGTGCAGAGCGAAGGCAATTCCAGTAATGTCCTCCCTTCCTCTGAGCCCTCACCACAGGTGCCCTTGATGATTTCCACTCCTAGGCCAGCTGGCTCGTCAGTATCTTTCTAAGATTCTTCCGCCCCTGCCATCGTCCAGCTACACGGCCATGTAGGACTGTGTCCTGGTAAACAGATGGGTGAGGCTGCAGTGGACATGGGGTTAGTGTGCACAGACAGTGTGTCGCCAGCCGGGGTGATGGCCATGGCTGCCTTCACTGCTCCTGGGCCAGCTCTGCAAGCCTGAACTCCAGAGGACAAGCCACCAGTGGCACCCAGCGGAGCTGCCCTGCCGTCCACACATGGAAGCTCTCCTTCCTCGGGAGCCTTAGTTCTGCAGAGCCTCTCAGCTGACGGGTGGGCCACCTGGAGTACAGAGGACAGTGTTGTCACTAGACCAACTAATGGGCTGCCATCCTAGCTGCAGAGCTCAGAGCAGGTCGGCTTCTGGTGCACACTTGGCAGCCCAGCAAAGTCCAAGCATGGCAGTACTATTCAGGAAGAGTTCCATGGGGTCTCGTCAAGAAAGAGGCAAAGGAGGAGTCAGCGTGGCTGAAGCTCACTGTGGCATGTAATCAGGAATCTGCCTCTGACACAGAAAGCCTCCTGCATGAATTCGGCATGAAATTAATGAAGATGAACATCAACGGCCTGACATGGCCTAACGAGGAAGCCACCAATTTCAACCAGAAGTTTTCCTGGCTTGAGTGTTACAGTTTTGAGAACAACTTCCAAAACATGCCCTCAAAATGTATTGCTATCACTCAGTTCAAAATCTCCACATCTGTCAACTGTACCTGTTTTCCTTTTATTTCAGTAACTGATTATTGTGATTAATCTAATATTTGTTTTATCTGGGCCCTGGGAATAGAGCCGTGAAGATGACAGACAGGATCCTTGCACTGTAGGAGCGGGACTGGGGTAGAGGAGAGGATCTGCCCCACAGCAAATCTGTTTCTGTCTGGCGCGGAAGCCTCTCCAACCCACCCGGCCTGCGAGTCTTCCCAGCCCAGAGAGACCCCCGGCACTCCTGCCCTGCGTCTCCCTGGCCCTTCCTCATCTCTAGAGCACGCCAGCTGTGTGGTGGGACTTTCCTTTCGAAGGCTTGCTCCCTATTCGTGTCCAGTTTAGTTTAGTTTCTCAAACTAAAGGACGGCAAGCAGAGGATGTGGTCAGCTCATCCTCCGAGCGTTGCTTTCGGAGACAAGGATAGAATCAAGCGTTCACTCTGCCGGCTTGCAGGCTTCTTACCTGCCAGTGTCCATTTCTAGCATGGCTGTTGTGGGCCAAGGTGACCTAGTTTTCAGTATCAATCTGTCCCTAGCATTTAGTCGTATGAGTATGTTTTGCACCTCTGCATTCGTTCCTCCCAGATGTTCTCTGAGCATGCTTTCTTCTGCCTCTTTACCTGGAAATCTGGCCCTTAATTTAAAATAGCAACTTTAATGCCTCCTGGAAGGAAGTTCCCTGATGTTCTTTAACGAGCAATGGTTCCTGGCTTGCACAGCATCCGAGGGCACTCAGACAGACGAGCCTGTCCGCCAGCCGCACACAGCGTATCTGCAGGCCCTGAGTGAGTATCTGAAATCAATAGGGAAGGAATCATGGTAATTAAATTATAGCACTTACATATAATTACACTTATGTAAAAAAATATCCACTCCTACTCAGAGTTGCTCCTGAATATGATAGACATAAATCTTCATAAATGATCAGTTCTCCTTGGGGGTGGGGAGGGGAAGAGCGTTAATCTTTAAAATTATGCCAGGAAAAATTAGGATACTGGAACTGCTTCACTTCAGAGAAACCATCTGATTCCAACTCCAGCTTTAAACAGACACTTTTCAGTAATTTTCATCTTTGAAAATTAATTTTGATGAAATTCCCCTGCGAATCTTTGCACTGAGGATGGGGATCTCTAGCTGTTTTGCTTCAGGACCAAGACCTGGAGTCTGCAAGGTCAGGGCTGAGCAGCACGCCCCTGTATCGTGGGCACATAAGGTGGCTTGGCACCTTGAAAGCATATGATCTAGGGCTGATGCTGTTCCAAGAGGTTGATTGATTAATCCAGGTGACCTCAAGGAGGAGGTCTGAGCCAGCCCCGAGCACACTCCTCAATGCTGCAACACCTGCCTCAGACAGACGGGTTCCCAGGCAGAATCACCTGAGGTACCCCAAAGGCCCAGAGAGCACAGGTTTGCAAGAAGCCTGGCTGGGGGTTCCAGTTTGGAAAGGTGACCCTTGGCCACCAGCTTCTCAGGTGGAGAGCAGACTACAGGTGGGTGGGGTCAGAGGTGCCATGACTTCTAAGAACGTGGATATTGAATAGCAGGTCCACTAAGGAGAATCCCTTGCAGGGATGGGAAGGGACCACAGCGCCTGGGATCCTTGTGGGGTAGGGTCCAGGACTGAAGGCCTCCGGGAAGGGGTGCGTACTAAGCCTACGAGCACCGGAGCTGTGGATCTGAGCTATTGGAAGTGCACTTGAGCTGTCCCACTGTGTGACAGGTTCAGTTGGCTGGTGCAGCTTTAGGCACATGAGCAGAACTGCAACGATGGCTCCCCAGGTGGCAGCCATGTGCCCATCTGGAGGGCCGTTGGAGGATGTCCTTGTCTGCAGGGTAAAGAGGAGAAAGCCACATCCTACAGGGGCTGATGGTAGGAACTGAAGAGAAAATCTGCTCAGAGACCCATAGACAGGAGGGGAGGATCCGTGCTTCCCAGCAGTTGGTGTCCTGTCAAGGGAAAGCGTAGCTGACCTGTGTTGCCCCAACCGGGCGAGTTGAGGACAGCGCTTCAGAGCGGCGGTTCTGTGCTAAACCCGAGGCCGTTCCGTGGGAGGCGGGGCTGTGAACACTGTCCGCTCCTAGCACCCCGAGCCAGCTGGGCGAGGGGCAGGGCCAGGGCACTGCGCTGGGAGAGTCGGTCGCATGCCGCTCTAACTCCAGCGCCTCTGCGCAGTTTCCCCTCTTCTCTTTCCAGGTGTGTTTTTGAAAATGCTTCTCTTAGTTCCTTTTTTTCTTATTCATCTTCTTTTTAAATTAAGGAGTTGAGTTATCGTTAATCATAAATGCATATAAAGTAGCAATATGGTATGAATATGCTCTTAAACCAGAATCACCCCCACATCACCCACACCCCAGTCTCTGGATTCTTCTATATTTTGCCCCCACAAGCAATAAGAATGCTTAGACTGTGAATTTTTCAGGATTGAATGATTATGTAAGTATTATTTGGATTCTCAGGGGGATAAAGAGTATGCTACATTGCTGATTGTCCCCCTAGATTGCTCCCTATCCGCCCCTCTCCCATTCGTCCCCCCCACTTATCTGTGGCTGCCCTAGATTATGTGTTGCTAAGCCTTTGCTGGTCTCTTATTCTTTTATTCTTGACTTTACTTCTCGCTTTCTGTCCTTTAACCTATTGCTCAAAATGGCTTACCTCTTTCTTTTCTCCAATTTTCACATACAAACCATATTCCATTTCAGTGAACCTCAAGGAATTTGCTGAATCAAATGTTGGTGCAAATATTTCCATGATTAAGCAGAGCCCAGAACAAAGAATCTTTGAAGATGGAAGAATTTTTCAGGCTGGGAAATGCTAGGTTAGGACTGGGATATTTTGCAGGATGTGATGAATCCAGAGTTTGGGCTTTTTGGCTTCTCTTGTAACCTTTTCAAGCTCATCGAGTCAGTGAAGAAATGAGCGCAGGGTTGGTAAGAGTGGCCAGGGCCCCTTTGGTGGGGAGCACTTCAAAGAGTCTTCCAAGCACAGCGCAAGCCAATCTTGAAGACCCAGCCAATTTCCTGAGATCTCTCTCTGCTAGGTCTCGAGCTCTTTCCCGTGCTTGTGCTGTGACTTTAACACTTCACTTTGCTAATTACTCCTGTCACCTAACATCCATAAGTATTTCATTTGGTTGAATTTTCTTCTCTCAATTAAATTTTCATGTTCAAGTGTATTGTTACCTGTTCAAGCGATCTCTATTTGTCAGTTCATACTTTAAAATGTTTCTGATGGCCATTTGCATTACTTCTTTTGAAAAGTGTCTGTTTAGGGGCTGGAGTCGTGGCTCAGCGGTTACAGTGCTTGCCTAGCATGTGTGAGGACACGGTTCGAATCCCAGTGCCACGTACACAATGAAGTGTTAGAGCAGTGAAAGCCACATGAAAACTAAATAGAGTTGACTCTCTCTCTCTCTCTCTCTGTCCCTCTCTCTCTTTAAAAAAATAAATAATCAAGTGGAATGGACAGTTGGTAAGCATGAGCTCCAGGCCCGTCCTCTGCAATACCTGGCTGAGTGGGGCATGGCCCTCTTTTGAGGAACTCTCAGGCTTAGGGGCCATGAGCTAATCAGCACATGGGCAGCAGCGTGTGGACACTGAGTCTGGTGAGTGGGTTCGGTGGAACCAAACCAGCATTGCTTCATTCGGCCCCATGGGGAGGTGATTCCAACATGCAAGCTGGTTGTCACTACACCTGGTGATTATGTGATGGCACTCTCAGTGACACGGTGAGCAACCCAGGGTAGCCAGTGGTCAGCCTCAGGAAGGGAGCATTTTCTGGGCTGGAGCGTCCCATGTGCCCCCACCAAGCAAACTGGTTTACCATGCTGCCCTTTCGTGAGAGCCTACCCTAGGGTGGCTAGCCAATGGTAGCTCAGATTTCCACAATCATTCAAAGAACGTTGTTCCTACTGTCTGATTTGATTAGACCCAGTTCACTGGGAGGGGGACTTATGGGCAAGTGTTCATTTTACTGCTTACATTATCAATGCCCATTTTCTTGTGCATCTTTGTTGGAATGATCTCAAGTAGGAAGCACACACAATTTCTTTTTTATTTATCTAAATAAATTTTATTGCGTATATTTAAGGAGCCCAATTTGATGTTACGGGATGCATATTGGCAGTAAAGAGGTAAGTATCATGAATTAAATCAATGCATCCCTGATCTTACATAGTTATCCATTTTTTTTGTTAGTTTTTGTGGCAAGAACAGCTAAAATCGACTGCTTTGTCATGAATTCCAACTGTAGTTCAGATCCTTTTCACATAGTCTTCATATTGAGTGCTAGACCCCAGTACATCCACCCTATAGTCTGCTACTTCTGACCCATGTCTCCCTATTTCCTCCCCATTCCACTCTTGGGAACTGCTGCTTGGTCCTTTTGTGTATTTGAATTTATTTGTAGATTCCACACATAAATGAGACCTGACAATATTTTTCCTTCTGTGTCAGGCTTATTTCACTTAGCACAATGTCCTCTAGACTCATCCACGTTGTGGTGAAAGGCTAAACATGATCTATAGGACTACGGACCACAGATCCTTTGTCCACTGTCCACTCACGGGTTCTTGGGTGTCTCTGACTCTGCTGATGTGAATAACATGATAACACCAGTGCAGAGAACTTCATGGACTGCTGATTGTTTCCTGGTGTGTATATGTCTGGAAGAGGGGTGTTGGGTAATAGAGCAGCTCTATTTCCACTTACTTTAGGAATCTCCATAAAGTTTTCCATGGTGTTCCAACCTCCATTCAAACCAGCAGTTTACAAAAGTTCCCTTTTCTCCATGCCCTTGCCATCATTTCCTGTCTCTTGATTTTTGGTAATAGCTATCCTAATGGGAATGGGGTGGGATCTCATGGTGGATTTGATTTGCATTTCCCTGATTAGTATTGGCATCCAGCACCTTCACATATACTTGCTGGCCATTCTGTTGCAACAGAAGAAGCATCTGTTGGGGTCTTCGGCATATTTGTATCGTGTCATCTTGCATGGGGCATGTATGCACACTCTTATGTAGGATTCAGTTTCTTGAGTATCTCCCTTTCCAGGTGGACATAGACTGCTAAATAATTAATTGTAGGTGATTTTAAATATTTTTTCTGCCTTTGGATAGCAGAAATGAGCCTGGATGCTTGCTTGGCCCTTGAATTTCTCTTTGGCTTAGCACATGTTTCTATTCCCCTTGATATTACTTCTCCTGCTTCTCATATTGGTGGCCACCCCAAAGTCTCTTTATATGGGTTCCAAATAATCAACAACGTGCATCCCCTAAAAATGGAAATTCTCCTTCCGTCCTTCACTGAACAGATAGAGGAGATTGGAAGATGAGCACGGGCCTGCAGTCCTAAGGTGTGGACTTGCTCTCTGAATAACCAGAATGGACCTGGGATAAAGCAGCCCAGACTGGTGCAGGGGAAAGGCGCTTGCACAGACACCTTTGGAACCCCAAGGAGCTGGTGTGCTTTTGCTCCATTTCTGTCCAGCAGTTACGGAGGTGTGCCCATCTTGAAATCAGAGGATCTTTGTTTAAGTACAAGTCCTATCAAGTGTTTGAGCTGAGATTTTGGGTTTACAAGCTATAAAATGAGATTCTTGTCCTATATTTATTATGTCTATCACAAGGAGAAAAAAAGAATAGGTTTCAAAAATCACTTTAAAGTTTTAAACCTTTAAACTGGCAAATCAGTAAAATATGCACCTCGTGTATTATATAAATGCAAAGTATTATTACAGTTAGCATCTTAATTAACATAATCATCATATTTTTCTAGTTAGTCTTCCTTTAACATGGTAAATTCAATTTGTCGTAAATTACAAATTTATATGTGAGTAATACACTAAAAAACATATTTAAAATCTAAATAATAATAAGCATGAAGACACTGTACTTACTACAGAAACTCCCTTCCTGCGGGTACCAAAGTGTGACACATCGAGGCTGTGTCTATAGGATGCCAAAAACCTTGCACCTTTCAAT
Organism: Aplodontia rufa; assembly: GCA_004027875.1. NCBI lineage: Eukaryota > Metazoa > Chordata > Mammalia > Rodentia > Aplodontiidae > Aplodontia > Aplodontia rufa. The sequence continues at coordinate 308,314 of PVKS010000032.1, read as the reverse complement.
TATCTAAATATTTAGCATTATGCAAATTAAACACTACACTATTGATACCTAAATAGGAAGCACCACTTTCTACTTTTGTCGTCCTAGATGCTTGGAAAAAGACATACAAAACCATAGTCACGGGTTCAGTTGGAATTTCACGTTTTAAGAAACTATTACTGTGAAACAGAAAACCAAGGACATAAGAAGTGATGCTATTAATATAAACTGGCCTTTCCACACTGGCAGGTGTACATCCCACATAACCCTCTGGGTCTGGATCCAAGAAAAATCTTGCATGGACTCGTATCACCTTCCCCAGAGACAAAGAGAAGAATGTGGTCACATGCACGTCTCAGCCTTGGCTTCACATCCTCTAACCTGGACTGGAGCTTGAATTCCTCCTTGAAGAACATACGTTCCTGTGTTCTCCTCTAAACAGTCCTGCTCCGTGTGGTGACACTGACCATGTGGGCAACCAGAGGCCAACCTCATTGCAAAGACCCCTCACAATTTTCCCGTACCACAGGAGCCCTGGCTCCCTCCAGGGACTGGCATTAATCATATTCATTTTAAAGATAATTTGGTTTTAATGCATTGCCAATGCAATTCTCTGGGGTGCATAGAAGTCGTCTGTCTTGTGCACATCTGCGTTGTCCCAGATCCTGATCCTGGAGCAGCTGGTAACATCTCTGCTTGCAGCTAAGGGAAGTGACCTGGAGGGAAGATGTGTAAAGTACATCCTGATCCGCAGAGTGACTTCCAAATGTCTTTGGGGTCACTGCTTACAAACGTGCCAAGGAATAATGGCTGCATTTCCTAACCATTAGGGTTCTCCATGTGTGTCTTATTTAGCTCTTACCTGGCTGGAGCTGCCAGAGCCCTCACTCTGTTCTGGGAGGATCAGTATTTCATAGAACCAAAATAGCTTCTCTGAGAGACTCGTAAAACTACAACTGTAAAAAGGGTCTGCTATTTAAGGCACTTAGCTGGTCACCCACACCTTGGTATTTGCTTAGGCATGTGGAATAAAATTTATTGTGTCTAGAAAGCACCATTAATGCTTTAATATGAGACTGAGTCATGTGAAGTTGCTTCCTTGTATTTAAAAATATCCGATGTTAACCGTTCTGTACAGTTCAGCCTAATACACGGGGATGCTTTTGTTTCTTAGTCTTGAGCAACTTTTCCATGGAAATGGAAAATAATCCCTACCAGGACAAAAGATGCTGCTATTCTGATTTAGGGACTGGTATGTTCCCTCCAGTAACTTCTGGCTAGAAGCTCACTTTGAAAAGATGTTTGGAGTTGCTGGAGTAGTTCATGAATAATCTTAAGTAGTTAAAGCCAAATAACTTTTCCCCACCTCATACATTAGGAGCGCCAACGAATGACGTAAGTCAATTATTCTATTTGGACCATCTTATGATTTTTCTCTCAGCCATAGGCTTATCCATGGCTATAAAAGAGAATCAACATGAAGAGGAAATTCAAGCCTGACTACCCTGAATGTATGCACCACCTTAAGATGCGTCCCACTTGCAGAACTGCTCCATGCAGGTCTGGGTGAGACTATTGAGAGAGGAAATCACGCTCACCCTGTCTGCCACGGACGGTCCTAGGGTGCCACCCAAATCAGCGTGTTGAACTTATGTTTGATGAACTCAAAAGGCACAGGGACATAAAGGCTTTCAGAATGTAACTGAGGAAGTAAAAGAGCAGCATTTGCTAGTGCTTAGGAACCTAAGCTTCCTTCACACTCTTCAACCTAAGACAACTTTCCTGGAAACCGAGTCTGGGTGACAGAGAGTGTGCTAGTTGAAGCCAAGGAAGCAGCTGCAACTGTCCAGCCCTTCAAGGCGGGGCTGGAGAGACGGAGCCGAAGCGCGTGTGGCTTGAGAGACGGCAGAGCAGAGGAGGAAGCAGCCCTTGCCAGGCGGCATACGGAAGGAGTGCGATGCGAGGGCATTTGCAAGGGGCACACAATTAGGGGTGCGGATGAGTACCCCGGGAAACAGCCCGCAGAGCAGCTGGGCTTCCTGCCACCATGTGGGACAAGGACCGCCAGGGCTGCGCATGAGAGGGAGCTGACCAGATGCAGTAGCAAACGCTGCGGACACCGGGCATGGCCCCAGAGGGAGTCTACTGTGCAGGAAATAACAGCATTTCTACTAAAATGACTGGAGTAAAGATCACGTGGCTACTTCACCAGAAATCTTAATCAGAGTCAACAGTCTGCTGTCCAAGTGTGGCACCAGGATGTTGCCAATCTTGGCCTTGATGGAGAAGAGACTGAGAAACATTCCCCATGGCCAGTACTGCATCACTGCCAAATTCCTGCTGACCACTGCCCAGCGGTCGAGGAGCAGGCCAAGGCTTGCCCTGTGTGGCCTTTCTCCACTCCTTCGCACGATGCCCACCACTCGGCCCCGCGCAGTTACGCCTTGTTTTTGATTGGCAGCCTCTCTGTATTTTCTGGATCTCTGGAACCAAGAAGACGGTTCTTGTGACCCAGTACCACTCTTGCAGGAGATCAAGGGCCTGCAGGACCATCCCTGCACCTGCTTCCCCTGCGTCACTTCTAATTCTGCCCGTGACACCGTCCTGGAATCCTCGAAGTTCTTCCAGTGACACTGTGCAGTAGGTCTCCCTGCCATATGATCAGAAGAGTCCTCGTGAGCACTGTGAAGCCCAAGGATGACGCTGCCCTCTGTACTCTCAAGGCGACAATTTCAATTGGTTTAGAAGAAACTATGTCCAGTTATCCACAATCCACTCTCATTCTTGAAAATCCGCATTTCATTATTTGAAAGTGCTCTCTGAGCGCTATCCTGTCCCCTGGAACGGTCTGTGCTAACTGAAAACCTGCAGCCGCTCCAGGTCGGAATGAATCTCTCCTAGAACTGTTTATAAATTATGTTCATTGTCTTGTAATTAGTAGTGCTAACAGCCCATAATCTCAATAAGGCCATTAAATATGTAAATAATAAATAATAGCGATATCTTGGCCGCCCAGTGGAGCTGGGGCAGCGTGCACAATGTCAGCCAAAGCCCACTGTTCTCGCCATCGGGTAAGCATGAGGCAGCTGGCCCCTGGGTCAACCAACACGGAGCCAAGAGCAGAGATTGCTGGAGATTTGCTTAAAGACGGAAACATGAAGTCTGAGAGCTGTTTTCTCAAGAAATGGGGGTTCTGCAGAGTGTGGCCTACTCTACACAACAGTGGAGTTTTGGAAATCTGAAGAGCGCTCTCCTGGCGGTAGGAAGAGAGTTGTTTACCTTGTCATTGCAGTGTATCTGTCACGATTTCCTGACACAGCTGCCCCTGTCCATTCCCACTGAATGCCTGTGAATAGGACAACACAGGTGTTCAAACCCACCACTGGAACAAGCAGTCCATGCACCTTCGGGACAGTGTCTTGCACAATGTTTCCTCGCCCCCCCCCCCCCATTGGATTATAGAGCACAAGGGGATGAGCAGTCCCAACTGATGGAATCACCAGTGACCTCGTGGAACAAGCAATCAGGCTGAGAATGGAAATCTACGCCCAGATCATCAAGGGCGGGCCGCAGGTCTACGTCAACCATGCCTTTGTGGCACACTTACCAGTGTATCTACAGAAAAAGACAAAGGGCTATTCTGAATACCAAGAGAAAGAGGAGATACTTTCTACTAGGAAAACAACTAAGGTTTGGAAACTATCTTGGTATCATTTCAGTCAAAAAGCACAGTACTGGGCTGACATTTATACGATGGGTGGTAAACTTCAGAACTGACACCAGTCAGGGCCTGAGGGGTTCGCGAGCAGAACAAACTCTAGGAGCTTTTCAAGAGAGGACCTCATGGGGAGGGAAATAGTAAGAAATGGGAAAGGCTCAGAGGGGACAGGGTGTCCAGCAAAGCAATAGTGTTCTGAGGGAAATAAAATGAACAGTAAAAGATGAGCCCCAGGGATACAGGCAGGAGGACACCCCTGGGACCCGCCGGCCGCCATGTGGCCAGGGTTCACCCAGCCCGTCACAGGAGAAGCATCAAGAATGAAAGACGAAGGCCAAGCGAGCACAGGGGCAGAACACAGAGACACTGAAGAAAGTCTGAAAGTCTAAAAGTGATTCTGAGAGCTCCAGAGAGAAGAGAAGCTACTCTACGCATGAGCAATTGGTGCCGAGGCTGTAAGAACACTACTGAAAACTTAAACCATGATTATGGTAACTAGGAGCACACTCCCTGGGTGGAAATGTAACTTGGGTGAAAATCTCAACCGAGCAGAGTGAGCACACGCAGAGGAAGCCAGGAGAAAGATGGGAAACTCAGCACGTTTCCAGGACCTCCTTGTTCCAGGAAGCCCCCCCCCCTCTTAAATGAAGTTCCAGTGAAAACCTGAACGATTTGTGCAAAAATAAACTAAGAAAAATGCAAGACAAGGTCTCTGGATCCGAGGTCCTGCGTTTCCAGATCGCACATTCTCCCCAAGTCCCAAGCAGAGTGGGTGAAATCCACTCAAGCCAAAGTCAGAGAAAGGGGACAAAGGAAAGATGTCACACAGTCACCAAGGGGGACGGGGCATTCACACAGAGAACCTGCAGCGGGAGGGGCACTGAACAGGTCCACCGTGCTGGGGCTGCTAAAGATAACAGACACATGCCTTCAAGTTTTCTGGGGAAATTACCTCCAGGATTCTCTGCCCTCTGTTTAATAACATTTCAAGCCACGCAATATTCCCAATGTATCACAATGGACTCAGGAAACATTAGTTGTTTAAAATCATGATGTTTTAAAATGCCATCATAAGTTTTCAAAGTGTGAACCCAAAGAATTAAGTGAAATAATGTTCTATGCCAAAATTTTTTTCAGTTAGACCTTCTAAGCCCACAAGAAATGAAAAACTTCATGTGCATGTATTTTTATAGCCTAGTAAACAGGAGCTGTGCTCTAGTATCTCAATCTAGCATACCATTTACATCGAAAACAGTTGAAAATTTAAAAACAAAATAGAAATCATTCAGTAATGACCTCACTACAAACATAGACTCACAAGTTTTATAGTAAGCTTTAAAAATAAAATTAAACAACATCTTTAAGAATCACTCTTAACCAAGCAGAGTTTATTCAAAGAATATAAGAAATTTTATCAGAAGTTTAAAATTCAAAGCACTCAGGCTGGTACCTGTTGTAGAGCTGTGGTCCATGACCAGGAGCACCTCTTGGAAATCCTTAGGGTTATGTGCAAAAGGACACCGGATTTGTCTGCAAGGTTCACCTCGTGGTAGAGGGAAACCACTTGGACCTAGACTCTCAGACGAGCAAGGATGGGAAGCAGGTGGCATTCAGAATGGGACTGATGTTTCTGCTTTGCTGGGGTCAGCAACCTGCACTCAGCGGAACACCCTTCTCTTCCAGCCGTAGCACACTCCTCTGCCCAGTGAAGGTTCAGCTGAGTACCCCTTCACCACTCTCCACGAGCACTGCCATGTGGTTCATGGCAGACGGCTCATAGGTACCTGGGCCCATTATGCCTGATTGTGTGTGTTTTCCTCAGCCTCCTGAAGAGGACAACTTAGCGAGAAAGCTTCATTGGGGTCCCACAGTTTCAAGGGCCATGCTGTGGCGTTGCTCACACTGAGGCAGAATGCCATGGAGGAAGGCTGTGGTGGAGGAAAGCCGTCTGTCCACGGCTGCCAGGGAGCAGAGAAAGCAGGGGCTAGAATGTGCCCCCAGTGAGTCATCTCCTGCAGCCACACCCATCTGCCTGCAGTTCCCACACAGCAGCCTAAACTAGGATGGGAAATTTGGCTCCAGTCATCACAAACAGTCCTGCATCAGCTCAGGCCTTGGGTGCACACTGTGTCCCAGCCACACCACCCATCTTTGTCTGTATGCCCTGACTTAGGATTTAGCTGGAACTCCACCTGCACAACTCAGAGACCAGTGGCTAAACAATGCTTGCAAGCAATTTTTCTTTCAATAATGCATGGGGAAAATGTTACATGAAAAAAATAGCAGTAAATTTGTGAGAAGGAGAAATACTAAACAACCGCGAGTGTGTAAGTGCCTCTGTGCTGCTCTCTCCGCTGGCAGTGGGACCCTTCCCTGAAAAGCTTCCTGTCCAGGTCTGCCACCCTCTAAGCCTGTGGCATGTGCTTCCTCCCTAGACTCGAGTCTCTCCTTACCCACGCTGTTCTCCACCTGAACGCAGTGTGGATGTGTTTGTTGGGATCTAAGATGCACTGTCATTTAGGGCTTTGCTTACGGGCTCCACTGTTCTACAGAGACATGCTCTGCTGTTTGGGGTTGGCGTGGTGTTCTTCCTCAAATCCCACAGCAGCCTGGCCCTAGATGCTAATATCTGCCTTAGAGAATGAGTGAATCTCCTGCAGCTGAGCTCAGTTTCAGGCAACCCCATATCGACTGCTTTACAGAAAGGAAAGCAACCAGCCCCTGTGTGTGAACTTGGGACAGAGACAATGCTCCTTGGGTGCGGAAGGAAGAGCCACCCAGCAGGACGCTCGAGGGTTTGGTCACCTTGTCTATGGGAGCGATAAGAGAGCATCTTTACACAGAGAGGTGAGCAGAGGTCGTGGCCATGAGCTACCCTTGGGCAGCACCCTGCAGAGGGGGTGGTGGGCCGAGTTCTGTGGTTCGTTGTGGCCCATATCCAAGGCATCGTAAAATCGGGCACACGCTACTGCTTGCATTTCTCCTCCTCCTGTGTCCGAATCTTCATTCTGACGACCCTCATCTACCTGCTTGCTCCTTCAGCCTTGGAAATGTGAGTGCAGATCCTGCTGGGGCCACTCAGCCAACTTTATCATTATCCTTCTAGTAGAACCCTGACAGCGGGGCCAGCCACTGAGCCAGCGCCATGGTCACCGCCGGACCCTCATCGGGGACACTGGCACTGACGTTGTAGTTAAACGCCTGATTTATTTCCCACTCATTGTCAGGAGGCACTAACGCCATCGGCTGGGAGCACGCTGCTCCTGCTCTGGCGTAACCGGCTGCGCACGGAGGAAGGAGGTGCATGCTAAGGCCTGGGGCCAAGCAGGACCACGGCTCGCTCGGTTTAGTGGAACGGGCTCCTGTGAGCCCCGTCTCCACGCAGTTCACGGCAGGCCCCTCCCAGCCTGCCTGCTGCTCCTGCAGACAGCTTGAGTGGCTCCGTGTCCCCCGGGGCCCATCACAGGGAGGCAGAGGCCCTGCCTTCTTCCACAGGGAAACAAACGGGAGCAGCACGGAAGTTGTTTGAACCTGCTCAGAAGGTCATGGCTGGAGTAATTACAGTTATCTGACTGATGTTCCGATGCTCACGTCCCAGGTGAATCTGTGGCTGCCTCTGTGTGGCTGAAACATCTCACATGACTCTGGTGTTTGCCAGCTAGCAGTGCCATTCCAGATGGCAAATGCAAAAATAGCATGAGAAATGTCCTCCCAGAACGCACTCTTTGAAAGTGTTCTGTTAGCCCCGTAACCGACGCTCCAAGATGCACAACCCGCTGGCTCTAGCAAGCGTAAATGATATCCCTCCCCCACTTTTTCAAAATCCAGGTATTAAAGCACATCGCTGCAGAGAACGACCGGGTGCTATTAATGCCATTGTTGATCGCTTGCAAAAGTAGCAACTTTGAGACTTTGGAAATAGCTGGGCACTTCTTCCCTAGAATCTGCATCCTAACCCTGGGTGGGTCCCTGGAGCAATGGAAAAGTGGGGGTCTCGATTGTTAACAGGAAAATGGAACTGCTTACATCTGAGGACCTTGCTTAATGAAGTGTGGCATTTATTTACAAGATGACATGATGAATCACTTTCCGGTTACCATAAATCAGCTTAGGAAATGGGAAAATGGTTCAATTATGTGACACATTCACAATTTTAAGATAAGGAGATTTGAACTTGCTCTAATGTTTCCCTTAGTAAAAACAAAGCTGTTCTGAGATCACCCCAATAATTCTACTTGATGATTGTTTCCTAAAATCATCCAGGTTCCTCTGTAGTCGATGCCCTGAATGTGACCTTGGCCTCAATCTGCATCTTGCAGCACCTGGAGGTGTCCTTCCCTGCCACCCTCTGTGTCCCTGCATCTGCAAACACAGCTCCGGAGCTGCGCAGGCTAGGCTCCCGCCCAGCCAGGACTCCTGCAGACCAGGCGCAGGTTGCCCTGGGGTCTGACAACCAGGCACATCGCTTAAGCTTTCCAGCAGGAGTAATTCCTGAGATCACACGTGAATGGTCACCTCCACGTGGAGGGAACTCGAGTCATATTGTCCCATTGGCATCACGGTCACCTCCATGTGGAGAGAACTTAAGTCATATTGTACCGTTGGTGTCACGGTCACCTCCACGTGGAGGGAACTCGAGTCATATTCCTGCCAGGTTCCTTTGCAGAGAGCAGAGTGTCTGGTGCAGAGGAAGAGCCGAGGTGGACTGAGAGGACAGACAGAGGCAGGAGTGCTGGCTCTGGCCTTGCTCCGATTGCTTGCTGTTTCCTTCTGCATCCGACCCTCCCGAAGCCACAGTGGGGGTGCGATGGGAAGGGACCCTGGTGGGATCTGCATGTGCACTCACCTGCTGTGTCACATTCGCTGAAGGCTGTGGTCTCCGGAGCCCAGGTCTTGAGGAGAAGATTGGGATGCGGGAGGACTAACGCTGCCGTCCGTCTACTAGGCTGAAGAACCGCTGTCCGGATTCTGGCTTTTGCAAACAGGACCTCTTCTTCTGAACTCAGGAAGGACGCGTCGCACAAAGGTGAGGTGAGGAAGGATGCAGGAACCTCAGAGGGGGTCGCAGCCGTCACTGTGCAGGGCTGGTCCCACCTTGTCCCTCCCCTTTTCCCCTTTGGCCTCTCTTGTTTGCCAGACACACTCGAGACACACTTGAGTATCACACCGCCCTCCTTCTCGGGCACAATGTTCGTCTACCCTGAAAATCATTCTTTGTGTATGCCGGCTGACTGCAGTACTTTGAGATGAGCCTGTGGAGGAAAGGAAGGGCTGGGTTTTAGTCACTTTTCATTGCTGTGACCGAAAGATCTGATAGGAACGACGTGCAGGACGAAAGTTTCTTCCGCTCAGTTTCCCAGGTCTCAGTTCACATGCAGCCCACTGCACAGCTCTGGGTCCCAGGTGAGGCAGAGCTGCCTGGAGGAAGTGTCTGGAGGAGGAAAGAGGCCCAGGATGTGGCAGAAGGCAGAGGAAGCTCTGCTCCTTGGCCACAAAATGTGTCCCCCACGGACCGCCAACTCCAGCCAACCCCACCTGCCCCCAGTCCCCACCCAGTTAACCCCTGTGAGGGATGAGGCACTGGTTAGGCGAAGACTCAGAACCCAATCGGTTCTCCTCTAAGCCTTCTTGCACTGTCTCACACAAGCTTTCAGGGGACACCTCACATCCAAATCAGAACAGGTGGCACTTAAATCTAAGTCTCCAAGAATGGATTTTCAGCCGTCTGGATTTCAGTCATAAACAGTAAATATAAACATTTTTATTTTGATTTTTTGGATTTTCTCACTAGGCAAATAGATAACCAAAACCTCTGACCCCTAAGCTCTCGATGGAGGGAAAAAAGAAGAAAAAGAGAAACTTGATGCTGTTTTGGCCCTTCAGATAGGACCCAAACCTACATTTCATGTAGCAAGTTGAATAGGGACTTAGCTGAAGGAACCCCTGGGTAGCAGCCCAAATGATTTTTTAAGATTGAAAATCTAAGAGCTTGGAATAAATTAGTGATAAAAATACTAAGAGGAGCTCATTTTAATCTCAGAGTGTGGAGTCCCCGGTGCAGAGTCAGGGAAGGGATTAGGTGTACCTGGAAAGTGCCTCTGGTACCCTGTGCCCCCTGCCCCCACCACTGCACTGCCCAGCCACAGTGGGTGTCTTCACATCCAGGCAACTTCCTTCTGTAATGACCAGAACCCTGGGGGCTTTTCTAGGTCTTTTTGATAACTTTGAAGTAACCACATGCTGAGGTCTAGGGACGTATTCGCCACTCTTAGAAGTCCGCCTCTCCATCTAGAATAGAGTGCCCTGGCACTGAGGAATGGTGGAGACCGCAAACCCAGGGTTCCAAGGACCCTGCAGCAGCCTACCCTCTGCCTCTCAGTAGCCCGTATGCCCAGCGCCTTGCCCTGTGGTTTGGCTGTCACAGGCACCAGCACTGACCCAGAGGGCCTCACATGGGGCTCCCTGGACAAGGAAGGGCTGAGGCTCTGCCTGGGAGCCCAGGTGGGGGTGGGGGAAGGAGAGGCTTGAGTGACAGGTGTACTGATGCCACACAGGCTGCCAATATGTTATGAGACCACGGTAACAATCGCCCCTCTCCAGGGAGCCATGTGCTCCGTTCTTCACTCTCAGACATGAAAGAAATAATTTCAGGTGCCAGAAAAAGGATTTCTGATAAAAGAAAACATTTCAGCTCTTGTGGCACCAGAGTTCGCCTTGAAGCAATAGCTTTGATACATTTTTTTAAGTCTCTTTCTTATGTTTACAATTAATCCATGATTATCTACAGATAATCTTCTGGCCTGTAGAAAAGAATTGGTTTCTTTCTTTCGAAAACATTATTTAAAAAGCTTTCGTAGATACCATGTAGAATAGTATTTGCATAGCACTTCACATCTCCAAGGAACGTCCCCACCCGGAACCGCCCTTAGCTCATTTCATCAGCAGCGCAAACATGCGAGGTGAGAATTTCAAGATCATCCCCCCTCTGTCATGGATGACACCAAGTTTTAACCAGGGGACAAGGGGTGCTGAACACAGAATTATTCCCTGAAAATTTTTTGCTACCTGTGTAGGAAAATTCATAGGACACTGACCTGCCAGTTGAGACCCTGAGAAAAATGTTTCCACTGCTCCTTTCTTTGTGAGGAGGCGTTGTCCATAGTAACGCGGGACGCAGAACCTGGGTGGTCCCTCCTGCTTTCCTTTTCAAATCCTACTTTATTTGTTGGAATCTGCTCTGCATATAAGAATCCAAGGCAAATAGAAGCAAATTCATGGAAAAGGCGCATCAGCTCCGTTCAGCGCCCATCCTGCGGGGCTGAGATGCAAAGTGCTGTACGGGGCTCGGTTCACCCATGCCTGTGGATACCTGCACACCACCCCGCCCTGGTGCCCTCACTGTCGCACGTTGTTGTCCTTACTTGACGGAAATCGAAAGCGTCAGACTCCAGCGGCAAGGAAAGAAACCCGGGCTCCACCAGGCTGGGGAGGTCCTGGTGCTCCAGCCCCTGGGATGGCCGGAGGCAGAGCTGGGCTCCCACCGGCTGTTAGGGCATGCGCTGTGGAAAGTGGCGCCTTTGTACCCCACACTGGCTGGATGACCACAGGGCCTTCCACGCAGGCAGAGGCAACTGAAGTCACGAAGTGGAGATAAAGTTACTTTCCGCACCTTGGAGGTAGGACAACGCTTGCCTGCATTTGAGAAGTGGATCAGGGAGACACACTGCACCTGTATTTAGGGAACCTAGGGTAGAGTCCCCAGATGAGCTGGATGCTAGCACACTCATCTCTGAAGTTCATTAATGGCCACCTGTGAAATGGGCATGTAACCAGTTTAAAATGTTGTGATTCTTTTCTTTGCCTGTTACCGCATCAAAAGTGAACTGAGAAAAAGAAGTTTCTGATGAAAGTGGACAGATCCTGCTCTGCTTCCTCCCTCTGCCTCCGCTGGGTTCCTCATCAACTCAGGGCTTGGCTCCGCCAGGCACCCACAGCTAGGTGCACACCTGGACACTCCCTGTAGGGCACACAGTAACCCGTTTAATTAGAGGTCCCCAGAGGAATTGACTTCCTCCTCTGCTCAGGTGGCTCCTTACTCTCTGTCACCCTAGGGCTGAGCTTGCCCTTGCTATGGGTCTGGTCTGTGCAGACAGAGGGAGGCCACCTGGGGAGGAGTGAGGAAGTGTGGCTCCTGCCTGGGGTCTCCCCAGAACTAAGCCTCCGCAGCTGAGGACGTCCCCGCAAGGAGACGGGTTACATGGGTTCTGTGCACATTTACCTCTCCTTCTCCTGAGGTGGACTCCACTCGCAACCCTCTATTCAGAATATCCAGTGGTTCCAGAAAGCATGCAGAGACGCCAGTGCCCCACGAGGACAAGATGGGCCTCGTCTGTCCCTGGGACTCACTGTTTCCTACTCTTCCATTCAATTGCCCTGTAATTACTGGAGCAAAAAAAGCATAAAACAATAATGCTTAAAAATCCGTTCCATACACTGGAGCTGGACGAGGTGGTGACACAGAGCAGCCTGGGAACAGAGCTGGCTCAGTACCCCCTGTGTTATCCTGGAAGGGAAGTGCATGTTCCTCAGTTTCTCCATCTGCAGGTGGGGCACACCAGTGGTAGGCACCTGATAGAGTCTTTGTGTGGCTCAAGCCCTAGATGCTGGCCATGTCCTTGCTGTGGGCCTGGTGTGCGGTGACCATTCTCTGGATATTTACTCTTGTAATTCTGGATGTTGACCTTCCTGCTCACACTGTGATCAGGGAAACCTGGACAGGCACTGACAGGCTGGTGTGGCCCTGTCTGGAGCGTACTGCAGGGGGACTGGCTGGGGTTCTGTCCCATAGGTTGAGCAGGCCTTGTGCTTTGATCGCAAGGCACTATTGTATAACGGAGCACGTTCCACAGGGAGGAGACTGGCAACCCTAAACGATCCGCCCTCCACACTCCCGAGTTTGCCGCCTTACATCATTCTGTTCTCTCCTCAACTTGATTAACGTGGCAGAGTCCCAGTTTTGCATACCCTGTTGCTTTTATTTAATTAGAAGGAAAAGGAACCCATAAAGTGCAAACGATCCTTCCTTTCTCCCCCGACCTCTGCTTATTCCTGCTGGAAACTTCCTTTTGCCAAGACCCACTTGGGAAATTTCCATTCCGGGAACTTTTTATGAAGTTGCAAGAGACAAATTAGGTGATTTGAATAAGTTAACAGTGTGCTTGCTGCTTTGAAGACCACAATGCAGACCTTAAGTAATGGATGCTATTGACTTGTGGGTGCTTCGAAACTTGAGTGGTAAAGATTTTGTAAAACACTTACAGATCCTTAATCAAGGGGCCATTCTAGAACAGGCAGCATGGTAAGAAACTCTTGGCTGACATCAGACATGCACATTTAAATTGGACTCTAAGTTATTCGTAGAGGGACTCCAGACTCCATGATGTGAAACGGAACAGAACACTGCATTATGAAACAGAATAGCATTGCTGGTGCCCTTTACAAAATCAGACTTGTTACTACACAGAATTTGGGCTAGATGCAGTTTTTAAGGTTGAAACCTCAGTGTGGGTGTTGCTACAAATGTCACCGCCCTGACCGGGGCTAACGACTGTCAGATTGCTTCTTTCTGAGGACAGGAAGGTGTTGGTCAAGCATCTTGGGTAATTCTCTTTTCTTCCATTGCAGGCGACCTCCACATTCATATTCTTTCCGGGACACGGCCTCTGCTAGGTGAGGAGGGAGATGGTTTCAGGAAGACATACTTTGGTCTAAGCTGAGTTAAAGAAGCCTTGCCTCCCCTTATGCTGGGGCTGTGGACACACTGACCTGGAGCCCCTCAGTCACCCCAGTGTGCCTACCACAGTCAAAAGCCCTGGACCCATAGGGGCGAGGTGCTGACCCCTCTTCTTGCCACCTTCAGCAAAAGTACAGATGGGAGTCCATCTGCTAATGTGTAAGGTCCACCGTTCCACCACCAGGTACCAAGAGGAGAGACAGATGGGAGTCTAACCTCAGGTTTCCCTGAAAGAGTAGAAGCCAGGAGAGCGGGGATAGGAAATCCTCAGACCCCAGCTCAACCCTCTGACACTCTCCCAGCCGTGTGTGTGTGTGTGTGTGTGTGTGTGTGTCTCATTGAGAGGACAATGGGAGGGTCAGAAGGAGCAGTGAGTGTGCTGTAGGACAGGGACCCTTGAGCCTTGCACCTAGGTGCTCATGAGTTGCTGGGGCTGCTGATAAGAAGGTTGGACATGGGCCCCGATGCCTCGAAGGCCCTAAAACACTGCCATTTAACTTGGGTGAGGATTGGGATGCAAATCGTCCCTGCTCACTGCTCTGGGCCGGGAGCCCATCCTGTAGTAGACGCACCCCGGATGCCGCGTGGAGGTGCTCTCCCTGCTGCTGCTCTCAGGCTGCAGATTCTCCTCTCGTTTGTTCCCACTCTCTTCTGGCAGTGGCAAGGGCCACTGTCCCCGGGCAGCTGGCTCTGGCACAGCCTCACTCCTGTGTGGATGAGGGCCAGCAGCTCAGGCAACGGAGAGCCACAGCTGGAGGGGTCACCCACCCACGTGGAATCAGGAACAGACTTAGAGGTGTTTTCCCGTCCTGGCAGCCCTGGAAGACTAGCTGCCCTGTTGTTCCCTGCTCCCCTCTGTCCTACCCTCTCTCCTTTGGTTCCCATCCCTCCCTCACCCTTTCACCTTCCTATCAACCTGCCCCCCATGCGGTCTAGCATTACGGTCTTCCAACGAAGACATGCTTTTGAAGATGGGCTGATTCAGGGGAAGAAATAAGCAGTCCACAGGACAATGACACACAGATTGGAGGGCTGGAGGGTAGCGTGGAGAGGCGAGGTCGGGAGGGCTCTGTGCAGCTCCAGGGTCGCCTGCCTCTTTGACGCACCTCAGCTGGGTGTTGGGAGCTCGTCCTTCCTCTTTCCCTCTCCTATCTTTTCTTTTCTTTTATTCCTTTTCAGAACAGAAATAGAAAGAAAACAAGGCCCAGAAGAAGGCTGTGGCGAGCTGCGGGCTCGTGTTTTGGGCAGAGCCCTCAGCTGTGTGCAGGGGATCCGCTCAGCAGCCTTGCACCGGGTTTCTCGTTTTGAGCATCACTCAATCAAACGTGGCCCTCGGAACAGAGAGTGATGCTGGCTGGCGAATCATCCCGGGGGCTTTTCTTCTGTGTGTGAGTGGTATCCATCTGTCAGCTGTCACCGCCAGCGAGAGAGACACAGGGCTGTCACTCCTCGTCAGCCAGCGTTTGAGAAGCCTCTGCGCTGCTGCACAGCGCTCTGTCCTCACTGAAGGCCAAGGAGGCCTGTGGCGCCCGCTGTGCGGACAGGGCGGGAGGGGGAGGGACAGGGCTGCCCGGGGATCACAGCGCCCACCCGTCAAACAGAAAAAGGCATTTGAAAAGGATCCTTTCAGAAGGCAGTGTTACCATAGCTTGCTTCCAGAAAGTCCTGAGTGAGTCTGAGGCCTGTGAAAGGCATAACAGCAGAGAAAATTTATGTGCACACAAATGAATATATTCAAGGTAGAGATGGTGAGACACATTTTTTAAATCAGCAGAATGTAAAGTGGGCATATGTTTTATGTTCTCCCCTGTATAAATTATATTACTACAAAGACTATGCAAATGCATAGTCATTTGTATAATGGAATATATATTTAATATGTGTTTGTAACACAAAAATGAACATCGTGAACCCCGGACATGTCTGTGCTCTAATAATGCAGATGTTAGACCCGGGCTAATTTTGATATGGAAGCACTCCATTCATCACTGCCCCAGATTTCCACCGGACATTCTGCTGTGCTTATTTATAGGGTGACTTTCCCTTAATTGAATTATTTTACACTAACTGTAGTTCTGGTTTTCTGGTCCTTCTGCAGAAAGTTCTCTGCACGACACTCTGTCACTGAAACTGCTGACCCCAAAGCACTCGCGGGTAAGGCCAGGGATGAGGCCGGGAAGTGGATGCACTGCTCCAAAACTTGCTCTCTGTTCAGGGAGTGGGGACATTTGCTTTCAGTTTTCTGTTGCTTTGACGTAACACTAGCTAAAAAACAAATCGGGTGCTTAAGGCATACATATGTGGTAGATTACTTCATAAAAAATAAAGGGCTAAGGGATTTCGTGGGAAAATGAAGAGTTAGCCAATATTAGAGTGACTGCAACAGAAAGAGAAGCTCACTGGTCAGGAAGGAACTTTTCAAGGGCCTGCAGATAGTGGTCAGAGGAGAACAGAAGCCTGGGGCGAGAACAGGAGAGCAGGCTCCTGGGCCACACTGTGTTTAAGGAGAAAGTCTCCAGTTGCCAAATGCACTCCTGGGTAATGGCTGGGGTGGGATATGACCCAGGAGAGAGAAGAGGAAGTCACCATCTGGACGCATTATGGTCTTGTACTTGGTACCAGGGGACCTGGCAGGAAAGTACCAACCCAGTCCCTTTATCCAAGAGACTGGATGGGTTGGGAGGACCATGTGCATGTGGAAAAGCCGGGAAGGGGAGGAAGAGAAGCCTTGCAGCAGGACAGGCAAAGGAGCGACGTGGAGCCAGTTGGTCAGGTGCCTGCTGAACGGCTGAAATGCAGTGCTTGCTGCAGGTGCAGAACAAGCCCTGAGACCAGAGGCACAGATACACCTGGGTCTGGGGGGAACCAGGCTCACAAAAGGAGGAAGGGAAAGGAAGGCGTTTCAGGAATGCATGAATTTTCTGGTGCTGCTGCTGCAATAAATCACCATCAGCAAAACCCACAAACACATACGTCCTACAGTTCCAGAGATCCAAGCCCTCCAACTGCTGGCAAGGCTGCTCAGAGCCCCTCATCTTCAGAACCAGCAGCACGGCACATCCAGACGTCTCTGTCTCCCGCTTTGTTTGTCTGCCCCTGACTTGGGCCCTCCCAGGTTGCTCACCTAAGGACCCTGTGATTGGATGCTGCCACTTTAGGTAACCAGGGAAATCTCCCAGCTCAAGCCCTTAGCATATACCTGAAGTTCCTTTTGACAGGTAACAGGGTTGGGTGGGCAAGGACATTCAACAACCACAGGCAGAGACTTGGCAGCGAAAGCAGAGAGGACAGCTTGTATGACATCCCTGGAGGAAGCTGGTTGGACACGGTTTGTCTGGATCCGAGGGCTGGGAAGGAAAGTGGGGTTAGATCAGTAGGGAAAACAAGCTGGGTTCAAGTTACAGGGCGTGCTGAACGCCAGGCACAGGACCTGAGGGCCATCAGGTGCTGCGAGGCGGCTTAGGGAAAGGGAAGTCTCCCATAAAGGAACCTACCGAGTCGCCACTCCAGACACCCACGGAGCTGTGAAGAGCCTCTCCGTTGTGAGAAGCAGAGGTACTTTCATGACCAGAATTGACCCATGGGCAGTGAGGTCGATTCTGGAGCCCAGGGCAGGCCCATGCCTCTCCCTTCCTGTCAACCTCATGTGCACGGTAAGATAACTTCAAAGCAGCAAGATTGTGCAGCGTCACCGAGGAAGGCACAGAGTTCTCAGGATGCCAACGTACTAAGCAAGCTTCAGGGAGTGCTGAGGGCCCGTGGAGCACCGCACCACACCATTGAAATGAACCAGGATCCCATCAGGACAGGGAACTTTGGGTATTGCGACTGCTACTTCCAGTTTTAAAACCCAAATGAGTCGTGAAGGAAGACTCAAGGAGAGTGGACCCGGGAGATGGAATGGCGGCTTGTGGGCGGCCACAGCCATCAATGAAGGCAGCGTGGGGCAGCCCAAGTGGCAGGTGCACAGGAGCCTTGCGGTCTCTCACCCTGTGGAGGATGGACCGCTCCATGGCCTTCATTCAACAGAGGAAAATTGACAGGATTACAACAGATGGCCTTGTAAAAGTCCTTCTTTCCTGGAGGGGACGAGAGAAATGGGCTTCTTTGAGACCGGGAGGGGCGGCACCTGGAGCTGCAGTGATTAGGACTCCCAGGAGGCCAGGGGATCTTTATAAACTTCATTATTCTCAAGGGCAGAAAGCAACCGACCCCCCGTTAATTGGATCTGCAGACCCTGCTTTCCGCGAGGCGCTGAAGAGAACATTTGGTGCGCCTGGGCAACACAGAATGATGGCTTCTCGCTCACGGTTTGGAAGTCACTAGATTACACAGAGTCAGATGACCTATTATTGCTAACACCATTTCCTCCCTCCCTCCCTCCCTGCCTTCCCTCCTTCCTCCCATATCCTCCCTGCCCTTTACACTGCTGCTTCATGAGCCAGGTGTGCCCCTTCAATCACCTTCTCTCCTGTGTCTTTGTGAGACCAAGGATTGTATTTCCACCTGCTAAGTGGGGGACAGGACAGGCAGTGCTGGGAAGAGGGGCCTGGACCGGGTGGTCAGCGTCAGGAGAGTGCTTTAGAACCTCGTGGTCTCTGCCTCGTGGGTACACATGAGCTGTCTAGGTTGATGGGCATCAGGACACAGTTAAAATGCATTGCATGGAAACGATGAAGTCCCGTGGTCTGTGGCTTACACAATAAACCCCGGATTTGTTAATTAGCCAGACCCACCCTGCTGAGTTCTCTTCCAATCCTGTGACTTGAAGAAGGAGACAAGCAGTGGGTTTCACATCTTCAGCAGAAATGGTCGTAAATCACAGTGAGATGCAGGCTTGGGCAGAAGAGGGAAGCGACAGAACGAGCTTTGTGTATTGACAGTTTTATTCGTAAAATCCACCCAAAGGAACAGCATCGACAGGGACAAGATTGTCCAGCCAGCAATGGCTCAGTTACAGCTTGGAGATCGTTGAGAAGCAGACTTCGTCTTTGCACTCCAAGGAAACAGTCACAAAAACACCCCGTCACGGTAAATCCCTTTCCGCCCCAGACGGAAGCATCTAACCACTGTCTCCCTGGGAGAGGTAACAAAGACACAGCATTAATAATAATAACAGTTCCTTTGGCTATGAATTATTACAGGCTTCTCCAAATTTCCACGTCCCAGTTCATACAGTGCAAGTACAAGTGATCTTGAGAGGGGCGTAAGGTCCAGGAGAGGACGTCAGAGCTTTCATTCTCTCCTCTGTCCAGTTGCCTCTTTGGAAAAGGGCAGTGCACAGCAGGCTGTCCACAGTTATCCTTGCCCTTTCTGTTGCTCGTTTAAGTCCAGTTTCTCCACAATGGTTCATGTGTCCATATGTGCATGTGTGTAGATCCACATGTATGAGTCTGCCTGTAGGTGCATGGAGCTGAGATTGTGAGAAGGATTCACCCACTTTCCACCTGTGGGGGCATGGAGGCTGGGTGTGGGAAAAGCTCAGCTCTGGAGGCATGGAGGCTGAGGGTGGGAAGTGTTCAGCTCTGGAGGTGTGGAGGCTGGGTGTGGGAAGAGCTCAGCTCTGGAGGTGTGGAGGCTGGGAGTAGGAAGAGCTCAGCTGTAGGGGTATGGGGGTGGGAATGGGAAGAGCTCAGGTCTGGAGGTGTTGAGGCTGGGGGTGGGAAGGGCTCAGCTGTGGGGGCATGGGGGGTGGGGGTGGGAAGGGCTCAGGTCTGGAGGTGTGGAGGCTGGGGGTGGAGTGTTTGGTTATGGCCAGGGTGGAGGCCCAGGGTCAGGGTCAAGTCTGGGGGAGGAAAGGTTCCAACTGCAGGCCACACTTCACCTGGGACCTGGATGCCTTGCCTCAGGCCACACATCTCTGTCCTCTCACCTGCTGGCTACTCCTGCCTCATGTCCCCAACACTGGCCTTTTGTTGTTTCTGAAGCCTATCAAACTTGTCCCACTCAGAGCTGCAGATTCCTTCTTCAGGGACAGGTCACCGTGCCCTCCAGATCTCAGCCCTGCCACTCAGGTTTAGGCTGACTGCTTCCTGGTGATGTCCCTTCCACCTCTGGGCAAGATGAAGCTGCAGAGACTGGATGTGTCTTCACCTGAAACACAGAAAAGCCAATCAGAGTGCAGAAAAGCATCTTCAACACTGCTTTAAAGAGGGAAGACCTTGGGAGTGGAAGGGCAGGGATTCCTGGGAGACAGAGCAAGGGCACTGAGCCCTCGGGCAACTCCTGCCTGCCACCGGCAGGCAGAGCTTCCAGAACCTGGTGCAGAGTCAGGACCAGGACCCAGAAGGCACCCTGACCTGAGCAACAAGGAGGGATTCTGGGAGAACAAAGTAGATTTGCAGAACAAATTCTGAGAGAAGAGAGATAGAAAGAGAAAGAACCTGAGAGAGCTTCAAGACCCCTCTCGTTCAGAGTGCACGCGGGCAAGCGGCCTGCACTTGGTGGAGAAAGCCCCAGAAGGTATTAGTGGGCCAGATCGACTGAGCTGCACGTGAAATTTAAACACTTTGTCCTTCGAAGGACAAGGTCACAAGAATGGAGACAAGGACCCAACCAGGAGCAAACAGGCGTAACTGTGCATCTGATAAGACGCACAAAGAAAACCTCTGGCTGCTCCTGATGGAGACGAGCAACCCAGGTGAAATGCGTGCACGAGATTCCTCCAGGCAAGACCCGGAATGACATGAATGGGGAAGAGGAGGAGAAGGAGCCTGGGCACAGCGAGAGATGGGACCACCCATGCTGCGATGCAGCCACAGCGGCGGCTGAAACTAAGCCATTGAATCGGAACTGTCGGCAAGGTTGTGAAGAGAGCTGCTGAGCATTTCAGCCACGCTGGAAACCTGGCAGTCTCTTCAGACGCTGAACGCGAGCTTCACCCCGCCTTGCCCAGCTCCTCACCTGGGAGCCGAGAAGTGCACACTCACTCCAAGACCCCCGGCCACCCAGGTCGGCCGCGGCCCGTGTCAGGGACAAGGACCAGTGGCAACGGTGTGAGGATGCCGCTGGCATGGCAGACAGGATCTAAGGCTGACCTATGGTACCGGTTTCACAAGGTGCTAAATTTACTAGAAATCTGGATTCTGCACTTGAAGTGCAGAATATACTGTGTATTATAATAGCCATGCTGTGCACAGGTGTCATTTAGGAAACAGTACAATCTTTACACAGGGAGGAGTGTGGTGCCTTCTTCCTGTCTGATTGGAAAATGTCATAAATAATGGGGAAATTGGAGATAATTGGCCCTGTTCTAAACATTGCTTTGGTTTCACATTTAAAAAAAAAAAGTGAGAAGTAAGATCAGAAAGGAAGGAACTGTTTCCAAGTGAGTTGACTGAACCCTGGCAGGGGCCTTAAACTGTTTGTAGGAATAGAAAAATATATAGCACCAAACAAGGCAAAATCCACACTGTCACACTAGAGCCAAAGATGAGCAGGCAGGTGAAGAAGGAACTGGAAAATCAACTGAGGAAGTCCACCCAGAGCTCTTGGACCCAGAAATACTGGAATTAGCATGCAAGAACATCAAACTCTCGTCAAAGGTGTCATCGATATACTTACAAAATTAGGGCTGGAGCTGTGGCTCTGTGGTTACGGTGTTTGCCCAGCAGGTGCAAGTACACGGGTTCAAACCCCAGCACCCATGTACACAACTAAGTATCAGAGCAATGAAAGCCACGTGAAAAACTCGATAAAAATTGATTCTCTCCCTCTCTCTCTCTCTCTGTCCTTCTCTCTTAAAAATAATATAAAATTAAGTAGACATGCGTGATACAAAATGATTCCTCTACTGAGAGATGGAAATTACCATATCTGAGATAAAATTAAACTGGATGAGATGAATAACAGATTAGACATTTTTCGGAAAAGGTTCACGAGCCTAAAGGTATTAGCAATAAAATACTTAAAATGGAGGAAAATAATTTTTAAAAAAGTGTAACTGTGAACTACGGAACAACTTGAATGGCTGAAAAAATTTCAAATTTAACAAAATCTGTAAATCCACAGGTTCAGGAATTTCAAAGAGCCCCAAGCACATCATGAGAAGAAAGAAAGAAAGAAAGACAGACCCCACCAAGGTACAGCACGATGCAGTTATTCAAAACCAGTTCTCAGTGGAAGGCAGTAGCAGCAGCCAGCTGGAAAGGACTTGCTAACAAAGGACAGAGTAACAAAGACAAGAACTTTTTGCAAATGAGTGGAGTGGGGGAGAATCTTTGTTTTAAGAGAGAGTGAGAGTAGGAGAGAGAAAGAGAGAACCCGTGAATCAGTTTTATCTGTTTTTCATCTGGCCTTTGTCTCTCCAGCACTTAGTGGTGTATGTGGTGCTGGGTTTGAAGCCAGGTCCTCACGCACGGCAGCAAGCGCTCCAAATGCTGGACCACTGCTCCAGCCTGGGGTGTGTGTTGGGCGAGAATCTTTGAAGTAGCTTGAGGGAAGTGGAGGTGAAAACACAGTGTGCCGGGAACTCCGGGTCCTCGGAGGGGTCTGCTGCGGTAGCTCAGCAAGAAGCAAGCAAGGCCTCCCCTCATTCACCAAACGCCCAAGTTCAATTTTCTCCTTTGTTTTGTTTTGAAAAGAGAGGGACAGTGAGAGAGTTTTTCGTGTGACTTTCTTTGCTCCAACACTTTGTTGTGTGTGTGGTGCTGGGGTTTGAACTCGTGTCCTCACACATGCCAGGCAAGCGCCGTAACCACTGAGCCACCGCTCCAGCCCCTCAATTTTCTCCTCGCTGTCTGCTTGTGTCCCAGGTATGTGCTTGATCTTGCCATCGGTCCCTTGCACATCTTCTCCTGAGAATGGAGTCCCTGTGAGCACCCTGTGTCTTCCTGCTGCCCCCGGGGCTCAGTACAATCCCTGACACCTTGAACATGGTGTCAGTGGATGTGCAGGAAGGAAGGCCAGGTGGGCAGGAACGTGCCAGCTGGAGAGGAGCCTCCAGGCACCGCCTGCAGTCAGGCCCTCGGGGCTGCTGCCCACCGCACACTGGCCTAGGTTACAACACAGCGTGAGCACTGTCACTAAAGCAAAGGCTGTGACCACCACTGATGTCGGGAGCCGCAGAGCGCACTTCTCTGAAAACTGGCCAGGCGCAGCAAGGGCTTCCTGCGCTCTACTCTGCACCAGGCGCCCACCATGCTCCTTCGGCAGAGCAAGGATTCAGCACGTCTCAGCGCCAACAGCGCTGTCCTGGAAACTCCTACCTGGGTGGCGTGCAGGTACCGTGCAATAAACAACATGAATAAAATTAGCATACTGTGAGCTCAATTAACTAATGAGTAAGTCTCTAAGGGTTTATATGACTCTCCTAAGCAAGCAGGAGGTGAGCAGAGGGCTGGGATTAACACATTGAAATTCACCTCCAACAAACCTCCATTCTAACTCCATATAGGTATGCCAGTCAAGAAGGACTGTCATCTCACAGAGGCCCTGACACCCGTCCTTCAGAGCCAGCCCCACATCAGCAGGGCTCTGAGGACACCAGACCAAGGCGTGCCCGCACACCCGTGCCTGTATCTGCAGGTGACGTTCGTGAACAATGCACGCAGCATCTGCACCGCCCACAGCAACTTCCTGCTCGAAAGTATCGCCAACCGCAGCTCTGTCGGGAGATTACGTCCTTCATCTTAGTTTCTATAACATCTTTCCTTCCATTTACCTCTCACTTCTCTACCCAGAGTCTCCTCTACAACCTCTCTCTCAATTACAGCTCTGTAAAACACTGAGAAATATTTCTTCAGAATTTTCTAAAGTGAAACATAAGCTTTTTCTGATTAGTGACACTTAGTATTAAATTCTGTTGTTTTTCTGAAAATCATTTCACCAAGGTTTGTGTCAGTGCTCTGGAAACTTTGTACTCAGGGAGGGGTTTCCTGCAGCTGCTGCAGGCAGTTCCAGTGAAGCAGGAGGGCAGGACCAGAATGGCTCTCACCAGGGCTGTCCCAGCCCCCTCCCCGGGTCTGGCACCCCCAGCTCCAGACCTTCCTGCCCCCCAGCTCTCCTCTGGGGTCCACCTGCTCCACCTAGGTCCAACTGACCGGGGATCTGCACACCTTGGTCACAGACAAAGTCCCCAGGATATGTCCACCTGGGGTGCGCCCGCCTTCAGGAGGGGTTCTTCAATGCCTGCTGGATGCTCACCACCTCTGGCCTGTCACCCTTCTGTGCACATCCCCTCTTCCTGCCCCTGTGCCCAATCACAGCAGCTTTTGAAGGGCCCGTCACATACGTGGGACACTGGATATCACATTTCTCCCATTTCTCTAGAGTGGAGGTTGGGGGGTCTCGTGTTCCCAAGTTGCCGTGGTGTGATTGGTCTCTAGAGTGGAGGTTGGGGGGCTCCTGTCCCTGAGTTGCCTTGGTGTGATTGGTCTCTAAAGTGGAGGTTGGGGGTCTCGTGTTCCCGAGTTGCTGTGGTGTGATTGGTCTCTAGAGTGGAGGTTGGGGGGCTCCTGTCACAAGTTGCCTTGGTGTGATTGGTCTCTAAAGTGGAGGTTGGGGATCTCGTGTCCCCAGAGTTGCCTTGGTGTCATTGGTCTCTAATCTGTTGGGAGGCTCATGTCCCTGGAGTTGCCTTGGTGTGATTTGTAGGCAGGTGCAGCAGCAACCACATAGTGCTCCCAGTAATTCAATAGTCATGTGGTGTTAGGCTTGTGTGTCCCTAGCACCCTCTCCAGGGCTCAGACACCAGCTTCAGAGGCCATTTGGGCTCCTGGAGGAGCACGGTGGAGGGTCCCCAAATCCCTCCTTGCCACTAGCCTGACTGGGGCATGGTGCACATAGAGCCCACTGACCCTGCAGTGAACCGCCATGCTCCTAGGGGAGGCCCTGGAACTCTTCCTGGCTCTGAGTCCTCCTTTTCCTCTTCTCCTCCTCCCCTCCTTCTTGTGTGCCTGGCTGCCATCTGTGCCTGACCCATGAGGGCTCGAGTTTTTTTACCTCATCCTAGGAGCTATGCTGCTACTGCAGAGGGGCAGAGGGTGGCCCCCATTTCCTACTGGAGCACATAGGCCCCTGCTTACCTGGGTCAGGACACACGCCCAGAGCCGGGCAGAGTAACCCCACCCTGAAAAACCCATGTCCCCAAACCTGAGACCTGTCAACCTGTCAGAGAGAGAGATTTGGAGAGACCGGCCTGCCGGCTTTGAGGACAGAGGTAGGTACCACAAAGCAATGCTTGAGTGTGGCCTCCAGGCGCTGGGAAGGACGGGAAGCATGTTATTTTCCTGAGCCTCACCTTGGATTTAGCCCTGAAGAACTTGTAACCCACAGAGCTGTAAGTTAATAGGTGCATGTTCTGTTACCCACTGAGTTCCTGTTAATTTGTGACAGCTGCCGTTGGAGCCGACTCATCTTGGTGGAATTTAAAGTCCGGGTGACTGACACTTGAGCCAAAGGTCGGGTTTTCGCTGTCCGGTCTTTGCTTCTCCTAATTCTTCTCTCCTTCTCTTTCACCTGACTCTTTCTACCACCACAGCCAGGAGCGTGGGCTTACAGATTTTGATAAAACCATCAAAATTTATAACCAGATTAGAGATGAGTTATATTGGCAAATATATTTTTATCATTCAGAAAATTATTAGCATGCTTCCTCACTGATCTGTTTTCTCTCACTCAGGCCAAGCATCATGATTCTCTTACCCATTCTGCAGACGATGGCTTCCAAGTCTCATGTCCCACCTGGTGTGTGGCCATCAGAGCTGGACACAGAAACATGACCTAATTGGATGGTCATTACCATGTTGGCGGAGACTTAGTGCATGTTGTCTACACATGAGAAACCCACTGATTTGAATTTTACAAAATTCCTATAAGTACTGCTATAGGTTTATTCTGAGGACCAGGCAACAGAGTGAGAGTGAGAAGCTGGGAAACAAGAACTCTAAAGCAGATGGGCTTAGAACAGAAGCTATGCTCCTAACAACCCACTAGGACTGCTTACCGCCCTCCTTGATTCTGTTTAAACTAATCTTAGTAAACTATTTCACAGTGTTAAGGATGAGCTGTGCCTTTGAAGAAAGACTTTATCCTGCAAAAGAGGAACAAATTAAAGAGCAAAGTGGAACCAAAGGGAAATCGTGGCAAATCAGAGTAACAAGAATACTTTAAAGAAAATTTAATTAGTCACAGGGAGAAAGTAAGAGACATCGCATTGACAGAAACAGACAAAATGTTCTGAAAGCAGAATACCCAGTAAACACGAGTTCTTGTAAACAGATATTAATAACTGAAATAAAAATCAGGTTGAAAGGTTGGAAGATAAAACCAGGTAATCTCCCTGAAAGAAACGAAAGCACAAAGAAATGGACAATTTGAGAAGAATGCCAAGAAAAGCAGAATTAATCCCAAAGGACTCACATCCAACTGAGAATTTTAAAATCCCAGCGCAGAAAGACAAGAAAAGTCGGATTGAATTAGGTCCTCTGCATACCGAACAGGACACTGGGATGAAGCATGAAATGCTAGCATCAAGGAGCTGCCCCGAGTGCTTGGGGAAGGACAGACGGCCAGCCCTTGGCACGTCCCAAGGCTGAGAACAAGGCACATCGCCTCTCCACTCGGCGCTCCACGCCCAGGCCAATCTCCTCGCTGATGCAGGAGTCAGGTGAAGGCGCTCACAGTGCAACCGCAAACTCTTCACCGTGTGCAAAATTGTTTCCAGGAAGCTATGGGGAAAATTCTGCCCAAACAGCGGAATAGGCCAAGAAAGAAACGAGCAGGGAACCAACTCAGAAGAGGAGCCAGCAGATCAGAAGCGAGTCCCAGAGGCAGCTGAGCCTGCAGGGGAAGCTGGAGGGCCAATGGGGGATGAAAGGTGAGGTGTCAAATGGCGGGTCAAGAGGGGCATCCCCTGCAACAAGAACAGAAGCCAACTCAGAGGCCTGGGAAACTGACCGGGGGAGCACCTCGCCAGAGATTCACCAAGAACTAAGCAAATGAGACAAGAGGGATGAGCTCAGGGGAAGTTGCAACGGTGGATATGAAGGCAGCACATGACACGACAGTGGCGGAGGCTGTGCAAAGTGCGCACAGTAGGTGCAACCAGATAGTGACCACACGATATCTGGTCAGGGGATGGAGAAGAAGGTGGTTTTCAGAGTTGAAATCACTATGTGCCATAACAAAAAATCCACAGAGGGGCTGGAGTGGTGGCTTAGCGGTGAAACCTCTTGCCTGACATGTGTGAGGACACAGGCTCGAACCCCAGCACCACGTACACAGCTAAGTGCTGGAGCAACAAAAGCCACGTGAAAAGCTAAATAAAGTTGATTCTCTCTCACTGTCCCTCTCTCTTTAAAAAAAAGTAAAAAAGTCCACAGGAAAAGTGTGAAGCTCATGTGCAGATGTGGGAGGAAAATGGGAGAAACAGACACCAGGGAAAAGTGGAGCGCACAGTGGGGCTACTCAGGCACCATCGCTGTCACTGTAAGTCTTAAAGACATTAGGCATTTGTGTTTTATGTAAATTTTTAAAAGAAGGCTTAAAATATAGGAGACTTTTGACCAATACACGCCAGAGTTAAAATCTCCAAGCACAGAACAAGGCGAGTAGTGGGTGTGACCCCGTGTCCCACACGGAGCAAATTTCACGTCTATGGGCGGCTGCCATCGGCGTGCACCGTGAACGTTATCATCTTTAATACTTAACAAAATAAAAGGGAAGCTTAAAGCTTTGCCCTGTTGGGAGGCCCATAAAGACAAACAGCCTCGTAGGCTCATCGGCCAATGGATGTTTCCTCTGTCTTTTTTTTTTCTGTAAAGGACTGTTCCACTCATTTGCCCCTGGGCTGTTCATACATTTTGTATTGACCAAAAAGTTATCTTTATGCATTAAGATGATTGATTTTGTGGCCAATATTTTTTGCTGTTAATTCTTTTTAATTTCATTTTCACACTTTAGAGTTTTTTGGGAGTACTTTCTCCTCTTGCGTGGTACACTCAATCCAGAGATTCTACAGGTTCACTTAAAACCAAAAACAAAGCAGGGAACGGTGGCCACACATATAATCCCAGGGTTTAGGAAGGTGAGGCAAGATGGTCGCAAGTTCAAGACCAGCCTGGACAGCTTAGTGAGATCCTTTTTCAAAAAATAATGAAAAGGGACTGGAGATATAGCTCAGTGATACAATGCCCAGTACCAAAAAAAGCAGCAATAACCCTGAATACAGAGGTCCACTGAATGGACATCAGCGGAAGGCAGGGGATAGAACGAGGCACACCTGGTGTCTTCAGGCTCACTTCCTAGGCACCCGGAAGTCATTTAGCGGAGCTGACTGTGCATGCGTGACCTGCAGGTGCTGCCCCAAGCAACCTGCAACTCCACCTCAGCCACGCCCCGCAGGCTGGGCACAGTGGCACGTGAGTCACCTGCCAGGAGAGTGCCAGGTGGAGCAGGGCCACAGGTGTATTCACCGCATGTGAGTTTGAAATAAAAACACCCACTGCGGATCATTCTCACTGTGAGTGTGCATATCGAGACTTCAGTGGTGATCTCAAACTAAAATCAAAGCATAGTGTTGTGTGTGTTTTCAGTGTGATGCCTTCAAGGAAACTGCCAGCTTATTTAAAGGCCATGGCGCTAAATGGATGGAGAGTGTGCCACTCTCCGTTCCTTACTTTTGCTCCCTTACAAGGGAACCTGCTTTCTTGCTCACCAGCTGCGAGAGTCCCATGCACCTCTTTCTGAAAACTGACATTTCCGGAAAAGGACCAGCCTCCGGTGCGAGAGACCTTGGGCCTCTGCTCTTCTGTGGATGAGCGACGCCTTGGGTCACAGGTAGTCCAGTCCTGACAATACGAGACGCCACGGGGAATTCTGAAGAGCCCACCCCTCTCCTCGAAGCAGGTGTGGGAGCCCATCCAGCAGCTCCTCCAGACGGGCCCGTGGGCCAACCGCTGGCTCCCCTCCCAGCCTCTCCATGCGTACCCTCTTTTCTCTGCTCTCCCTGTGTCCCCGCCTATTGCTTGCCCGCATCTGAGTCTGATGTCCCGCGTCGGTTCCATGTGTCCACACAAGGTCTCAAGTCTCCACAGCATCTGCCCGTCTTCGTGCTGTCATTTGCTTGTCTCAGAGACTGGTGCCTAGTAGGCCACTGACTGGTGCCAAGGATTCAGTTCCATTCCCAGCCCACATATTTGCATTTCAAAACTTGCTGTGCCACAGAAAGGGCCAGCAAGACTGATCTCCTCCACCTTCCAAGGGGAGTGGGGGGAGTGGGTCAGCCCTCTCCAAGGTCATGGCCCACCTCTCCAAGGGCACTACCACCCTCTCCAAGGGCACTGCCAACCTCTTTGAGGGCACTACCAACCTCTCCAAGAGCACTGCCAACCTCTCCAAGGGCACTTCCACCCTCTCCAAGGGCACTGCCAACCTCTCCAAGAGCACTGCCAACCTCTCCAAGGGCACTTCCACCCTCTCCAAGGGCACTGCCAACCTCTCCAAG
>PVKS010000032.1:269110-279279 GCA_004027875.1 Aplodontia rufa | reverse complement strand
ACCTCTCCAAGGGTACTGTCAACCTCTCCAAGGGAGCAGCCACTCTCTCCAAGGGCACTGCCACTTCCATGGCCAACCCAGGGCTGCCAGGAGAGGACATCTGCTATTCCTGGCGCAGCACCACCTTGCATGTGGGAATGCTGTGCTGAGAGGGGACTCTGTGTGACCACTGTGCTTCTGTGGCTCTGTGGAAGAGCACAACACCTTGACATTACCCAGTCACACCTGCCACAAGCCTGCTCCACGCCACAGCCCACCAGCGCCCTGTGGACCCCCATGTAAGCTAATTTCTGGGTGTCCTGAACTGGTTTTTGGCTACCACAACTCAGATCTGAAAGCTACATAACAGTAGACAGATGCAAATCCTGCTACTGTAAATAATAACTTAATTTTTCTAAATAAAAATTATACTATGTATAGTAGCTATTTCAATTAATATAATAATCATATAAAACTGCATGATCATTTACTCTGATTTTAACAATTGTTTAAATTGCTCATAATCAAATAATTTAATGTAATTTGTTAATATATTAAGTATAAATAAACATAATAATCGAATGGGTCCATTTTATTATAAAAATAGCCACGTGGTCCTACAAGCAAAGCCCCAGCTAAAAGTGCTATGTTGAACTCTCCGAGCATTTAAAGGGATCCTGTGCTACGAGCCCCTCAACGCCTGGCCTGCGCTCAGGTCTACCCGGGCACCGTGTTCCGTTGTCTTGCTGACTGATCACAGCAGCAAGATGTCATCTGGTTGCTACTGACTTGACTTTTAAACTCTACGTTAGGGCTTCATTGTTCGGAGTAGAGCCAGCCTTCATGCAGAAGGGAATTCTGATGATGGCTCTGGGCCTGGGCACTGTGCCCCATGCACTGGCTGCCTGTGACAGGCCCTGGGTCCAGTACGGGCCCCTGGCCGACTCTGCTTCAGTTGACCAGTTGACCCATTTCCTCCACAGACACATGGCATGCATCGCACTGAGAGGCGGCCGAGCTTAGTTAATATTTAACACATTTTGATGCTCAGATAAAAAGGGATTCAAGTTGTCACCAATTAGTAGGAAAAGACTAATTATTATACAGACCTATGATCCTGTATAAGTAGAAACATTAAAGAAATCTAAAAGCTATCACTTTTCATGAAAGAGCAGATGGCCTGAATTCGACCCCTAAAACATAATGAACGTGTGAGTGAGGGTGTGCGTGCGCGTATCGCCTAACAGGAATGTTTTCTAAAGGGCTGTTGGGGGAAGGAAAGGGAGGATGGAACAGAAAACACAATGTCAACATCACCACCGTCATTTTAAACAGTCCTGTCTATAGGAATTTGCCAGAAAAAGCATCACCTTCTTTCCCAGACTTTTTTTTTTAAAGAGAGGTAGAGAGAAAGTGAGAATCGATTTTATTTGTTCTTTCATCTGCATTTTGCTTCTCCCACACCTAGTTGTGTATGTGGTATTGGGGTTGAACCTGGTTCCTTATGCATGCCAGGCATGTGACCAACCTGCTTAGCCACCCCTGCAGTCCCTAAGACTATTCAGCTATTTGGAAAGCTGCTTAAATTTGAATCATCCTATTTCAACAAAACTTAGTATCAAGCCCCTACCTTGGGCTCCGCACTCAGCTAGTGTGACAAACTGGACAGATAGGTGCTAAGGCTTGCGGGGCCCAGCAGCTGAGGGGAGCTGAGTTGGTATAGCAGGGTAGTCACCCTGCAGCCCGCTCTGCCCTCACACCCACTCCCGCCAAAGCACTGCTGTGGCCCTTTGGTAGGGGCAGTTTGCCCCTGAGTTCACTCTTTGACGGAAGGGACATTCCTCACGTGGTGTATCACGGACACCAGCCCAGCCCGTTACAGTGTACCACGTGGATAGACTCACTCCCTGGGGTTGCTGAGCATCACCTCTGCACACTGTGGGATGTCACAGTTCCTGCCACTGGCATGAGAGGTGGCTAAGGGAGCGTGGTATAGAAGAAAGCATGCCAGAGTCTGAGTGCCTCTTCTCTGAGGCCAAAGGAGGCCTTCTCCATAGAAGGCCACATGGCCACAGCGCCCAGCAGTTCCCCAGGAAAGGAGCACGAAGGACGCCCACCTTCTCTGCTCGGCACCATGGGGCCTTGACCCAGGGTGCTGATGTCCTTGGAGGGGCCCATGCCAGCGTGAAGTGAGAACGTGCTCCCTCCTTGCTGCTCCAGATCTTTAGGGATCCACAGGCTCAAATGCATGCACGCGTTCACGGGAGAGCATCCACCTGGGCGCCACTCCCTCGCCTCTGCCTCCCCAAGCAAGGGACCTGTTTCCCTCAGAGCAGCATAGTCATGCAGAGGACTCTGTTGTCACCCAGGGTAGCACCTGACTTTGTTTCCCCACGTGCTCAACTCTGCACCCTGGGCCTGCTGGAACAAAGGCCTGAGCTTCTCCTTCCATTACGCTACACAGCTCAACCCCTTACAGGCGTCCAGGGCTGCAGGAGGCGAGGAGTGGAGGGGCTGGGTGCCCCCCCCGCGAGGCAGGGCTGAGTGACCACAACCACTGCCACAGCCTTTCCCCAGGGACGGAACTGAGCTGTCTGCATCCAGAAGCATGGAGTCACACGGGGCCAGGCTCTCCCACGTGGCTGGCACGGTGTGAGTCACTCCTCGATGCCAGCAAGCGTGTGTTATTCACACCCTGCAGGGTTGGGTGGTAGGATTTGGGGTGGCCAGGGTTATTCTCACTGACTTTAGGAGTCACTTGGGGTGGTAAGAATGAGCCGTGCTGTGGTGATGGAATGCTTGGCAGGACACGGTGGGCTTGTGGCTCCGCAGCAAGACCAGGCGCCCCAGCACTTGATCAGCAGTTACTAACGAGCTATTATAAAATCACAGCCGTGATTGATCGCTTTCTCACAGATGACTTTCTGTTCATAGGCACAGCCACCTTCAGGTGACTGAAGCTAGATCACTCGTAAGGCTGCATAAAGACCCCGGCCAGCCCTGGGACCTGGGCAGGACCCTCAGCCACCTGCGGAGCTGGTTCTGCTCAGCTCTGCTCTTCCGCTAAGAACATGGTGACCTCTCCGTGTCTAATGCAGCCTTTGGACTCACGAGGCACGCGGGGTGCTATGAATACCTGAGGACATTCGGGAGGCCCCAGTTTGTGGACAGTCTCTCCGATCGGAGGGAAAACTTGATTCCCTTTATTTCCCCCTTTTGTGCAGAACTGCTCCCGATTTTTTATGACAAAGCCACTGATGGAGATAATCATTTCTAAGATAATAAAGAGAGTTTGTTCCTCTAAATTCTTGGTTACATTTTTTATAAAGGAAAGGAGGAGGAGGAGGAGATGAAAAGAAAGCAATAATGAGAAATAAAAGGGTGGATGAGGGATGGAAGTGTAGTATAACTCCAGCTCAGTGGGGCTCTGTAAGTGACCTGCAAGGGGACGTTTCAGCAGTTAGAAGTATTTTTAGGTGATTTAAAAATAGAGCCAAAGAATAAATCTTATAGAAACAAGAAAAGAAGAACTTTGATTCTGGAATGCCCTGTGGTTCTTGAAATGTGAATAAAATGACTTCCTGAAAAAGCTCAAGACGTTGTTAATCATCCCCTTTTCTGTAGCAATGTTCAGCAGGTCCCCGGAGCCTGTCTAACAAATAGTGCCACTGGCCCGAGTGATGTAAACTCGGCATAAGTCTTCACACACTTCCTGAATGTCAAAGTGGCCCGAAAGGTCTCAGCACAAGCTCCTTGACAAGTCCTGTGCAGCAGGCCGCCCGGCCAAAGGCGTCATGGGGACCCGTCCCTGCCTCCTGCTTCCCTCCCAGGGCCTGGCCTTTGGTGCTTCCCAATCAGACATCTTAAAGGACCCATGGAGCTCACAGTGCTACTGCAACCAGGAGCTTGTGAGTACTTAAAAAAATAAACTAATTGGGAGTTCAGAAAAGGTGTTCCTAGAATGCTGACTCCCAGAGAATCTTAATGCCACCAGCTGGCTCTTCTCCCTTGAGAGGAGAAAGGGGTGTGGTGGGTGAAAACCACAGACCTCCTTGCTAACCAAGTTTAGTGGGTAATTTGAGGTAGTGCGAATATGTTCCTGCACTGGTTTGTTCTTCAGCCCTTCTGTTAGCATTTATTGTGTGCCTACTGTGTGAAAGGCACTGTGCCCCTCAACTATGCTGTATGAGAGAGAGTTGAGCTATTGCCCCCATCCCGCCTTCCAGCATTTTCTATCTAGGTGCGGTAACAAGTCATGCCCAGCACTTCACTGCACAGCAGAAGCCAATGCCCTGAGAAAGAAAAAAAAAAGAGCTCCGGGTGTTCCTAGGAGGAGAGTTCAGCTCTAACTGATGGAAACTCTTCGTGCATTTCCACTCAAAGAACAGTTTCTGGAGAGTTCCTTGGGCTCTCCCAGGTACAGATTCAGGTGAGACCATCTGAAGGGCTCCATCTGATGCTTGGAGAGCCGCAAGGTGGTGAGAGTCAGGGGTTTTTGAGAAACATGTGCCCAGCCTCACTGGGGTTTGAGGATATATTGTATGTATTGAAAAATATGGAAGAAGACCTGGATCCTGTCCTTCGGGAACTTCCAG
The DNA here is from genome assembly GCA_004027875.1 of Aplodontia rufa. NCBI lineage: Eukaryota > Metazoa > Chordata > Mammalia > Rodentia > Aplodontiidae > Aplodontia > Aplodontia rufa. The sequence goes on along the minus strand of PVKS010000032.1, from coordinate 274,705 downwards.
TCTTAGGCAGGACACGAGGAGTCAGAGACAGCATTCAAGGCAACATGAGAGGCACCAAGTTGGAGACCGAGTGCCGGTACGGGGGTCAGGGAAGGGAAGGAAGCTGGTCCAGAAGATGCATGCCCTTGCCATGGGCCGGCAGGGATTGCAGCAGAAGCCACAGCATGGACACCTGTAAATGCATCCTGTTAAGTCTATTCCAGGTAGAGTGGTCAGAACGTGGAGGCAACAGTGCAGGCGGGGCTGGAAAGGAGGGAGCCAGGAAGACTGAGCAGGACCTTGAATGCCAGGGACAAAAGTCAGGTTGATTTACCAGGCAACAGAAGCTCTGGGAAAGCAATAAAATAACCACAGAACATTACATGAGCAGCCGGGCACATTACATGCCTGTAATCCCAGCAGCTCAGGAGGCTGAGGCAGGAGGATTGCCAAGTTCAATGTCAGCCTCTGCAAGGAGGCCCTGTCTCAAAAACAAAAACAGCAGCCCCACTGGAGTGATGTAGGAAGGATGGACAACAGCTAGGGTGGAAGCAGGAACAGCAGCCCCAGTGCAGGTGAAGTAGGAAGGAGGAACAGGGGCCTTGGTGGAGGTGAGATAGGAAGGAAGAACAGGGGCCTTGGTGGAGGTGAGGAAGGAAGGAGGAACAGGGGCCTTGGTGGAGGTGAGATAGGAAATAGGAACAGTGGCCTTGGTGAAGGTGAGGAAGGAAGGAGGGACAGCATGCAGGGTGGAGGTGAGGTAGGAAGGAGGAACAGGGGACCTGGTGGAGGTGAGGGAGGAAGGAGGGACAGCATGCAGTGTGGAGTTGATGTGGAAAGGAGGAACAGGGACCTTGGTGGAGGTGAGGGAGGAAGGAGGGACAGCAGCTCTGGGCAACAGGACCATCACTGGGTAGTGCCCTGGAGGCTCCGCAGAAGTGGCGTGTAAATAACTGACAAGCAGAAGGATGAAGGAAATCCTATTTGTTGGAGATGTGGGCCACCCCTTTGAAGCTGGGGCCCCGCGTCCCCAGTCTTGGCCGCAGCACTTGGCTTGCTGCCTGAGGTGGACACTCCATCAGTGTGCAGATGCAAGTGGATTGCTCTCAGACGCGTCTTCTGGCCTGTGCCTGAGTCTACCTCCAAGCCAAGTGCAGGTGGCCTCCTCACCACCTGCCCCAAAGACAGTCCCCTCTTGGAGGCCACCGTGCATTTCAGGGTTATGGCCGTAGCCGGATGTTTTTTAATTCCCCGCGCTGTGGTTATGATTTGGTGACTGCTTTGTGGCTTGCTGGGGTGTCCACTGAGGTGAGAGACTGACAGCTCTGCAGGGAGCCAGGAGGACTGAAGCCGCAGCTGGTTCCAGGAGCTTCCCCAGGTTCGTGCTGAGGCGTGCGCACTGTGCCTTGTCACTGACCGGAAGCACCTGCTGCTCCAGGATGCAGCTTTGCAGTTGCAGGAACTGGCTGGGCCCGGGCGCCAAGTGCCACCATTGCCTGGAGGGCCACCTGCATCCATGACACGTGGGGACGAGATCGCAGAGTGCTGAGCTTTGCTGGAACCACCTGCAGGAGAAGACGCACCCAGGAGGCCTGGAACCTGAGCAACTTGCAGAAGAGCAGGTGGCGGTGCCCTAGAGGGCCACCGTGCGGGCCGGGTCAGCGCTCCAAATGCTGCCCTCCTCCTGCACTTTCTTGCTACTCTCCTTGTCCTGGTGGCAGAGGCTCTCACGTCACAGCTGTCCAGGCATCCTTTACGGCAGAACTGCCCTCCCGGGTCTCCAGGACAGGGCCCTTTCTCGGGTGAGCGTTTTCCATCTGAGCCCGGGGGAGGCTGCCTCATCCGCTGTTTGGAACAGGCACAGACGAGAGCAACCGTTTCTCTTTGTGTTTGAAACAAACAGGAGGATGAAAAGGCCCCATAAATACAGCCAATCAGGAGTATTTTATAACTACTGCTTCAACGAGAAAGGCCACCTATAAGGGAATAGAAAAGGGATGCCGAGAAAAAAGAAAAAGAGAAGTGAGGGGAGAAAGATTTAGGGGAAAAGGAGTGTGGTTGATCCTTCATGTGGAAAAGCTCCTGTGCTTCCTAGCGGACTAGTGCTCGGGAGGGCCGGGGCCATCGGTCCAGGGTTAAATGTCACTCGCAGTACTCCGCTCAGGAGCCGGGCACGTGTGCGTGTGCACATGTGTGTGCCTGTGTGTGTGTGTGGGGGGGGGGTCCCGGGAGCGCTGAGATGCTACATTTTTATGCATTTCAGATCCAGCCACACTGGCCTGGAGATGACCTGCCACACGATTTTTAAATTATCTCCGTGTGCGCTCTGCTTGTTTTGGAAATGCTCTAAATAAAAATAATGGACTGCCTTTTAATAAGTCTCATTGTGAGGATTGCACACATCAAGCGCGCGGCGACGCGGAGGCCCTGGCGGGCACGTGTGATCTCACTGCAAGAGAGACAAATGGAGATGCGGGGAGCTCCATCCGGGGACGGCTGACGGGAAATGGCACCCGCAAGCTGACACATCTGTCAGGGTGCAGAATATTGGCACCTGCCATGCAGTTGCAGTCATGACTTTTAATAAAGCTGCTTTCCCTTAGGTGAAATTGGAACGCGGCTGTGATATGAGCTGCGAGCTCGTCTTGCGTTCCTCTTCAGAGCGCTTCTGTGCGCGAGGCGGTTCCAACGACTCCGAGAGCTGACGAAATGATGCCTGCCAGCCTCCCGCCTGCCCAGCCGCCCTGGGTTCCCCGTCCCCTCCCTGCCTCCCTCCCTCCTTCTCCTTTTGCAAAATGTCTGCCCTTGCCAAGGAGGCCGGTGCCGTGTTCATCGCACACGGCTGCCCTTCTCCGCCTCCCCTCCCACCTCTTTCGCCGGGGTTGTTGGCTGAGTGACTCTAGCCCGGAGAAGTATGTATATCATAAAAACCGGGTTGGGATTTGCTGCCTGTCAGTCAATAAATCAGTCAGAGTTTAATTACCAGGCATGTGAGGAGAGGCGGTGACAGGCACCAGCTCGAGCGGAGACTGTTTCTTTCGGGGCAACTGTTAAAAAAAAAAAGTAAAATGAGCTTACTTTGTGTTGTGTGAGTGTGCACATGTGCGTGTGTTGGGAGGCTAAGGAGCAAAACAGAAGCAGAGAGGGGAGGGTTAAGGAGCTTCCTGTTGTGCCATGGTGGACTTTCAGGGTCCTTTGATGATCTTGTTTGGCGACAGGGCCTTGTGGAGTGCTGGAGACATGGCTAGTTGAGTGACTGAGTTCTATGGTCACCATGTATTAATTAGACCACGGTGTCCAGCCGGAGGGACATTGTAACTTATTGAATAAATAAAGGCAACCTCTGCGGGGAAAGCCCATGTGTGCCCGCCCCCCCGAGTAGGGGTCACTGCTCAGCCACCGATGCAACTGAACGGGGTGTCAACAAGGGCAGGGGAGAAGGGCTGCCCCTCGCCACAGTCCTTGTTCAACATGTCCAGTAAGGATCCATGATCACCCCTCACCCCTCCCTCCACCCCTCCGGCTTTCAGGGACAGGATCCAGGCTGAGTGTCCCTGAATTACAGACTCGGTGTTGTCTTGTCTTGTCTTTCTTTTCCAAAGGCAGCTCACAGTAACATGGGTTTTATTTTTGACTAGCTGTAGGTAATGTCACCTTCCACCTGTCATGTGTCACAAGCCGTGTGTGGAGATAATGCAGGATACTGTGACTGAAAGGATCTTCCATTTTCTTTTAACCATTCTCCAGTGGTATGTCTCAGTGTGTCTATTTGGAATCCTCTAGCCATCTTAAAAAGTGTGGGGACCTTTCACCAGAAGCATGTCTCTCTCTGTCTTGGAAGGTGAAACTCTTGCCCAGGGGCGGGGAAGCGTAGGGTCGGAGTGGACCCATCACCTGCGATGGAGAGGACGCTGACTGTGGGGTGTTTCTCTGGAATGGAAACATCACAGGTTTTTACCTAGTTATCCTGGATCTTGTCCTGTTTTCTGGACTTCTTTTAGAATTATAGCATTAGGAGGATGTAATCGTTGACAAAACTCAAATCCTTGGGGTTTTCATAAGCATTTCATAAAGTTCAAGCAAAAGATCAGGCAGAGGAGCTCTGACGCTTGAAAAGAATCCTCCGTGCTGCCCAGCAGACCCAGCAGGCTCCCTGCGCTCCCGTTCCTCTTTGTGAAGAAAAGTCTGGCAGAGCGCCTGAAGTCTTAGCAGTGAGCAGCAGCCACTCCAACCCGAAAGCGAAACAAAGCAAAACAAAAAGCCACGCTACCTGGCCAGAAACCCAGCGACCAGAGCCCTGCAGACCCGAGCACCAGAGCCAGCACCCGCCACTCCCCTGCCTCGGTCTACCCAGCTTGCAGCTCCAATGGCAGCAACCTCAAGGCCGTGATGAACGTTTGTATGGTTTACATCCAGGTAGAAAGAGATCGATTTCAATCAACAGGGGGATGGGCACGCTTCGTTTCAACAACGAACCTTGGCCCTACCCTCTCCGCAGAGCCCACAAAACACATAGCTGTGCTACCAAGAGCTGGAGTCATCCCTGGGGTCTTCCTTTTAAAAACACTTTATGCCATTTTAATAATCTTTAAGCCCAGGCTTAATGGAATATTTTAACCAAACTGAAGTGAGATGGGAGAGAGGTGGTGTAGTTTTAAAGGAAGAAAGGAAATACACTCGGCGTTACTTTACACAGTCAGGAAGGACATCCGCTGCGTCATCTGACATTTCAGGGTCCAGGTGCTATCTATGTGTTTACTCAATGAGATTCCTCCCTGCCACAAAACCATGTATGAACAGAAGGTCCAGGATGGTCCATGACCCTGGGACAAGCCCACATGTGCTCAACAACATAGGCAGGGAGCCACCCTCAAGTTCGCCACATATATAGTTACATCTTCTAATCAAGGAGAAAGTAAATGCAGAAGTAGCTATGAGGCCTGTGGCTCTCTCTGCCTCCCAGCAGTTAGCACTGCACGGGCAGCCGATGGACACTTTCCGCAGAGCCTCATCGCTGCTGCTGGGGTGAACACCGCCACTGTGTTTCCCAACAGAGGGAAAAATGAACAACATCTGAGTCATGCTGTCTCGAAAGACCTCCAGGAGGGTTCCTACAAAGGGAACAGCCCTCAGCGACAGCACCCTGAAGCATTCTGCACGCACGTCCCTCCGGCAGCAGAGGGAGCGCAGCCCCCTGTTCTCACCAGACAAGGAGATGTCTCCAACTTGCTGCAGTGGCAGTATTCAAAAACCAGCTCACCAAGGGAGGATGGGAACCCCTCATGGAGTCAGCCCAGACCAGCTCACCAAGGCAGGGTGGGAACCCCTCATGGAGTCAGCCATGACCAGATCACCAAGGCAGGATGGGAACAACTTATGGAGGTCAGCCATGACCAGCTCACCAAGGCAGAATGGGAACCCCTCATGGAGTCAGCCATGACCAGATCACCAAGGAAGGATGGGAACCCCTCATGGAGGTCAGCCATGACCAGATCACCAAGGAAGGATGGGAACAACTTATGGAGGTCAGCCATGACCAGATCACCAAGGCAGAATGGGAACCCCTCATGGAGTCAGCCATGACCAGATCACCAAGGCAGGATGGGAACCCCTCAT